>PVKB01002246.1:0-305163 GCA_004027205.1 Ctenodactylus gundi
ATGCGCCTAGGCTAAAGACCAGCCCCGGAGTCACGTCATTCGGACTCATCATATGGCCTGATTGGCCTTTGCAAATCAGGAACCAACACCCCACCCAGATGTAACCTAAAGGATATATAAACCGTGCCATTTTGGGGCTTGGGGTCTTCCTCTCATCAATGTTATAATAAACGATTGCTGCAGAAGGATCCTGGTGCCCGCGTGCGCTCTTGCTGGCGAGACGATCGCGTGGGTTACAATACATGGCACACAAATGTTCTTCCATATCGGTATGACTAAAATGACCTTAAAAACTAGAGTTGAATGTATTTTTTTCCATTTGTTTTCTGTGCCTATGCAAGTTGGAAAATAAAGTTAAGGGTGTCAAAATTCAGTTTGACTTTATGAAAAGCTAAGTGATTAATTTTACTATGCACAGTGAGTAAGGAGAGGTCTGAGTAAAGGCTTTAAGCTAGGGTATTTTGAAACATCTATTTGACAAAGCAAAGGTTCTGCATGTGCACTACAGGGAATTTGCATCAAACTGTTTTGATTTGTTATAGATATGTATATACCAGAATCACAATGTGTGTAAACTATCAAAATAACACCGGGAAAGGCAATTTAAAGCAAGCAGCAGTAGTTTGGCAAGTATATACTGCACAGATATTGAACACGGAGAAGTTCACATTATTTTGACGGATGCAGAAGTATCAATGAGTTTTCTGATGTCGTTCCTGTAAACTGTTAGGAATTGAGCACAGATTGCAAGCCATTGGAAGTGAGTGAATCATGAAGAAAGAGAAGAACATATTGAACATATTTTGCCACTGTTGACAAAGGGATTATGACAGAATCGTATACAGGAACCTGGGAACTTTGAGCCAAGATAAGGCTATCGTTCTTGCATTTAAATCCTCTCTTCTCTTCATAAATGGCCATATAAACCAAATAAAGATGAAATAAAATGGAGCGATATGGCCATAACAAGAAAAATGTTTCTATGGACTGGAATATGAATAGAAAATCCTGCAGAAGCCAGGAGCTGCAGCTCTGCACCTGCTGGGATCAAGTATGGTAGAAGCAAAGAGGGGGTGTGGATTTAGAGTTTCGCACAATAGGGTCCGAAAGCACCTAAGGCGTTATTGATGATGGAAGTGTGGTGCATATTGCAAAATAAGAACTGGGACTCTTCTCCTGTTGCAAGGACCGGGGAAAAGCTCAAGCCTGTAGTCTAGGGTTTGCACACAATCCATGACCTATGTTGCCTAGGGGACAAAAACAAACGCTAAAAAAAAAAAAAAAATACAAACGACAGTCTGGAGCTAGTCCAGCCCCACGGTCCACAGGTGCCAGAAAGGCAGTTGAAAGAGTTTTGATGGTGAGCATCGAAAGGTGCTACTTGTTTGTCCTTTTGAAGATGAACCTGAGAATGGAAATTGTAAAGTAAGTAGTGGAAACTGTCACTCAAATAGGGAACCAATATTTTCAAAAAGTGAGGATGCAGTTTAAACCACAGGAATATTGCAAATGTGAAGGAAGATATTTAAAAACATGCTTTCAATTTTCTGACAGGTTAAGTGTAAAGGCAATATTAGGACAACATGATTAAGGAAGAAAAACTAGGAGATATTGACCCCCCAAAATCTCAATAGCAAAACACTACATAACTTCATTAAAAATGGATAGTAGACTTAAATTTTATTTATCAAAGGGAGATATTTGTGACCAACACCGACTTGAAGAATGCTCAGTAGCACTATGATTGGGAAAATGCAAATTAAAACTATACTATCATTTTATCCTGGTAAGATGGCTGTTAGTGAGATGATTAGGGATAACAAATGCTTGGTGAGAATGCAAATTGGTAATGCCACTAAGAAAACTGCATTACCTTTTCTTAAAATATTATAAACAGACCTGTCATAAAATCCACAAATACCCTCACTGTGTTCTTTCCAGGAAATGGAATCAATGTGTCAGATAGTGCTTGGCTTTCACACGTCTCTTCACTCAACCCAAGAGCCAAGAAATGTACACTTTCCTGCAAGCACAAGGCCTTGAGTTCCCCAGCACCTCATAAACTAGGCATGGCAGCTCATTTCTGTAATCCCAGCACTCAGGAGGCAGAGGCAGAAGGACTGCTGTGAGTCCAAGGCCAGCCTGGCTATGCAGTGAGTTCAGACCAGCTTGGGCTACAGAGTGAGATCAAAACAAAACAAAACAAAACACAACAAAACAGCAACAGTAGCAAAACCTGTGCCAATGTCCTGTGTCCAGGAAAGGATAAATGAAGTGAGATACACACATACAGTAGAACTCTATTCATCCATCTGAAATAAAAACATCCTGTCATTTGCAACAACATGGTGGAAGTGGACATCATTGTAATACATGAAAGAAACCAAGCAAAGAAACAGAAGCTCTGCATGATCTCAGGTATGTAAGAAATCTATGAAATCTACGAAAGTTGATCTCATAGAAGTTAAATCCAGACGAAGTAGAATAAAGGCACAATAACCAAAACATGTTAAATTGATAGGAGCAAGAAAACATTCTCGTGCAAAAGATAATAGATAGCAACAGTATACTGTACATTCTAAAAATCAATTTTTTTCAAAAAATTTTCACTGTAAAGAAATAATGAATATGAAGATATATAGATATATCCGTGTAACCTGAATTGAGTATTAAACAAGGTATGCACAATGATCCTGCTTTTTGTCTAGCAGTTAACATAGATTTTTTAAAAATGGTGAATATATGAAATGAACCAACATATGAGAGTGCAAAATAAAATATAAATGTACGAACTAATTAAGTTCATTGTGATGCATAGTTCTAATTGCAATCCAATTAATAAGAGGACAAATAGTCTGTGAAATGGGTTCACGAAAACCCCAGAAATTATAAATGACAGTACATTCAGGGTCAACAGGAGAAAGATAAAACCACAAATGTAAAAAATAAAGAGAAATGAAGGACAAATTAAGCAGTCCAATATTAAAAATAACATTAAGAAAATTTGAGGAAGAAATTCTGCCTATATTTGAAGATTGTCAAAAGGAATGTTGCCTTTAATTGAATGTATACGGAAGTTATAAACACAAAACAAAACAAAAAAACCCCTTGCAACTAATGTCTTTTTTTCATAGTGATCTTAACATCCAAAGAACCAGAATAGGAACAGACTGCACTGAGGTAGGAAGAGGGTGGATATGCATGTACTACATATATATATATATATATATATATATATATATATATATATATATATATATTAATATGTATAAAAGCAAAACATGAAGTTTTCCTTGACCTTGAGTATTTTGTGTACATACATATCGTGGCACAGTTACAAATCTTTACCTTCTCTCTTTTTGACCCTCCCACTCCCTCTTCCACCCCTCTAGTCCCATTATTCCCCACATTAAGTTCTATGAAATAATTGTAATCTTGGTTTCCCATATTAGAGAAACCATTCAAATTGAAAGGCTTCTGCATGACAAAGGAAATTATCAAGAGTGCAAAAATTTTTTTTTAACATAGTGTTTCCCTCTGCAGTCCAGGGGGTCTTCAAATCACTATGTAGTTCAGACTGGCCAAGAGCACACAGCAATCCTTCTGCTTCAGCCTCTGGAGTACTGGGATGACAGGCTATAGGCCTTTAGTACCCACACAGTCTACAATGAAATGTTGAATGTGCCATGCTGTGAGAATTAAGTCTCCACATTCATGTGTAAGTGTAAAATTGGGTGACCTTGAGTGCGGGCAGCTCATTAGCAGACCGTGAAATTTCTATTATGTCTGTTAAGTGTGAGCATGTCATGTGGGGACCATGGGTGAGAGGTGTTTTAAAATTCAGTATATTCAGTGAAGATTATGGGGGAGGAGTAATAATGTCTTTAATTTTGTTGCATTCTTTAGCACTAAAAAGTAAAGTTAGTAACATGAATCATGAACAGGAAATTTTGTTTGTGTTTTTGGGAATTGCATAAGGATGAAAAGAGTTCATGCTTTCTAAAAATTGCACCGCATTTTTTTAATAAAGGGAAGGGCTTTAGAGACTTATGGTTAGTAATTATATAGTAAGGACCAAGAAGCAAGCAACCGAGTTCATTGAAATATCCCTATGAGCCATGCAACAGGCTTCTATTTATTTCCGGAGAAGAACAATGTCACCAGAGTGAGCCATTATCCCATTTTACTGCTTCTGTTCTTCAGCTATTAGCATTGAAATTCTCACATCCTGAGAAACTCCTCATGTTGTGAGTAAATTCCAGGATATGGTAATGGAAGACTAGACTTTTTACATACTCAATTTATGAACAAACTCATACCTTTGCCTCTGGGCCTCATCGCAAGTCTCTCTTTTGATTGTTTTCATGGCCCATACATCTCTCTTTGTTAGTTCTGTGACCTTAAAGAAATTCAATTTGTCTGTTTGCTTATATAAATTATGGCAGAAGTTTTCTGACATATCTCTACTTTATTATGCAATAAACATAAAACACTTAAAATATACACAAAAAAGCTGAAGAGAAGTGGATAATTAAAACACACAGTTTATATTTATGGATATTATCTCTTATGTACTAAAACCTCTAACATTTTGACTTTAGTGAAAGCATATGTTAATTTGATATTTTTATAACATGTATTAAATAAACAATCATATGCAAATGTGTGCTATAAAGCCCAATTTTCTAGGGTGTTGATTCATTTTATCGAGAGGAAAACTGCTTAAGAAACGCATTTTATTCAAACTCTATCCATAAAATACTGATTACAGTATTCTTTATTATTTCATTAAGTTAGATCCAGCAGTATTTATTACTATGTGAAGGACAGTGTTAGCATTTATTCAACTCACTCTAAATCCTGGCTGGTAATACAATTACAATCATGTAATGAAAGCATTTTATAACTACAGAAATATTATAGACATGTTAGCTATGCTTTCTTGCTCCTAAAAGTGCACTGCAAGTCTTGTTTAGAAGGAATCAAGCCACAATTTCCAAATAAGACAAGATTTATTTTGCAAGTGTGTATTTATTTTGTTTGTGACTTTTCTCAATTATTAGAATTTTATCTTGAAAATTCAGTCTTTTGCTAAGCATTGTGTTTAGGTTTGTCAAGCACTGTCCTCAATAATACAAACGAACACATTTTGGTATAACTGGCAATACATTTTCATTGATTTTCCTTTAGCACTAAAAGAAAATTATGGCAGTGAACATCTTCTCTTTTAATAAGATTATACCACTGAATATAATAAAAAATAACTCTTCTTTATTCTGTTGCTCACAAGAACATAGTATATTTTGTAATATTCATTGAGATGCCTAAAGTACTTGTATGTTGATGCTTCTTACTGACCTGTTTAATTTTACTAATCTGCATTTGTACCTGAGATATTGGAAGATATATTGAATATTAATAAAAAATTTATAGAAAAATTCCACTTATATAAAAAAACTCCCAAAGCTCTATCCAGTAACTTAATAGATGTAACAATTGACAAAAGCTCCAGATATTCCTCTGTTGGATTCTAGTAAAGACAAACATATCTGATGACTTAGGCAGCCACAGACCACTCAAAGTGTTATCAGATCCAACCAATCAAAAAACAGTGTAGTTTGATGCATAGTTTATTTTATCATGGTAGTGGCCAGCAGGTATTACCCACCACAGATGTATGTTTCAAAATCTGAGTAAATGAATAAACGCATCTTGTGCTGGGCAATCTTTTTCCTATATCAGTCCTGTACTTTTCCCATGTTTCCATGGGCAAGATAAATCCTCAGAAGGAACCAAAACATGCATAAATTCCAAATCAAGAGAGCTCCCTCTCTAACACTACACGGGCTACCACCATTGAATAACCAGCCGATGCCATTGGCAACAAATGTTGGAAACTGAACATAGTATCACTTTTCTTTAATACAAACCTTTGATACACTGACTATTCAATCACATTGAACTCCTACATTGGTAAAAAAGCAACTCAACCATATTGACATCAATCCTTGGAGTTGCTGTTGACATCTGGGTGATTCTCTATACCAATACCTAATGAGTTATGGAATGCCAACTGTTGACATGGTATCACACAATAGTGCCTCAGATCTTTGCACAAAAAAAAAAAAAAAAAGCTTTGACAATGAGCTTAAAAATGTGGTTTCTACTCAACAGAGTGAACCAGCTAACTGGATCCAACAAGACTGGTATTTAAATGGAGAGCTGATATAATATTTAAGAGGTAGAATAAACGAAAGTTAATGAGTCTAATTACCATTACCTAGTGACACTATCCCAACAGGCAAATCATTCAGCTTATGATCTGAATTGATGATTTATGTGAAAATGCAGTAATTTCTTTCCCATTTTATCGTTAAGTATAAATGCATAATATAAACTTTACATTGATCTTGAGCATTTTGTGCACATACATATCAAGGCAAAGTTACAAGACCTTCCCCTCTCTTCTTTTGGCCCTCCTCCCACCCACCATCCCCGGTTCCCATTATTTTCCACATTAAATTCCATGAAATAATAGTGTTCTGGGTTTCTCATATCAGAGAAACCATTCGATATTTCACCTCTGCTTCTGACTCACTTCACTAAGCATGATGGTCTCAAGTTGCCTCCATTTGCCCACAAAAGCCTCCAACCTATCTGTCTTTACAGATGCATAGTATTCCATCGTGTATAAATACCACAGTTTGTGTATCCACTGGTCTGTTTATGGGTATTTTAGTGTCTTCCACATTTTAGCTATTGTTAGTGCTGTTACAAACATGGGTATACATGTATCTCTGTTACGTGTTGTTTTTTTAACTCTTTTGGGAATATTCCCAGAAGACGTGTCACTGGATTGAAGGAAATATTTATTTCCAGTCTTTTGAGAAGCCTCCATACTGCTTTCCATAGTAATTGAGCCAATTTACATTCCCACCAGCTGTCCAAGAGGGTTCCTTTTTTCTTTTTCACCACAGCCTCGCTAACACTAATTGCTGTTTGAGTCCTTGATATGGGCCAATCTCTCTGGAGTTAGATGGTTACCTTAGTGAGGTTTTGATTCACATTTCTCTTAGGCTAGGGATGTTGAACATCTTTTTATGTATTTATTGGCATTTGAGCTTCTTCATCAGTGAACTGCCTATTCATTTCTTTTGCGCATTTTCCCATAGGGTCCTTGATATTGAGGGGCTTACAAGAATGCAGTAATTATTTCAATAAGATACACCTCTTTGACAATCAAAAAGGAGCCTGACATCACGCTTAGTGAAGTGAGTCAGAAGCAGAAGGTGAAACACTGAATGGTCTCTGTGATACGAGAGACCCAGATCACAACTCTTATGGAATTTAAAATGAAAAACAAAGTGAAACAGGGGGGTAGGGCGGGGAGGGAGGAGTAGATAGGGGGAGGGACAAAAGGAAAGTGGGAAAGTCCTTGTCACCCTGACAAGATACGTATGTGCACAAAATGCTCATCTGCATTGTAAACCTTAAATTTTGCACTTATACGTATCAATAAAATGCGGAGAAAAGGATCCTAAGATTAAAATCCTCCACAATCACCTTCAGTTATTCACTTCAATATTCGCCCTTTTTTGTGAAAACATTAAGATCTGTCAAGTAAGTGTTTTTGCATCCTAGGGGTAGTTTCTATGTGGTTTTACCAGGAAAAAAAATGCAACATCTGCTAGATTTCATTCTAGGTTTACTACATTGTCATTTTGAAGACTAGTAACCCTAGAAATAAGTGAATCTAAGTCAATCTACTGGTAATCTACACTGTTTCTCAAGGTCTACAGTGGAAAATCCACGTAGCTCGGAGGATTCCTAAGGGTTACCCTCGGGATTTCATTACCCAACATTTTATGAAATTCACCTCACCAATCTCATCACAAGAACGTGAGGACATGACTGCTAAGTGGATAGACACAGTCAATCATACTTTCAAATAATTTTCATAAATAAAAGTAATGTCCATGGATGACGGAAATGTTAAATATATTAGATAGAAGAAAGATAGGAATGATGTCATTTGTCTTTGGCTTATCTTTCTATTTAGCTTTTTTTAAATATTTCAGTTTGTAGCAGGCAATCTTCTAGACGTAGAAGAAAAGTTCTCTTGCAGATGTCTCAAATGCTGAATAAAGACATAAGGATGGTCTTTAATAAATTATCAAGGACTTATGTGCCATTCAAAACATAGTCAACCCATATCCCTTCTTAACTCTAGACTTTTGACACCACCATGCTATCTAACACCCTACTATATTTTCCTAGCAAATGCTGTCACCATCACAGAGCAAAGACCTCATAGGAAGGAGGTGTTGCGGAAGTAGAGATAGCTTCACTAGTGAAGCAGAAAGTTGAGAAGCACAGAGACATCAGAGTACCCAGAAGCTTACGTGAGAGGCTTGGTGAAATATTCCAGTTAAAGAGGTTAATAACACTTGGAAAGGATTCTGTCAATGGGAAAGAGAAACCAAGAAGTCAGAGAAATCATTGTTTTCTCTTTAACAATTTTCTCTCACTCGAAATAGTTTTATTTAGATTTTGAGGATGTCCTGCCATCCACAGTGGTAGAAAAAACAGATGTTTCTTCCAGTTTCTCTATTTTTCTGTCTCTTTACTCTGTCTTTTATTTTTACTTCCCTTGGATTATGAAGTACTGCAAGGTGCAAATGTTGTTTTATTTTTTTAGCTCATGTTTTCATAACTAAGAAATTTGTGCAAAGTTCATTGAGGTAATTATTTTGCGTTTGGAAATATCTTATATAATCTGTATATGTGTGTTTGCCAATATTGACTAGTGGTTTGAAGCAGTACTTTAAAAAATGAAACAACTAATACTTGTTACGATCCTCAGTAAGCAGCAAAACTTTATTTGAAATATTAGGACTCTCTATGAGCACGTGAAACTTTACTCTTGATATTCCTTCTCTTTGTGACCAACTTTACCCTAAGCTATTATTCCTTGGTGTCTAAATTTCCAAGCTGGAAAGATGATATCTTGTGTTTCCAATTACGGCCATCTAAAATAATTATCAATTGTATTTTATTCTTTAATGGTAATAATAATTTAAATGGCTAAGCATGCTCCCATATAAAGTGCTGGAAGATACAGAATAAAAACATTTGGTAATTACAGGTCTTTATATTGTTGCTTCTCAGACAAATGCATTGTATACCCTATTAATATCATAATGCTGGAATCAGCATCTCATAATTATTCTGTGAATATAAGACCTTTATTGAAATTTTATATGCTGCGGAAGAACCCTAGTTCTCTTGGTTGAAATGAGAGACATGGAGGTAACAATTTCCTGTTCATGGCCTAGGTATGTCCTCAGTGATGCAGTACTGTACCTATAAGTCATTAATTCTGAGGTTCAATCCAGGAGGAAATTAATTCACTCACATTCACGTAATTAAGTACTCCTTATTGGCCTCTAGGTTTCTCAAAAATGTCTCTTACTTCCTCCAACCAATCGTCTCCTAAAATCATCCAAGTTTAGGATTGATTTCTTTCATAAGAGTTCATTTGACTAATAAAATTCTAAGGCAATCCTCCCCAAATATTCTCTTTATTAAACTTACATTCTCTTTTCTCTCTACCAGTGACCGGGGGAATTGTGATCATAGAAAACATTCCCATAAAAAATAAAATACCTTAAAAATTTATTCTACAGGACCAAAAAAAAAAAAAAAAAAAAGTAGTCGCTGCATTTTATTACAGATGCCATCCCAATTGGCATATCAATATAAAACTAATTTGTTTATTATTATTTGAATGCTTAATAATAGTTAGAAGCAGACACAGGCACAATAATTTTATCTGACAGCTGCTCTCAGTCTTTCATGCTTCTTTTTTTCCATAATTGATTCTAATTTGTAGCAGCCACTTCAGTTGCCGGGTGACAATCCAGGGATACTGAGAAGGTCACAGCTGGCTACAACAAAGAAACTCAAAAACACCCCTCAACATTGTCCTTGCCAATATGCTGGTTAATTCCCAAGATAATTCACACAAGTTCTGTCTATTCTAGTTACTTTCATCTTTCAGAGACCTCATTTCCCAATGAGCATCCTCCTGATTTCATAATCAATATAAAAGATATATTTTCACCTATTACAACACAGCTACATCTATCCTAAGACTTATCTTCAGGAATCACTTTCAACTTTACTAATTGTCAACTATCATATTTTATTCACTGACACTACAATCTTAATTCTCTCTGTGCTTCACAATACTCATCTTTTGATTTCATTCTATCTTTAATTTTTTGGGTCCTTTTAATTTTTTTCTCTCACCAGCCAGACTTAGATCTTCTTGCAGATGGATGTTGTTTTTAGAAAGGCATATTATGGGGCTTAGAGTTTGAGTAATATGCAATAATTAAACTTTGATAGCTGTGTATGAAGAAATATGCAGATGAAATTTTGTTTCATGATTATAGAATTTGGTCAAGACAGTAAATTATTTCACTGAACTCAGAACATAATTCTGTATATTAAATGAGTGAATAGAAATACTGAATGAAATGAGTGACTTTTCTATATAAAGTGTATCTTGAAGATAAAGGATATATTGTTATCTGCTGGCGGGCATGTGGGTTGTTTCAAAGATTTACTAGTATAATGCCATTGGTTCTACTGTAAACATGGTATAAATATGTCTTTATTATATGATGGTTTTATCTCTTTTGGAAACATGCCCAGAAGAGGTGAAGGTGGGTCAAGTGGAACTTCTATATTTAGTTTTCTAAGAATCCTTCAAACTGGTTTTCCTAATGGATGTAGGGTTTACAGCTGCACCTACAGTGAAGAAATGTTCCTTTTTACCCACATCACCAATATTTGTTGTTTTTGAATTCTTAACGAAAGCCATTCTCATTGGAGTGAAGTGGAATCTCTGTTGCTTTGATCTGAATTTCTCCTATGGCCTAATACGTTAAACTTTTTTCATGTGCTTATTGACCTCCCCCCATTTTATTGATATGTATAAGTGCAAACTTTAAGATTTAAAATGAAGTTGAGCATTTTGTGCATATGCATATCTTGTCAAGGTGACAAGGACTTTCCCACTCTCCTTTTGTTCCTCCTCCTAGCAACCCCTCTCTGCCTCCCCACCCTGCCCCCCGGGTTCACTTTGTTTTCGTTTTAAGTTTTATGAGATAGTTGTGGTCTTGGTCTCTCATATCAGAGACCATTCGATGTTTCACCTTCTGCTTCTGACTCACTTCACTAAGCATGATGTTCTCAAGTTTCTTTCATTTGCCTGCAAAAGCCTTTACGCTGTTGGACTTTATAGATGCATAGAATTCCACTGGGTACAAATACCAGTTTGTGTATTCATTGGTCTGCTCATGGGTATTTTGGTGACTTCCATATTTTAGCTATTGTTAGTTGTGCTGCTACGAACATGGGTGTACATGTATCTCTGTTTAGTGTTGTTTTGGCCTCTTTTGGGAATATTCCCAGGAGGGGTGTCTCTGGATCGAAGGGGATATTTATTTCTAGTCTTTTGTTGTACTTCTTTTGAGAAGTGTCTTTTCATTTAAATTACTGATTTAAAAGGAGTCATGAAAGTGTATAGACAACTTTCCCAAAATCATTTGTTAAAGATACTGTCTTCTCTCCAGTGAACGTTTTTGAGTTGTTTGTCAAAAAATATTTGGCTAAAAGTACTCGGATTTTTCTCTGTATCCTTAGTTTTGTTTCATTGATCTTCTTGTCTATTTTTGTTGGAGTACCATGTAGCTTTATTTAATCACTGACTCTGTAATTTGAAGTCTAGGATTAAGATACCTGCTGTTTTAATCCTGATATTTTAGCAATTCTTGGCCTTTTCTTGTTCCATATAAATGGTTTATATTTATGTCCATTTTAACGATGTTAAATCTACTTATCCAGCAACATGGATGCTATAGTGGTTTGGATCTCGAGTGTCCCCAAAAGTCTCATATTCCTGTGGATACTGTATACTGTTGGGAGGTGGGACCTGGCTGAAAGGGGTGGATGCTTGGCACTTGACCTGGAGGGGCATATGCTTGTTCTGCCCTTCCTCTCAGACTTTCCTTTGTTTCATCACATAGTGAGAATCTCTGTCTTTGCAGCTCCAGCTCTGGTCCTGGACCCAGCTCTAGCCCTGTCACACAATTCCACCATTTTTCAAGATGCCCATCCATGAAAGGATTGAGACCTTCTGAAACTGTGAGCTAAAATAAATCTTTCCTCCCTAAGTTGTGAATGTTGGTTTCTTGAGTTACAGTGCTGAAAAATTACTTTCCATTTTCTAAAGTCTTCTTCAGTCTCTTTCTTCGAAGTTCTATAATCTTCACTGTAGATATCGTTCACTTATTGACAAGGTTGATTCCTAAGAATTTGATATTTTGTAGCTATCACAGATGGGAAATTGAGGTGAACTTCTAATATTCTTCTCATTGGATTTTGTTGGCATAAAGGATTATTTTTGGTTGGTAAATGTTGATTTTATAACCTGCTACCTTTATGAATTTTTAGTTAGTTCTAAGAGATGTCTGGTTGAGTTTTTGGGTTTTCAGCGTGGAGGATCAGGTCATCTGCAAATAATGATAACTTAGTGTGTTTTGTCCTGTTTTTATTCCTTTTATTTATTTCTCTTGCTGATTTTTTTTTTCCTTTCTGGACAGTTTAAAGGACTGTGTTGAACAGAAAGAGTGACAGTGGACATCCTTAACTTTTTTTTTTTTTAGTTTTTTTGGTAAATGCTCCATGATTTTCCCCATGTAAAATGATGTTGACAAAGGGGTTCTTGTAGATGGCTTATACCATTTTTAGATAAGGTCTTTCAATTCTTATTTTCTTCAGGACTTTTATTATAAATGGATGTTGAATTTTGTCAAAGGCATTTCCTGAACCTATTAAGGTGATCCTGTAATTTTTAGCCTTTTCCTGTTAATGTGATATATTACATTATTGATTTATGTATGTTGAACTATGATGCAGGATCTTTTCATGATTTGTTGCATTCTGTTGTTGGGTATTTTTGTATCTGTGTTCACTAAGAAAACTGGCCTAGAGTTTTGTATATTTGTTCGGGTTTTGTTCAGACTTGGTATAAAAGTTACGTCGGCTTTGAAGAATGAATTTGCCAATTTTCTTTCAATTTCTGGAAAGAGTTTGGTGAATACTCTCAATAACTATTTTCTGAAATTTTGGTAGACTTCATCCATGAATCTATCAGGTCCTGTGCTTATTATTTATTTATTTATGTTTGGAGACAGGATTTCACTCTGTAGTCCAGGCAGTTTCTGAGGTAATGAACTCAGAGCCTTTTGCTTGCTAGGTGAGTGCTTTACCCACTCACTACGCTCCCAACAACGCCTAAGTTTTTGTTTTTACTTTAATATTTTTAAAATTCAGGCTTCGAAGTTGATACGTGCTTTGAAGCATACCTTTTTTTCCAGGTTCTTAAATTTACTAGAATATAAATCTATAAATATATAGGTTGCTTTCTTATATGTTATATTAAAAGTAAGCCAATTATCTACTGACTAATGTTTAAACAGTGGTCCATTGACCCAGAAATTTTGTATATACAACTCAAGGCTATATCACATCACAGAGAAGTTTTTGAAAGCAATTCTATTCAAATTGCAACATATACCCCCACCTAGAATTTTAGACATTGATTGCATCCCAGACCCCGAGATACTGTCCTCATGAAGATTTCTGTGCAATTAGACAATGTTTTTCACTAATTCATACTTTGAAATTAGTAGAAACATGAGTTTTAAAGTTATAAAGTATGAAACATACAACATTAGAAATGGGTATCAACCTCATTAAGCTTTTATTTCTTCATTTGCAAAAGATCTTGAATATATTGTCCTATGATGTCCCTATTACTTAGGGGCATTGTATCTGAGAACAGCTATTTGAGCTTACAGCATTCAGAGACACGTTAGTCTGATGTTTCCCATACAGCACTAGGAGGTTAATATCAGGACATTTTCTTTCTACCTTTCATGAGTAAAAAGAAAAGGGTTATTCTAATGGGAAAGGTATGGCATGTTGAGACGCAGACAAATTCTTGAAGATCCTTTGAAGCGAAGATGGAATATTATTGTAAGTACAGCTATAACACACTCGAGACTACGAGCACAACTGTAAACATGAATTGCATACTAAAGAGGATGGTCTTTCTTCTTTCAAATTGCTTGGCCATTGGATCAAGAAAAATGAACCTTTCCAATGTAGGCACAGCAAATAAAAGCCACACTCATTAAAAGTTAATGATGTAGGATGCAGATAATGAGAAATAGAAATGGTATTCATGGAGACATATTATATTTGTAAGGCATGGCAAAATTGAATGTGTAATCAACATTGCTCAACAGTTCCAAAGGCTATTTTTATCTCAGCGTCTTGAAAATTCAAGCCCATTAAAGATTCATGCTCTCCAAGCATGTGTTTTCTACAGTTAAAAACATTTATGTTATGTGGGCAAAGTGCTTGCTAATAGAAACATTTGCTATTTTGCACTGTAATAAAACAGGATTATTTTGCATAATTTTAATCTTTCACTCTGTAAGCAATAAGGAAAGGCGAGGGACTTGGTGTATGTTTGGTAAGCAAGAAAATCACAAGACTTGAGAGACTTGCATCTATCTTGAAGAAGAAGAAGAAGAAGAAGAATGAGGAGGAGGAGGAGGAGGAGGAGGAGGAGGAAGAGAGAGAGAGAGACAGAGAGAGACAGAGAGAAAGAGAGAGAGTAACAAGAAAGACGGAGAGAGAGAAAAGAAAATACTCCAATGCCATGTTAGATTCGCAGATACTCAAAGTTGCGGGAAATGTAATCGTTATTAACTCAGTCTTGCAGAATCGGAACCATGGCCTTTACAAGTGAGAAGTTGGTCATGTTCTCACAGTCATGGGTTGTCAGCATCCAACCCATGTCCTAAGTTGGCCTGTGCTTTCTATCACATCATTTTGTCTGTGATATTTGAGAGTTCAGAGTAGAATTCGAGTTTGATGTTATTGTTCTGTCAGACTTTCTTTGTACATTTAAAAATCTTCCCTCTGCTATCTAAACCCACAGCCTACAAAATTAGAACAGGAACTATAAACAACAGTACAATTCAAATAAAAATAGTAAATGGTCAAACTGGGTCAGCGTCTCTGAGATAATGAGCATATATTTTTCCGAAGTCAATTTATAAGTAACGTGATGATTTTATTTTACATAGACTTTATTTTGTCAGTGTGTATATAATATCTCTGTAGTTTTTCAAAGAAAAATATAAAATTTTAAATGTAAAACAAGCAATACAAAATAAATAATGAATAAGTAAGGCTTTTGATTATTCATCTTTAAAATGAGACCTCAATGGAACACCTATTCAAAAGATTTAAATTAACAGAAGCCCAATATTCCTATTTATTTTCATTGCTACAATAAAGAGTATAGAATCAGACATGCAATTCTATAATATCTAAATGGCCATTTTCTACCCAACTGGTGCTGCTGCTTCTTCTCTTCCTCCTCCTGCTCCTCCTGCTCCTCCTCCTCTTCCTCGTCCTCCTTCTTCTGAACACACCTGAGCACACTGATTGGCTCCTCTACGTACATCCATATGAGATTTCTCTTCTGACAAAGAACATTTGGCCTCAAGAGCCTGGGAATTACTCTTTTCAACTCTATTTTCAAGTAATTTTCAGGTAACATTTTAATTTTCTTGTTTATTTTAAGCTAAAATGCTATCTCAATATTCATAATTTGTTCAGTATAATAATTAGTGATTGCTTTAAATTTTCACTGTATTTATAAAAATTATGAGAGCCCAATATTTAGGACCAAGACTTTTAAGACAGGGTCTGACTCTGTATCCAGGCTGGTACCGAACTCACTATGGAACCCAGGTTGGCTTGGAACTCAGAGCAATCTTCCTTCTCAGCCTCCAGAGTGCTGGAGGAAACATAGAGGAAGATAGAAATACAGTCCAGAGAAAAGCTGTCCTGCAATATGGCTGCTCCCACAAAATTGATGGGAGTGGTGGTAGTGTCTACTGCAATGCACAAAGTGAGTGTGCCAAACAAACTGAGTCCACAATGGGAAGGTGCCTGCAGTGAAAAGGGAAATTTTGGACAACCTCACTTCCCGTGTGTACCCCCAATCCACTTTGTTCTGTTGCTCACATTTCTTCCACCCATATCACTACGGTTACAACCGACATATTTTCTTCTGTGGCAACTTGTTTTGTTTCTTGGGTGGAAGTAAAACCAAAGTCCTAGTTCTGTATAAAATCACTGAGTTTTCAACCCCCAAAATATTAAGCCTAGTTTTTAATTTTGAGGTGCCAATAGCGCCTTTGTGCGAGGCAGCAGCTATTTAACTCAAATAGCTTAGCCACTATTGATCTAAATTGAATGTATTAACCATGTTATTACAGATAACAACAAGTATAAATCAATGAAGAAGGAAAATATGAGATCAAAACAAGAGAAAAGAAGAAAGGACTCAATAATATTCTTGAATTTAAATCATTTATCCAGTATCAAAGAATTTTCATGAAATTTTCTCATGCTACCATTGCAATCTCATGAGGAAGAACCAGCAATTACCATCATTCTCACTTTTATTAGAAAATCAGAAATCAGGAAAATTTAATGACATAAGTGGATTTTCAGAACACATAGGCATTATGGCAGTATGTCAAATCTTATTTCCACTCTATTGTATTTTAGGGAAACTCAGTCTTGTCTCCTAATAATCATAGAAATTACAGTTCTCAAGTCTAAAATCTATAAGTAATGCTTGCAGAATTCAGGTTTAAATATTATTTCATTTTATTATTTCCCCAAATAACTCATTGTATTATTACTATATTTTCATGATTCATAATAATTGCACTCAATGCGATGAATCACTGCATATGCAGATACTGTCTTTGTTTCCACATCACCTTAGATCTGAACGTACCTATATGTGTCCTTTGGAACACCTTACTTAGTTTGAGTGTGGGTTTGTTAACTGAAGTATTTTTTTTTTTTTTTTGTCGTATAAAATGAGGATGAATTGCTCAGTGACAGAGTATGCTGAAGAAAACTGAGACAGATGGGAAGCCTGAGCATGGAAGATGAAAATACTCAAAAATGAAAGGAAACACAGTACTAAAAACCAATTACACTCCAAGTAGCACTTGCATTTGAGATGCAAAGTGTTTATTTAATAGTATTTAATTTGACATAGTCATGAAATCTACTTGGAAAAATGCGTTCCTTGGACCATCTCAGCCTTAGGTAATACTTTAAAGTATGTGATATGCCTAGTGTAATTTTCTCTGTGTTTTCAGTTGTTTGGATAAGATTTGTAATTTGTTGTCTGATTTTGTAGACCACAGTCATGGAAACAAACACATAAAAATTGCTGTATATGCCTTGTTAGATTCACTTCGGGTTTTAGGTAATTCCTCACGTGAATGCCATTATTATGTAATGCAAAGATAATATAAATTAATCATTATGGGAAGAAAAGAGTGCCTAACTCAGTGCTTTGTCACTACAAAAGGCAGTGGATAAATACTATAAGCAGGTTTGAAAAGAACTGTCATTTTAAAATACTGAGACAATGAGACACTGACTCAGAAAAAAAATATTGAAACTTTCAATCTCTGAATATGACACATGTCTTCACTTATTTAAACCTTCTTAAGTATCTCATTGTAATAGCTTAACTTTTCAATTATAGGTCACATACATCAATTGAGAAATGCACTTCTAATTATTATAAGCTATAAACTATGGCTTGTGTGTTTGATATAGCTTTCTTAGTTTTTATAATGTAATTTTGTAAAGATTTATTGGCAGTGTATTGACAGAATTCGAATACATATATAGTCTTGAAACCTCTAATATTGTTAATTTAACTACTTATCTTCAAAACTGCTTACATGGTATAATGTTCAAGTTAGATGTCTTCCTACAGAAACCATGCTGTTGAATGATTTAGTATACATTCTTTTGTCTTATGTTTTGTGTACAGTAAAATATATACTGGGTGATACAGTTTTGAAGAGAGAAACAGGTCAGATAAGCATGGTACTGTGGTAGCACATATCATCCAAGCTCCAAGAAGTTTTGATGGCTTAAAAAAACCTGTGTATGTCCTCGTATCATAACACCTTGACCATTAACAAGCTCTGGATATTTCTGGATGATAATTCATCATCATAAACTAACCAATTGCAGAGAATACACATTTGAATCGATTATTTGGTTCTGTGGTAAAAACTTTAAAAATGCAACACCTTTCAAAACCCAGCACATCGGAAGCACAGCCTTCCTCTGATGAATCTTTGTTTCAACGATGTTTGAAGTGAATCTTTCCATTTTTGAGGCACTTTCTACCCCAGAAGTAAAGCAGTAAAGTATGAAGAAAATGCCCAGTTTGGTCTCGCACCTTCAACTCCTAAAAATCTCTAAACGTAAAACAAATAGCTCAAATTTTTTAGTATGAAGCTAGATTTTTTTGCCTAATTCTAAGGTAGAGAATTATGTTATTTAAGCATTGCTGAAAAGACAGTCTATCAAGTTTTAGGTAAGTCTATGCAACTAGGGATACTGTACTAAAAATATTTGGCAACTGTTTATTAAGTCATTAGGTTGCTACATTATGATAGCTACTTTACTCTGTCAGAACAGGTTTATGACTTGTTCATTTGCTTACTTTATGTGCTATTCTAAACATCTTAAAAGTAAGTCATTTTTTTTTCTTTCTTTTTTATTGGAGTACTAATTATCATGCCTAAAGCTTTGTGTATTCTACCCAGGCTTTTACCAGTGGACTTTATTCTCAAATCAAACAAATGCAAATGACGACTTTCTCTTATCACTGAATCATCAATTATTAAGATATGCTGATGTTTATACATTACAAAGTGAAATGCCTTATGAAAAGGCTGCTCACATGTACACCCAATTTATATCAGAAGTTTTAGCTAATTTCTTTACTGAGAAGAAATGTTTTCACAATTGAATGAGTCCGACCTAAAAGATGGTGGTTTGCTAATCTATAATCTCTCTACTTCAAAGTGGAAAGAAAAGCTTTCTTATTAAAAGCAAATTTGTTTGAAAACAATTGAGCTAGAATACTAGAAAACTGTGTTCCACGTCTGAGAGTATGAGTTTCAGTCTTGTCAAACATCAAAAGCTATTGTATATTCCCTTAATTTTATTTGTCCTTAATCATGAGCTTCTTCTAATTTCTTTCAGAGCATTTCCTGACTGCTTTAATCACTTTACCATCACTGTGACTCAATTCTCAACATGCACAAATTAGAGGAGAAGTTTATCCTGGCTCACAATGTCAGAGGTCAGTCTCCTCAGAGGTGGGGATCAGCAACAGCGGAAGCACATGGCAGAGGCAGTGCCTCATGACATCGCAAACGGGAAGCAAAGCCCAGTGACGTCACATCCCGGAAGAGGGAAGGAAGCAGCCTGTGTCCTCCCCGGTTCTGTCCTGGGGATGTGCCCCTTCTGGATCCAGCCTCAGTGTTCTCCTCTCAGGTTTAGGTCCCATACCTCATTCCTGTAATCCAACTCACAGGTCTATAGTCCAATCCGCACGGCTGCTATCTGTTATCTGCGACATGCCTGTGATCTAATCCACCTCTCCACAGTAGTCCCCAGTCCCCTAACAGCACATGATTTCGTAGGTGATCCATGACATCCAAATGTATAAGATTTTTGATGTCTTTCCAGATTCAAACCACAATAGGGCTATCCCACAGTGTTTCTTAGAACAGCTCATCCCATATACTTGTGTGTTTTGTCTTTCATTTGGGTCCATGGTCAATAGCAAATAACAATGATGTTTTTAAAGACAGTTGAAAGGTTGATGTCTCAACTACAGGAAACAACAATCTACTCTCTCCGTCTCTATGCCCACCCTGCAAACCTCTCCAAGTCCTACTCTTACTTCTTAATTGTTTGTTCTTAAATATAAAAGCAAAATATCAAAGAAAACAGAAAAAGAAATATAAGAAATTTGATTGAGTAAAACAGAATGTAAGAAAAAGGCAAGGCAAATGAAATGATCACGGCATTTTAGGAAAAATGGAATTCTTGCAAGATTCAATGCTAGTAAAAACTACATGGTATCCAGAGAAGTTTGTGAAATAATTATAATCATAAGAAAAAATTTAATGTTATTGACAAAAGGCAAAGAAGACTTTTTAAAAATTGTTTTTACATAAACATTAAATAGGCTTTCAATGGAAGAAAATAGATGTCAAAAATGGCAAAACTACCCTTTAAAATTGGGAAAACAGACCGATATGAAGTCATTCCTAAAGGTCAACCAAAGACAGAATCAAGATGGAAGTCCTAGCATCTGCACAATGTGAGTTCCACAGAGATTTTGGGAAAAATAAACAGGATGTTTTCAAGGAGGTAATTGTTCTGGTAGCTAAAAAATAGTTGATTCAAACTAATGGTCCTGCTTAAGGAAATTTAGAAAAAGAAAACATACACAGGAAAATCTTGTAAACATCAAAGCCTTAAGATAATCATGGTATAATACACCTAACGTGGTCCAGAACCTCTGGAAGTGAATAGGGCTGCCTCACCTTGGCCCTATTTGTTGATAAAATAAAGGCAGCTGAGACCTGAAGATCTGCATGGCAGAAATCAAAACTTAGGAAAAGAGGAATAAATGTGTGGGATCACCAAGGAAGAAACTATCATCTATATATGAACAAGATTAAATATCAGCCAGAATTCTATACTCAGAAAACATTTTTAAAGAACTAATGGAAATGGAGCTATTTTTATAATGCATGTTTACACAAACGCACACCTGTTAAAAATAAATAAATAAAAGCTGAAGGCATTTGTTACACTGACCTTGAATTAATGGAAAGCTGAATTAAATGACTGAGAAAATTTAGCAAAAGAAATCTCCAATAGTCCAAATCAAATACAAAAGGAATATTTTTCTCATTTCAAATAATGAAATTTAAATGTATAGTCATTATAGAGGTATTACATATTTAATGCAAAACTTTATGACAATAGTAGCATGTAAGTTTTGAGATTTTAAAAATGTTTAAAATGCTTTAAGGCCTTTACATATGTTCTAAGAAAAAGTTGGAAATACCAGGGAATAGAGAAATAATTTTTTTGTTTGTTTGTTTGTTGTTTGGTCTGTTTTATGGTACTGGGGAATGAGTACAAGGCTTTCACATGACGCTACATCCTCGGCCTTTTTTATTTTGAGGGTCTTACTAATTCACATAGCTACCTGGGTGGGCTCCAACTGGAAATTTTCTTCTTTCAGCCTCACAAAGCTTTGGGATTTCAGCTTCTAAACATAGCTGAAAATATTAATAGAATTTAAAAACATAATACAAAAGCATTTTTGCATTAATTAAGCTAGATTAAGCTCCATTTTGTTTTCCTTTTGCAAAAAGACTTAATTTGCTTACACAATAAATCACAATCTACTGTTTGACAATAATAATCACAAAACTTATTAAAATTAATTTTAATGAACATATACTACAGATTCAGTAACATTAGAAACATGACTTGGGGACTCAGTGACCATCTACATCAGTTTTGGCCTTTTTCCTTCTCTCTTACCCTTGCTCTAAATAATAAAAATAACAATATTAATAATAATTCACCTTTTTCCTAGCAGTCTATCACCTGTCTTACTCTCTGTCATGTTGGAGACTTTTTATGCAATTGTTTTTGTGAATTTTATAAGAGGGTCACCTGTTGGTCATTTTGATGTTTGTTCATTTAGCTGAACGTTATTGACTCAATGTGGTCCCATTTGCTTTTAAATGTTTCATATCTGTCTTTCCGGCTTCATAGTATCCCACTGGGTATAGGTATTACATCTTTAACCATTCCTTTATTGATGGGCGAGAATATTGCTTCCAGGATTTAGCTATTATGAATTGCACTGCTATAACCTGGACATGCATGTGTCTTTGTGTCATGCTGAATTTATTTCTTTTGGGAATATGCCCAGTGTAGCTGTGGCTGGATCAAATGAGATTTTTATTCTCAGCTTTGGAAGGAATCTTCAGCCTGCTCTCCATAATTTCCAACAGTGTAGAAATCCTCTTTTCCCCCCCACAGCCTCACTAATAATTGCTGTTTTTGAGGTCTTAATTTAGGCCATCCTTATTGGGATGAGAAGAAACCTCGGCATATTGTTTCTATTTGTGTTTCTCATGTGCCCAGTGATGACCAGCACCTTTTCATGTGCTTGTGGGCCATTTGCACTTCCTCTTCTGAGAAACTTATTTTCATTTTAGCTGCCCATTTTGGATGGGGTCATTTGTTTTAAGGAGTTTTATTTATTGAGTGTTGAATTCTTTATGTAGTCTAGTTATTGATCCACCATCTGAGGTACTGCCGGTAAAGATTTCTCCCGTTCTGTGGGTCGTCTTTTCACCTTGCCGATAGGGTTTTCTTTTGTTTGTTTTTGTTTTTGTTTTTTCCTGTTCAAAACCCTTTTAGTTTAATGTAATTTCATTCGTTTATTCTTGCTGTATTTTCTTGTGCATCTGGCACTCTGTTTAGGAAAGCCTTTCCTGTCCCCATGGCTTCTAGGGTTTTACCTATTTTGTCTTTCAGTAGGTTGAAGGTTTCTGTTTTGGTATCTAGTTTTTTGATTCATTTTGATTTGATTTTTTGTTGCGTGGTAAGAGACAGGGATCTAATTTCATTCTCCTGCATGTGGTAATCCAATTTTCTGAGCACTATTTCTTGAAGTTGCCCTCTTTTCCCCAGTAGATTGTTTTGGCCTCTTTGTCAAAAATCAGGTGACTGAGGGTTTTGGAGCTTGCGTCAGTAGCCTCAATTCTGGTTCTCCTGTCCGTTCTGGCACTAATACCATACAGATTTTATCACTTTTGCTTTGTAGCTTATCTTGAAGTCTGGAATTGAGTCACACAACCTGGATCTGTGGCTCTACCCTTCCCTAGGTTCTCAAAAATCCTACATATTTAAATAGTACATGGGCGCAAGAGCAAGCACGAGATACAGAGTCAAGTTACATGTCATGAGCATTGTTTCTGTTCTTATTCCATTGGCGAAAACTTACTTTCATTGTTCTACAAGGTTCTACCTCAGAAAGGCAGCCATTTTTACAACATTTGCCCTGGATCAGATCAAAGCAGGGCTATTGGGAGGCCGTCGATTTCTTCCCTCCACACCCCTGTCCTTATCATGTTCAATGAGGAATTTAGTGAAAGACAGCTGAGGGGATGGTACTGTCCCACAGGAGTTGCAGCATACATGAATTGCATATAGAAATGTTGAACAGAAGACAGGAGACCTAGCAGCCTCCATGCGATAGAAAGATCCTTATTTTAACTCTTAGAATCATGAACTATTGAGTTCTGAAAAACTTAAAGGAAAAATTAAGTACTTCATGAGTTCCAAAGCTAGTTGGCAGAAAAATTAACAATATTACTTTTTAATTAAATTACTTGTGAATATTAGAGAAAGAAAAAGCAGTTGATAAAAATTGGCAAGTCTTCAATCTTTCTTAGCAAGAGTCAGCAAAACTTTCTTTTCATTTCTGCTGTCTAAAAATGAAAAAATCTCCAGGTCATAGGTTAATACATGGTCTTAGCTGATGCTTATTAATTTTCTTAAAAAAATTGGGAACTATCTTTTCTCATGGCAAGACAATAGATGTCTAGATTACATTGATCAAAACCAATAGGAATAATGCTTACAATTATAAAAACAATCTCCTTCAGAAAAAACAACAGCAATGATTAGAAAATGTTTCAGAAACTAAGACTGAAAAATTTCATTATTATTCAGTAATGTACACGCGTGTATAAACACAATAAAAGGTCAGTGACTTTTTTGCTTGTATTTGTAAGTTTAGAAGAACACAGTTGTATATAGAGAGCCACGTGAGGAAATACACATATGCAATGGTAAGCGAAATTGTACAGAACATCAGCAGGAGCCAAAGTTTCAACCTTTAACAATCTAAACCCTCATTTTAAATGCACTTAGCCAAGAGGGAGAGGACTTCTACCCTAAGTCTTTTTTTTTCCTATTTATTAATGATTGCATTGAGCGTATTTTGTGCACACGTATTTTGCATCTATATTACAATCCCCTCCTCCTTTTGACTCTCCTGCCCCCTCTCCCATCCCCCTGACTCCCACTGTCACACCCGTCGGTTCTGTAAAATGCCTATATGCTGGGTTTCTCTTCTCAGGGCAACCATGTGATATTTAACCTTCTGAGTCTGACTAACTTCACTAAGCATGATGATCTTAAATCTGCAACATTATCAGTCAGGCTCGTGCAGTAGCCTAACTTTGCTCAATCCGTGTTTTTCCAAACTATCTTTGTTTTTGTTTTCTTCTTGTGTTTAATCGGTGCTCACCAGACATGAAGTAATGCACATTCTTCCTCTTCTGGAATATCTTAATACAGTTCTTTTAAAACCCGTTAACCGTCATGATTTTGTATTTCCATTTTCCTTTGAACTTGTTCTTTGTTCTTAACAAATCTATGATTTAACCTATGTGACATTTAAATTAAACCTTACTAATATGAGGGGAGGGTGTTTCCCCATTAGGTGTCAAGACAATGCCATGATTGTTTCTCCTTCTATGTAATTATGTTTTAAAATGCTTTTACCCTGTGTCGGTTTATAGAGAAGAGTTGCATTTAATGAAAACTATAGGTAAATCAATCATTCTTAATATCCCAATTTGAGGTTTGAATTATTTGTATTAACTTTAAAAAGTTCATTAAGTTTTTAGTAATTTTTGTTATGAAGACTTCTTTTGAACATCTCTATGATACTTTTAAAGATTCCAGTTATTTTACCAGTCGTCTACCCATTTGCAACCTGTCTGACAGTGTTATATTAATAAGAGTCCACCTCATCCATCCCAGACCATGCCCACAGAGCTCTTCAATGAATAGCTGAAATTGAGGAAAACAGACTGACCTGGGGTAAGTCACTGTGGTGCACACTGAAGGTGTCTTAAAGGATAGAGACTACATAGCAGGAAATTTCAAATACTGATGATACTACATAGCAGGACATCTCAAATGTTGATTAGGATGCAGATACTTCTTGAAAGAGTGAATTGAAGAACAGAAATTCACTATATCACACCCTTTTTTCTCATCACAGCATATTTGCACAGTTTCTCCCTTCTTACACGGAAAAGTTATTTCTCCACTTTTTGTACAGTCAACTCCTATCTGTCCTTTATTTGATAGAATGTCATTCCACAGGAGCAAATTCTCTCAGTCACACAGTCCAGGGCACATGTGATGACTTAGTTGACCTTCACCACTTCTCAATGTCAAGTTCATCATTCATTTAAATAACTCTTTAATAATTATGAGCAAATGTATCTATTGTGTTAAGAGGAATTTGGGGATCATCACTACTCTTTCCATTGTTGTTTTTCTGGGACTTGACCCAGAGCTGAATGTACAACTGTCACTTAGTACATATTCGTTTCACAGTGTATATGACTGTGACAATATTGATTATCCCTTGTATGATAGTGGTATATGCAAAAAAAATTCCAACAGCCAATCTTGTGAAAGTAGTCAAGAGTAAACACAAATCTGCCTTGATCTAAAAGCTGTGGATAAGGACAGGGTATCAGGGCGGCATTAGGTTTTCTCAGAGGCGTAGGTTCAGCCATAATGGGTGGTTCATTGTTTTGTGTTTCAATTATATTAAAAGCACACCACCTGAACATTAATGTAGGTTATTACAATAGAAGAATAAGTCCTCAGAGGTAATTCTTCCTTCAATAACTTTTTCACTTGAATGTATAATTTTTCAAATTGCAAAAAAATTACAGTGGTTTCTGAATCACTCAAAATAATTTCTGATTATGTCAAAGACTTGCTTAAAAATCTCTCTCTTTTTAATGCTTCATGATTATTAGAATTTGTGAATAGCGAAAAAACCCTACAAACACTTGTTGTTCTCCACCCAAATTCTAATATTATTTCAAAATATTAAAATTATTTAGGCAAGTGGTTCAAGTTGGAGTAAAGAAGGCAGAATTTTTCTCTGTATCACCTATTTAGCCAAATATACTTAACATCAAACTGTATAGTTTTGGTCATAGTTAGTGTATGATGGGTAATTTCATATCTTTAAAATTGAATTACTTAATTCAGAGTTACTACCATAATTAAATGAATAAATAAAAAAATAACTGTTTCATCTTCCTTAAGTGAAACATTGTATCCTTTTTCAAATATATCTTAACTATTTTGGTAGGACAGATTTTTGAAAGGAATTTAAACACACCTCAGGTCTCCCACTCCCACCCCAAAGACACTGATAGTAAAGCAATATACTAACATGCATTGCACAAAAAAATAAAACAAACCCGGTATTGAGTTAGTTATTTAAATATTTTAATTGTCTATCCTATAAGGATGATGCATTATTGCTCTGTGTGTTCTTAATCTCTTTTGTTTATTATTTCCATGAATTATGCACAGTGATCATTCATGTTAGATTATAAAGGTCATACACTGAATGATCAATGAATGCAAAGCGAATGGCCGACTGTATTGTCAAATATTAATTAGAATCCAAAAACTAGGCATCCAAAGATTAATCCTGTATTTTAATCAGTTGAGTTCATTCTTTCCTTTAAAATTCTCACCAATACAATTCATTAAACAGAATTTTCTAAAATTAACTACCAGCCATGTGTTTGGACTAAAACTATGGTGTGAACTCTAATGTGAAGACAATCACTTGCATGTTGTTTAAGGTTTTGACCATGCAGTTCATAAACAGTAAAACATAAAAAAGAATGGGTTCCACTTTTGTTGGTAGAATTGGTAGCGTAAACGTTCTATAAAAATAATTTACTTTATCTTGACTATAAATTGTAGAACTAGAGGCATTTTTAGAAAGATAAACCATGCTTAAACTACAGAGCCTTATAAAATTTAATTCAAGAGTTTGAACATATATATTTGAAAATCATCTCATTGATTTATTCTCAGACTTTTTTGTTTATTGTAAGCAAATAATCTGTGGAAACATACCAGCAATTAGAAATCATCTGCATTCACATGAATTGGGGGATGGAGCAATGACACAGTGGTTAATGTGCTTGCCTTGCAAGCGCAAGGCCCTGAGTTCAATTCCCCAGCCCCACATAAAGCTGGATGTGGTGGGGCACACCTGTAATCCCAGCACTCAGAAACTAGATCTTATCTCAAATAAATAAATAAAATCAAAACGTCTTAAAATGTAGCAGGAGATCTAAATGAAAAATTTTCTCATATGATTCTATCTATGAATATATTTATCACTTTGAAAGAATGTACAGTAACGACAATATGGTAAATATAATTTGTTTCCAATGATAGAAGTTTGAACAAGCAAGAGATTTTTCATAATTTATTTAACATGTATTTATCATATATATATATATATATATATATATATATATATATATATATATATATATTTCCAGATTTCCCCAGACACCTATACATGTGTAGAAATAAACAGATAACTGTTTTTAAATTCAAATATCTATAAATAGATATTGATACTTGAACTTCGTGATATAGCATACAGAAATAAGAATGAACTCTGCATTTATGAGTTAATTTAACAAATGACATTTAATTTACTACCAAATAAATAATCAAGAAAAATACTTTCTTGAGATCAGAGTGGGCCTGAATATAAGACAGTAACAATTATTTTACAATAGCAATTTATCAAAATAAATTAAGAAAAAGCAGAGAGATCATAGGGACTGTAAGGTAATTTCACAGTTGATGATTGTTTAATGACTCTTGAGGTAACGTTAATTTGTGTAAAAATATGATAAAATAATTTCTACTTCCAAATAGAAGGAAGCATAGGTGCAATACTGAGCTTTACTTATAATTAATAGCTTTAATTATAGTAAGTAATATATCCATCTGGGCTACAGAGCAGGACTCTTTCTCCAAAAATATCTCTATATATCTCTGTATCTCTATATGTATATATCTATGATATATCTTTTTTCCATTTCAGTTTTTTTCTGCAAGATTATGGAGTAGGTCTCTCTCTCCCTCCTAGTCTAAAAAACAGTGATTATGAGAGAATAATAATATGATTCCATGGTCTTCCCCAGTGTATTGGGCACTGAGCGGCAGGCTGACCAAGAGTTAATGGATTCTCCAGAAGGATGTGCTTTATTTGACTTGCTATTGACAATATTTTAGGACTCTTTATGAATCTCCTAATGTGTGCTAACATTTATATAACAGAGAACAATGGAAACAATATTTTATGATGGTCAAACAAATGAGCCTTG
Source organism: Ctenodactylus gundi (assembly GCA_004027205.1). Taxonomy (NCBI): domain Eukaryota; kingdom Metazoa; phylum Chordata; class Mammalia; order Rodentia; family Ctenodactylidae; genus Ctenodactylus; species Ctenodactylus gundi. Next base: position 28,350 of record PVKB01002246.1, read on the forward strand.
TCCAGAGTAGGTGTAAATTATTCCTGTCACAAAGAAAATATAACAGCGCAGGTCCTAGTGTATAATTATCAATATTGCATGCAAGCTAGAAATTGAAGCATTTATTTCAGCAGCGTTAAATTTTTGTCAAATTTTCTTACTATCTTATAATGAATTAAACACATTTCAACGTGACCTTATTTTAACTTTGTTTAGGTGTCAAAAATTGGAAGGGGTTGGAAGGTGAGAAAGGGCAAGAGAAAGTCAGCGTAAAGTGGAGGTAATATGTATCTGCACAAAATTCTCACGTTTAACATAACCATTGTGTGTCATGAATGCGTGCTAATAAAAAAGTGAGGAAAAAGTCTAAAGGTTTTCATTCTTTGAAATATTTCAACAGAATGATTTTCTGCCTGACAGATCTAAACAGGTTATGATGTCTATATCTGAAAATCTGAAAAACTGAACAATCAGAAGGAATATCATTCAATCATTGTGTATAGCAGTAAATTTTCTATAGGTAAAAATCTCATTGCTCTAATTATCATTCAGATCTAGCACAGATATAGCTATTTCTAAAGATAACATTACAATATCTAATGCTGAGTCATTTAGAAAAAAATTCGTATTTTAAAAAGTAAAAGGTATAACCCATATGTCCCATGGCAACTAATAATTCTATAAGTTGCAACTCTTTTTCATTTCCTCTATCATCTACTTTAAATAATGACATTTACATATGCTAGATCAGAATTGAAACAGCTTTCATAGATTCCTTCATTAAACAAGCATGTGCATGCTTTCTGATATTTGAGAAATGCTAAGTGCTTTATCAATATTAACTGACTCATTTAAGGAGTAATTTATTGTGATTACATGTGTGGTAGGGATGCAAACATTTTAAAGAACAGAAGAAAAAGGATCATGAGGACAATATTGAGCAAATAAAGAAGATTTATTTTGTTGGCTTTTCTTCATCGATTGTCTAGAAAGGCCCAGACAGAAAGTAAAGCTAAATCCAGAAGAATTGCAGTTGTTCATACTCGGGAATATAAGTAATATGGCATTTTGTTACTTAAATTGAAGCTTTTGAGAAATGAAGTGTACGTATAATTTCCTTATTCTTCATCCTATCCTACCTGTGGCTTTTTTATATAGTTAGTCTTAAAATCTATTTTTAATGATATTCTTCCGAAGATTCATTGAAATTGTCAGAAATCGTTTTAGTAGCAAGGACAATCGGAATATGGCATATGAACACATTGAAGAATACAAGTACTCGCTTGGTGATTGTAATTATCAGCAGCTGGGAGGTGTAAGGCTGATGGTGTAAGGTTAATATGAATTTGAAGCCCAGTTCTGCGGTTCTCTAAACGTTTTTGCTGTCCACTCTACATTGGAGGAGGGCATTTTATTTGGGCTGTAGGAAGAACAATCACTCGATTCTATTGAAACATTGTTTTTATGTTCTATGGTTTGCTGAGTTCGTATTTCTGATGTTTACTGTGCCTGACTTCTCCTTTACAAATTTGCCATTTCTACCACCAGGGGAGCAGATCTTAATAGTCAAAAACTCCAAACACCCTCAGAATTGGCCATACCATAGTGTAGCTGGACTGTGTTGAATTTGAATTTTCAGTGTGGTGGTCTCTTCATGCAATAGTGATTAAGCCGCTAGTTTCACCAATCAATTTGGTGCTGGTCACCCACCGATGGACGATGCTGACCCAAACCCCTCCCCTAAAGGTGCTTGTATTCCAGCAAGGGTCCATGAAGAACAACACAAATAAGCACACTGTCAAGTTCACAGTTGGGTCATAGTTGTAATACATGCAGAACTGCACTGTTGCCTGGGGATACATTTTTAGGCTTTTCATTGACTGTTTCTTCAAAGCTTCAAAACGATACTAAAAGGGTATTATTGTTCTCACTTTACGGAATAGCCACATGTCCTTAAATTTACAAGTCAGGGAGATGGAAAGCACAAAGAAAAACCAAGGGAGAGAAAAGAAAAAAAAGTTCACTGAAGTTCATTGTCTCTTTTTTCAAGAACAAATTCTGAAGGAAATGGTACCTCTTCATGGAAAGCAATCAGTCAGACTTTCTTGAGTTAGACATATTTAGTACAGCGAAATCCATTCTTCTTTAAATCCCAGTACCACAGAAAGATTTTATCTTTATTTATTCACAAAGTCAGGTGTCATATATCTTGCTTCTGTATTTGTTTATGATCTGTCTACCAATATGAAAATGAGAAACTCACAAGAACCAGGGCATTTATTAATCTATTTTTGCTTATCTTCTATCTTCAAGGACTGACAATACTTTCCAGCAGAAACTAACTGCTTGGTATGAATTTAAAGAATAAATGAACAAATTAGTAAATGAATACTATTTGATTAAAGTTTTATAATAAATACCCACAGCTGGTGATTTGGTACAATCAAATAGCATGTCCTCTTTTATAGATTTGAATATCTTCATGATGCTATTTTATGAACTTAATTTATTATTTAACAGATATTTACTCACCACCATTTATATGCAAATCCAAGGAGATAAGAATTCCTGGGAACCATCTATCCCCTCAAAAGTAACAAGACAAAATTACTTTACATATATAAAGTATTTCCCCAAATAACACTGTATCATAATCACTTCTCCTGTTTAGAGGAACACTGGTGACAGTAAATCTAAAAACTGTGATGATAAGCTAATAAGCTATCCAGCATTTTATCTCCTTGGCAACTATAAATCAAAACTTTGTTGTGAAAACTGTGCCTTTTCCTTAATTTGAGAATTATATAGCAGAGATAAATATATGGTATCTGTCACAAACTCCTGATGCTCACATACTAGATACTGAATACAGGCCATGCCCGAGCTCCATAATTAAGATAACACCATGAAAATCATAGACAGATTCTGATTTCTAATAGGCTCATCTTAGAAACCAACATACATTGTCTCAATCTCTTATACTCATCTGATAGTTGTATACATTATTAAACAAAAAATCTCAAAGAACTTATAACATTTTTCAAAAATTAAGCAAACATATAATTTTGGTCACAGTTTTTTGTAGATGAAAAACATAAGTGCTATTATCAAGGAAAAATTACACCATAGTGAAGCGGGTAAGACTTTCTCAAAACTTTGCAACAGAGGCTGGAGTATTTTCGTAGAGAGGTGAGATTGCTTTCTATTCCCTATAGCATAAAATGTCAAGAGAGAGACTGTATCATGTGATTGGGCCACTGCACTGTGTTTGCAAACCGACACGGACGTTGCACTCCTATTGTCCCAAAGAAACAGCAGTGGATTTTTGAGACACAGCTTACATTATTACATTTCAAAGAAATGGCTGTCAGAGCTTTAAGAAAATATTTTGGGTTTTAAAAACAGGTAGGTGTATGGGAAGAGATTTGGTATCTTAAAAGAGCAAAGAAAGAATTGAAAATTAAAAGTTTGATGAAGTAAAGACTGTAAGATGAAAGGAGGTCAAGTGCCTGTCATCGGGAAAGAAAAAAAATTTCCTGAGGAAATATTAATGCTATCTTAAAATGAAAGAAAAATATGAATTGCTTTTATGCTGTTTTTCAGAAAAAGGAAACTTTGAAAAGCACACTTGCTCATATTCAGTTATTATTGAGCTAGAATGAGAGTCGACGCAGAGCTCTTGTTTCTCACATCTAAGCTGGCAAACTTGTTTTGCTGTTATTCCCCAGCCATCGCACATCCGTATATTTTTGATGTCAGAGTGCCTGATATATAATAAACTAATTTTAGAGTTTGAAAGCATTGCATTTGTCCTAATAACAAAATTCAAAATTGACTGATAACATGGAAATTGAGAGAGGAAAGATATTATATCTCTCTTTTTTTGCTGAGAAGCAGTCTATCACCACCATCCTCCTGTCAATGTGAAAAGATTCTTAAGATCTGTTACTTTTTCTAGGCATCATTCTGGGATTCATTATGTAGATATGTACTCAAGATTTTGCTTAAGAAAACCAGTTAAACTAAGGTAAATTTTATTTCACTTTGTCCTCAACATTAAAAAAAATACTTCATTATTAGTGTGCACTCGTAATCATGTCAAGTTATGCTAACCAAAAAAGTATGCACAACAATTTCCAAGAACATTGAAGGACAACATCATTTAGACACAAAAGGCAAACTACATAAAGCTCGATGTTGAATCTAGTCTGCACATACACACGTATTTTAAAAAGAAATTAAAAGATAAGATATCAAGTTAGCTACCAAATTAGATTTCAAAGAGTGAAAGTTAGACAAAAAAGATTGAGTTTATCTTTCTCTATTTGCTATGTTTTGTATCAGTCAGAGGATTCTCATTCCAATGCCTGTAGGAAAAAAGTGTAGCTTCAATCTGCGATTGAGCCTGTCTTTATATGTAATAGGCATAATCATTGTAGGACTTTGAATACGGAACTACTTATTAAGACGTTTCTCTGATAGAATTCTAAGATACCAGAAAACACAAGAATTATGGCCCACAGTAATGGACAACCCATACTGCAGCTGCCTCATGTAAAGTTACATTCCCAGTAAACACAGAAGTTGACTCGTTATAGATCCAGGGTCAATGATACCACAACTCAAGCTACTGTATAGCCACAGGAAGAATAGTTTGGGATTTTCTTTATTTTATCGAGACTATGATCCTAACCAACCTTTTATTTAACATCAGTGGTATATCTTAAATTGCTGCAGTAGATAGAGAAATATTTTAATGGATTGATACAAAGTAGAAGATCATTTCATTCTTTCTGTCCTATAGGAATAGTTCTTGGGTTTCCAACCAGGTCTCTCAAAGCCACTTAGTATATTCATATCTCATTGACTGGGGGTCTTGAGGACCCCCAGTGAGGTTTTTAGATATCATTTTTGTCCACTTCTTTTTGGTCATAACGAAGCAAAATTGGCCCACCTAACTTTAAGTAATGTTGGAACATTTAGGTGACATGTCTGCCAGGAGGAAAATATACTGGCTGCCTCTATAGAAATTTATGTTTTAATGATATAATTTTCTAAATTTATTAGGACAAAAGACCTAACTTTGGCATTATGATTTCCCTAATTTGAAGAGGAGGGTGAAAGTTTAAATATCAAATTTCTCAGAGTGATAGATTGGGTGTTTATTTCCATAAACTTTAGACATTTGCAGATAAAACAACCTCACAGCAACTTACTGTGGCATCTTGCTCTGTTAGTCAGTATGTTTAAACTTGTATATGTATTTCTTTCACTTTTATTTACTTATTTTGAGACAGTATCTCACTAAATTGCTCTGGCTGAGCTTAAATCCCTGTTCCTCTTGCTACAACCTCTCAGAGTGCTGAGATTAGAGGTGTGAACCACCATACCCAACTAGGTAAACTTTGTTGTATATTTATAATCCATTTGGTTCAGAAGATATTGCGTTCAAACGCATTATTTAAATATTTTGATTATGTAGCGAGACAGAACCCACCTGTACTTATTCAGTTTGGCATTGCATTGAGACCACTTCAGTTTTCTTCACTAAAACAATTCTCCTGTCTTTGTTAATATGAGTCTGCTATTTCTGAAACTTTTTACTCAGGAATATAGAGATTGTAAAGAAATGATTGTTTATTTCAAGAGCTTCTTCGATAACTCATTCAAGTGTCCATAAAATGGTTCATATTTCTAGTAGATAAACAGCTGTTTACTCTCCAAAATTCTTAGTCACTTTCTTGTTGCTTCGACTCAATATGTGATTCCTAAATGTTAAAGGATGAGAAGTTTATCTCAGGTCACAGTTCTGCGCTCCGAGTGTGTTCATAATCATCTGGCAGTGGCAGGAGGAGTGGCAAAGTCATAGGAGATCTTGGGCATAGGACAGCTGTCCACCTCAGGCAGTGGGATTCTGAACCAGGGGCAGGAATATGCCCTCTTAGGCCATACGCCCTAGTAGCCTATCACTCGATCCAGCCTCCAACTCCCACTGGCATAGTAAACCACTCAATCATTAATTGGTCTTGGTCAATCAGATTAATCTAGTTAACCTCTCTGATTGAATCACCTTCCAAATACATGAGGTGAGTGTCGGCATTGCCCATCCAAACCTAAACCAAGATTCTGAAACTTTCACTTGTTGTGTTTATGAATTCTAGTTTTTATGGAACTTAAAACGAGAAACAGAGTGAAACAGGGGGTAGGGTGGGAGAGTTGGAGGGAGGGACGGAAGGAGAGTGGGAAAGCCCTTGTCACCTTGACAAAATACATATGTGCACAAAATGCTCAATTACAATGCGAACCTTAAAATTTGCACGTATACATATCAATAAAATGGGGGAAAATTTCTAGTTTTTGCTTTCTCCACTGCTGACAATCAAACACAGTGGAACTCTATCACCAAGCTATATTCTCGGCCTTTTAAAATTTTATTATTATTTTTTTCTTTTTAAGACGAAGACTGGATAAGCTGCCTAAGTCAGCCTGGAACTGCCATTTTCTTGCCATGATGTGCCCGTAACTCGGTATTGTAAGCATGGCCCTTGCTTATAATACCAAATAAATTATGAAATATTTTATCATTTGTTTACTTAGTTCTAACAAAAGATCTAAATTTTTTATTATGCTCCTAACTGAATTCTAACGAAGTCCCTGCACTTAAACACCACATTCAGCAAGAGACCTAAGCTTCATGTAAATATTCCCCAGAGATACGAAAACTTTTCAAAGTATTGCCCTTCCTCCCTGAAGCAGGTAACAAATTCAGCGTTGATTTAGAAACATATGTTCGTGTATTTGAGAAGTCAGCATTTGACAAGTGCCTCTCATTTGTATTTTCTAGTACCACACGTATAAAACATATCTGAAACGAACAACATCAATTTAGCTGGTATAGTTATTAAAGAATGATTAGTCACAGAATGTCGGTATGATTTTTGTCAGACTCACATTTTAGCTTCATTTGCAAAGTACTATCAACATATTTTTGCATGGTAGTTTGATTTATGCACTGAACCTCAAATCAAGGATCATGATAGAGACTATTTTTGATTATATTGCTTTTTCATTATAACTGTGAAAACTCAGATCTAGAAAACATTATGTTTTTCCAAGGTCATGAAACAAGTTAAGAATAAAAATATCTACTGAAACTAGATGTTTGGGCAGCAGAGCTAACTGCAGTCTCCTCAAGCAGGTGGTAGATGTTATTTTCCATCTGTAAAATTAGCCACCCACAAAATTACTCCTGTCCAGTTAAAACATCTACTCATCAAAATAGAGATTTATTTGTTACACAAATAACATTTAAGAATTCTCACTCACAAAATAAATGTCTGTTCTGAGGTCATCATGCCGTTTCCAACTTCGCTTGCAATCAGGGGCATGCAAAGCATTCTGTGGACTTCACGCTTCCATTAAATATTTTTAAAATATGTGTAATAAATCCATACAGTTTATCTATTTAATTTCCAGCAGAAAAGAGTTCAGTTGTTTGTACTTAGATTCCACTTAATTGAAAACACATTGCAAAGTGGTGTTGCACTTAATCAAGCTTGACCGTAGCATCATTTGTCCATAATAGGTCATGTTGTTTAATTTTTTGTGGCAATTAATTCCTAAAGAAATAATCGTTACTGGTTAAAAGGAAAAGATGACAATTGTGTTAGGGAACAGCAACAAATACTTCAATTGTGAAATCCAGCACTTCTTCCTGATACATTTCATGAAATTTTATAGCAATTACTTTTGGCGACTATTTAAAAAGAGGAAGAAAACAGGTTCCAGCTCTTCTTAATACTAAATTTACTTTTTAACTCTTATAATCAATGAAGAATGGTTTATCCCTGTCAAGTACTACCTGTCTATGGGAAACAGAGGAATTAAAAATGAATGGTGTCAAGTGAATTGCTCCTTGTGTTTTAACTTAGTAAAGGCATAGTGTCATCAAAGCATTATGTGGACTTGAAAGAAGGGTAACATGGAGGTTCTCAGGCAAGAAAATTGCTCACCCCAAGACCTCTGATGCAAAAGAACTGAAGATAAGTGACAGTAAGTCGTAAAAAAGATATATTCAATGGCAGTATTTAGCAAAGTAAAAACTTCCTTCAAAGATATCAGAACATTTCAAAATGAACTTTCCTACTGAGTCATAAGGTGAACTCTTTAAAAACTTTACTCTTCAGTGGAATTTCTGTAAAGATTTCTTCAGTGTGTTCGGATTCCACAGTCAAATTACCTCTGGAAGATAAAGCATTTCCTTGCTTCAGACACTTCTAATTGGTGCTACAGAGTAGCACGGCTCAAGAAGCAGTGTTTTACATTAAAAGATCACCCAGTTTTAACTTCTTAAATTTTTTTTTTTTGTTTGTTTTCTTTTGAGATGGAATCCTGTTGGGTTGTCTAGGCTAAAATTCCTGAGCACAAGGAATCTTCCTGCTTCAGATTCTGTAGTAGCTGACAATACTAGCCCCACCCCGCATAGTCCAGCTTTTGTGCTGGTTATAAAATCAGCTCATGCTCTAACAATTTTCCCAGGAAATAACTTTGCACCTCTCTTTATAAAGAAAAGATAGCCTTCCTTTGGTTGATATGGTGTAATAGACTTCCTACTCACTGAGGAGCAGAAACCACTATGACTATCTTAAAATAATAAATAAATCACACAGAGCCTATCACATGGAACTGTGGCTGCCTGGAGGAAAAAGTTTGAAGAATAATGGTGATAAAACAGTCCTGGAAGGATAAAGATCATTACACATGTGGGGTGTGTGTGTGTGTGTGTGTGTGTGTGTGTGTGTGTGTGAAAAATCAACTATTTTTGTAATCCTATGTTGTTCTCACAACATTCTTGAACACATATTTCTACATAGGTAAACAGTTATTATACTACATCTCATTTTCAACTCATGGCTAAAGACAGTATGTTCAGGATAATTCTTTGTTTCAAGGCATCACTCTGTTTATCATATGATGATAACAACAGTCTGGCACCTAGGGACACGTGATAGTACTAGCCCCACCCAGTTGTGAGAAAGCAGATTGCTTCTGGATATTTCTAAAAGTCCTGTAGGTAGCAGTATATTTCCCATTGAGATCCACTCCTGACTCAAAATATGTGGTAGCTCAAGGTTATATGTTTTGTTAATTTTTGAGAAAGAGCTCATTAAGAAAAAAATCTTAACAGCAACATCTCTTGAAACAGACAAATGGAAAAAACATACAGGTAACGCTACTGAAACAATTTTGTATAGATTCTTATGCTCAGCCATTTTTTTCTTATTTCTTTCTCAGCAAGGTATTTGTAGAAAAGATTCAATTTTAAAAGCGAATCACAGGCATGAATAATTTGAGAAACTTTGACTTGAAAGATAGCCAAGTCTGAAGGATTTATAGTTAGAAAAGTCAGAATAGTAGTAGCTCTAAAGTCTACATCATCAGCAGAATTTTAAAAAAGCTAGGGAGTGCATCCTGCCAAACACCTGAATTTCTCTTTTCTATTGTAAAGAGAAGACGCATGCATAGAGACTTACGAAATAAAACATTGATGAGAGAGGCTGGATATCAAAGAGTGTGTTTTATCCTACAGTTTTCTTTTTTTACAATAAACAAAAAGTGCCAAGCAATCACAAATACATACATGTATATTATGTATGCAGATACAAACAAGATGTCATACCAATAACGATCTTTGACTATTCTGAGATTTGTGACCAGCCAGCAAACAGTTGGCTAGGAACTAATGCAGTCTGATTATTGTAGTGTCATTGCAGAGGAAGGAAGAACGGATATTACAAAAATTAAAAGAAGAGCCAACAAATTAAATTGTACACTCCACTTCAAAGTCCTCAAATATTTTCAGAATAATACTTAAATGTGTCTACGTATGTATTCTCTACCCTTGGTATTAGTTTTCTAATAATAGCTACAAAGATTCACAATGATGGCAATGTGGAATTTAGACTTTTCCCCCATTTCACTGATATGTATATATGCGATAAGTAATGTTCACATTGAAGTTGAGTGTTTTATGCACACACACACACACACACACACACACACACACACACACACACACTGTAAGCATTGCCAACTCTTCTTTCCCTCCTTTTTTGACCCTCCCATACCCCAACTCCTCCCATCTCTCTCATATAGTTCTACAAAATGCTTGTATTCTGTGTTTCTTGTGATAGAAATTGTTCGATATTTAACATTCTGTGTCTGACTCGCTTCACTAAATATGATGAGATCAAGTTGCCTCCATTTACCTAGAAAAATCTCAGAAGTATGTCTTCATAGATGAGTAGTACTCCATTTTATGCACCTATCACAATTTTTGTATTCACTGATCTGTCGATGGGTATTTCCGCATTTTAGCTGTTGTTAGTTGTGAACAAGGGTGTACATATATATCTTTTATATGATGCTTTTAACTCTTTGGGGAAGATTCCCAGAAGAGGTATCACTGGATAAAAAGGGATAAGAAGTCTATGCAGATTAATATTTTTCTTGTTGCAATGGCTTGGATAGTGAAAATAATGCATCTCACAAATAGTGGGCTGCATTCCTATTGTTAAAAGAAAAGTTTGACAATAAATAGATCAGCAAAATTTATTTGAGTAAAGGACAACCCATGGAACATATCATACACAGAATCATAAAAAAATTTAGAAAGTTCCAGTCTTCAACAAAGCTGGGAATATTTACTACTGAAACACAGGTGAAGCGTAGAAGTATCGTGTGTGGGAAAAATATGTTCAGTTACCCACCTATGACAGGCTGAAACTTGGCTACATGGCTGCTTACGATTGCCTGAAATGTTCAGTTTCATTGTTTTGAAATTGCTAATTAAGTTTAATCTCACTAATGCCTAACAAGGTTTCATTTCACTAAGTTATGCTGTAGCTCCTTCCCACCCCATGGAAACACAAAATTATAATGGGACCCTCAAGCCAATAACTTCCTGCATTTTTAATTTAACTCTACATATAGCAATATCTAGTCATATATATATATATATATATATATATATATATATATATATATATATACCTATCACAATATTTCAGTTTTTGATATTCACTGTTGAACCTTCACCTTAACCTGTTGGCAATCTGCAGTATATAATTATACTGATGCTTCTGCAGACAAGATTACATTGCTTTCTATGAACTGGAATTCAAGAAATGAGAAATCTTGCGTAGGATTTACCCACAACTCTAAGCAGCATTCATTTCTGGAAGAAAGGAAATGCATTTAAGAGTGAAAAGGGGAGCTTAGTGAAAATGCTACATCTAGGCGTGCATTGATAAAAGAAGACTGTAATCTGGGAGGCTGAAGCAGGAAGATCACAAACTGAATCTCAGCCTGGGAAATTCAACGGCTTAGTAAGACCCTGTCTCACAGTCACCAACAGAAAAAAGAGAAGGAAAAAAGGAAGGTAGCTCAGTGTGAAGGCCTGTGCTCTGCTCCCGGTAGAGTAACAAAAACAAAGCCACATCTATGCAACTCTGAGGATGAAATAAGAATATTGACGATATGAAGTGTCTTTGTCCCCATGGCGTTTTCAATGAATCAGAGAAATGTCAGTGGAAGTCAGTGAAGTTGGAATAAGTTATAGAATTTATGGCAGTTTCACATCTCAAAAAATAAATAAAATAAATAAAATCACTAGTATAATAGCTTATCTGTTCATTTTCCATTACCATCTGAAGTCCTGTGAGCCAGTGATATTTGTCCTACCTCTAGAGTTCACATAAATAGCATCATATTGAATATCTACTGAAAGTTATATAATCACAGATGAAACTATTCAGACTGGTTTCTTTCCCTAGTAATATGAATTTCTGGTACATGGTTATCTTCACATCACTCAGTTACTGTTTTCCATTAATCTCTAAATAATATTCTACAGCTTGTGTGTTCATTTATGAACAACATCTTGATTCCTGGGCTAATTTGTTTTATAATATACTTGATGATCGTAATTTAATTTTCCCTAAATATTCACAAACTTTGCTTTGTTTGTTAGTTGTGTCCTCATACCTCATTGTTATTTTAAGCTCCATCTTCCTAATCTTAAATGATATCGAACATCTTTCTCTGCTTAATTGTCATCTACTGTCTTCGGTGAAGTATATGCTCAATTCTTTGCCTGTTTTTAATTGATTATTTGATGAGTTTCCAGAGCATTGTATTATTCTGTTAGCACAGTAGTTTTTCAGATATAATTTTCTAATATTTTCTCTCAGTTTGATTTCATTTTCATTCTCATAAATTGCTGTTGGCAGACAGAAGTTTTTAATTTTAATGAAGTCTTATTTGCATGAATCATGCTTTTTGTTCCATATTTAAAAACTCAGGATTGTACCCAAGGTCATGCATGTTTCCTCCCAAGTTATACTTTTTCTGTATTTTTTTTTTGTAGAAGTTTTACAGTCTGGCATTCTATAATTAGTTTTAGTAATCATTTTGGCTTAAATTTCTGAAATACACAATATCTGTGTGTATGTAGTTCTTGTTTTACATACAGACTTTCAACCGTTGTAGTATTAAAAAAAGATTATCATACTGCCATTGAATTACCTATGCACCTTACCAGTTGACTCTATACACATAGATTTGTTTTAGAGTTTTATATCGTGTTCTAAGAATATATCTTTTTAATCAAACATAGTGTCTTGAGTTTAGTAGTATAAATACTTCACTTGAAACTTTGTGTATATGTCCTTCAACTTTTTAATTTTGCATCATATCGGTTATTCTATAAATTTTGTCTTTTGATAGAAACTTTAGAATATATTGTCAATTTCTGTTGAATATCTTGCTGAGATTTTAATTAGAATTTCCCTGATATTATAGATTATTCTGTAAAGCTGATGTTTTAGGAATATAAAGTTTTAAACATGCTAACACTGAAATTGTCATGTGCATCCATACTTCCTTTGTTATTATTTTGATGACTTTGCAGGTGGCTCTTGTACATAAATTGAAATGTTTTAATACCTTTTGTTATCATTAAGGAAATACACACATATTTTAATATTCATATTCAATTAGTTTACAAACTTATTTATTATTGATGGATAGCAACTATTTGGCTATTCTATATTGATCTTGTATCCTGAGAGAGGCCTTAAGACAGTCTTTTCATTGGAGAGGTTTGCTACGTTTTCATTGGAGTTTTCCGCACAGAAATCTTATGACCCACTGTTAGGGATGCTGTGCCTTTTCAATCATTTTAAGTTTTCTTTCTTTTTCTTATCTGATGGCACTAGTTTGGACCCAGTGGTGAAGGAGTCACAGGAGGAAATGGGCCTTGTATTTAACCTTAGATGGCAAGTGTGTCTTTTTTTTAACAACAAGAGTAATGTTAACTGTAGATACTTTTATAATTATCAGTTATGAAGCACAGTAAGTCCACCTATTTGTAGCGTACATTTTAAGCAAAACCAAGTGTTGCCTCTTGCCAAGTTTTCTTCATTATTTGGTATGACAGTGGAATTTGTCTTCTTCAGATTATTGATACATTGTTGATACCTTCAAACTGGACTGAATATTAAGACAACCTATACAGCTAGAATAAATTCTACTTGATAATCTTGATAATAAAGTACAGTCATTTTTCTACATTGTTGTTCAATTTGCCAGCATTTAAAAAATTTTTACACTAATGCTTTTGAGAGCAATATGGCCATAGTTTATTTTTTGGGGGGGCGGATTGTTTTTTTATAATAAATTAATGTTGGTTTCATAAGATGAAGGCTGAAATGGAAAATATTTTGTCTTTTTATTTCTGGAAACAGATTGTGAATAACTGATATTATTTCTTCTATAAATCTTCAGTAACATTCATTGAAATCATAATACCCAGTTTTATCATTTATGAGAGGATTTTAATTGTTTATATTTTAAAAATTGGGTACAGTGATATTCAAGTGGTCCAGTTTTTCTTTTGTGTCAAGTTGTTTATTTTTATAAGAGCTGTTACATTTCATTTAAATTGTCAAATTGAGGGCTAAGAGTAGTATTTATTATTCTTTTAATGTCTACAGAATCAAGTAGTGATGATATTTCTTTGACTTTTTATTTATAGTTATATCTTTATTATTTGATGTTGAATTTCTTATCCATTTTATTCCTCTTTTCAAAATAAGCATGTTCTGGCATCTTCACTTTGTCATTACTCCATATTTATGCTTCCATTTGTATTATTATTTTTCTGCTTGCTTGAGGCTTAATTTGCTTTTCTCACTAGGATTTAATTGTAAGTTTGCTGTGTAAATAATAGAAAAAATAAAGACTATTTATGTTAGAAATAATTTATTTTATCCTTGACAGATAATATTTGATTCTTATATTGTTTTATTTTAAATTGTTCCACGGTTCATATTTTACAATTCTTCTTGGTTATTTCAAATTATTTTAACCATTTGTTATTTCCATCAGGTACAAAGCAAATTAGACTGATTTGTTCTTCTGAATATGCAGTGCTATGTGAATAATTTCAATCATTTCTTCTTTGATTTAATTATGCCTTTGCTTTATTACTTATTAGTCTTTAGTATTTCTGTCACAGATTATTCCTATAATACATTTTTATTGTAGAATGTGCTTGCTAAGCTTCTCTTGGCTACACAAAGGCACTGGACAAGATATTTCTTATGTAGTACACAATATATTTTTTATTGGATATAACACTAAATATTATGTTTTGTCTCTGGAATGTCCCCCAAAAGTCTAATGTATTTTAATGTTAATGGATTGTCTATGGAACCATGTTGTAGATTGGGGCCTAGTCTAGAGGAAGGTGGATTATAGGCATGTAGGTTAGGATTACAGGTGTGTAAATTAGTATTACAGGTGTGCAATTGAGGATTAACGGTGTATAATGGCCACAACTTCCACACCTGGATCCAGGAGGGGCTCATCACTGGGCTGAGACCTGGAAGGACATATAAGCTGCACCTGCCTTCCTTGAGGACTAGGACTAGTCTCAACTAGTCTCGATTTGCCTTCCTGTTTGTGATGTCATGAGAAGCTGCCTCCACCTCTGTCCCTGCCATGTACTTTGATTGCTGCCAGCCACCCCTGAGTGGACTGTGACCTTCTGAAACTGTGAGCTAAAACAAATCCTTTGCTTCCTAAATTTGTGGGTGTTGGGTATTGAGTCACAGCAACGAAAATGTAACTAAGAGACTAAGATATTTGTTTATGGTATTAATAGAATATTTATGGTATTTATGTATGGTAAGTTCCATCTACTTCAGTGTTATCTTCCACTAACACTCATCATGAACTCATCAGCTCCCATGAGCTGACATTTTACACACTTTACCATTTCTATTTTTGTGACATCTCACAGGCGCACTCTGGGATACACATATCTCACTTATGCTGTATGTGTAGGCCTATGGAATTCAATCGTTGAAAAATTGTCCCTTACAGGTTCTCATTTGGATATTACTTCTTAATCATTTTTATTCTTTAATCAGAGTAAATATTTCATTTCTCTGATAAGCAAAAACACTTTAATAATGTTTACCAAAAAAAGAGAATTTTTTTTTGTTCCTCATTTTGAAGGTTATACCTGCACTGATGGAATAGAATCTGGATGAAATTTGAGACCACGTGCTTAGTGAAGTGTCTCAAACTCAGAAGATTAAATACCATATAGTTTCTCTAATATGAGAAACCCGGATTATAAATAACTAAAGTCTAATGGGTGGGATGCTGAGAGGCAGGTGGATGAGAGACAGACAGGAACAGTGAGAAATGGGAAGGATGGAATTATAAAATTCCCATGATATGCATGGGCACAATATTCTCCCAAGTTTCATGGAACCATTGTGAATCACAAATACATATTAACAAAAAGTGGGAGAAAAAGTATGGTATGCCTCTCTAATAAGTCAGCATGTTGACTGATTTCATTTCATACAATGAAATAAGGGGAAAGAAAAATTTTCTACACTCTGAGTTTTGTTTTGCAATTGAATTGCAATGGGGAAATAATATTTGAGCATTCAATGAAGGACATTGGATAAAAATACAGTTTGCAATATTTGGAATTGTAATGATGGTGAGTGGATAAGACAAACAACTCTGTGTAGGCTTGGTTTTCCTTTATTATTTTTTTCTGAGTTGCCTTTCCTACATTGCAGTTCTAAAATGTGAAGACTTTGTGAGTAGTAGAAATTTAATATACATTAGGAGAGGAATGAGGTTGACTTCATTACACATACAATAGCAAAATTACTTTTGTATAATAATATCTGAGTTTGGTACGAAAACAGAAGTAAGCTCAAGGACTCTGGATGGTATGAAACTAACGTACCCAGAGATTCTAAGTGATTTATGAAAAGGAGTTGTAGGCAGGGAACTCAACACTAGAGTAGTAGTCATTGCTGCATCAAAAAATTCAAAAAAGAGCAAGAATATAGATTATGTCATATCATAACAAATCTGATTTTTATCCGTTTCCTCCTCCATTTTTTTCTTACAAAATGTGAACATTTAATAAAAGGAGAGTAAAGAACTGAAATCATCTGATGTCTCATTTCAAAACATAAGGAAGCTGAGAATAGAAATTCCATTTGATCTAGCTACTGCTCTACTGGGCATATTCCCAAAAGAAATAAAGTCAAGATGGCAAAAAGACACATGCATATCCATATTTATAGCAGCACAATTCATAACAGCCAAATCATGAGAACAACCTGCCTGCCTATCCATACAGGAATGGTTAAAGAGGATGTGGTACCTACACACAATGAAATACTACACAGCCATAAAAAGACAACAATGAAGCGTTTGGAAGAAAATGAGGCCACCTAGAGTCAATAATGCTCAGTGAAATGAACCAAGCACAAAAGACTAACTACAGATGGGTGTCTCTCTTATGAAGTGCACAGAATTAATGACGTAAAAAGGCCCTGAGATGAGTGACAGGATAGAGAGGCAATCAGCAAATAGGACAGGGGTGAACTTCTGAAAAAGGGGTGGATATAGATACTCACTGATTCCCCAGACCCCAAGGTTCTGATGTGTTACGGAATTTGGAATTCATGTATTTCCAGAAGAATGTTAAATTTTACATTATGTGAATTGGATGTGCGAGAGTATTTAAAACAATAGTGTAGTAACTGTTTTATTCATAACTCTACGTGTAAAACACATGTAGAATGAACGTGTCACCATTTGTACCTGATCAGATTATTCACTAAGGCTTTAACATTAAAGTGGAAGCCATATAATTATTATCATCAATTAGTGAAGTTAAATAATACATTTGTCATTCAATTAACACACTTTCTGTTAAAATCCCCAGGAGTTCAACACAAGGTATTCTGGCTCATTTATCTGAGAACACACATGGCCATTATAGGTATGACCACGGAGGATTGTAACTCAGTGACCCTCTGTGTGGCCAATGAATTATTCATTACAGTACAAAATATTGCTTTAAATGAATATTACATTCCATGAAATATAAGTTTTTCAAATTGCTTCGAAGATGAAATAAAACTTCCGATCATGGGCCTGGCATTGCCTGATTTGTCAGCTGGCTCATGAGATAAGGTTGCCTCCATTAATTCAAGAGTCCACCACAGTGTAGTTTCTGGAAGAAAATCTTCTTATTTTTGTGTGTGTATTTTTCCAAATTCTTCTAGCTAAAGTCAGTTTTCCATACTTACCACATACCTCATGAATTCTAGGCATAATAAACAACAAGCTACATTGTCCATTGCCGTTTAAAGTTTTCTCTGAGTGTCACCAAAGATGTTTTTGTGTGTGTGCATTTGTGTCATTTGGCTGAGGAAACAAGTAGACTGAGTGGCTTTCTAAACTGTCCTGTGCCTTTTAAATTAATGTTTAGCCATGATATTTAATTGAATTGATGGTGAGTACAAGACTACGGTATGCATTGCTTCCCTGTCGGGGCCGTAGAAGTCGGTGTGCTACTGAACTGGTTTTCTCGTTTGTTCTTGTACTCACTGTACGCGAACACGATAGTTTTAGATGTACAAGTCAAGAGAAAATTTCACTAACTAGATCTTTGGTGGACGACAATGAACAAAGGAAGAGGGTTGATTATTACCCAACTTGTAGCAGAAATGAAAAATGAATCTAGTTGTATTATGCATTGAGATTCTGATGTTTTGCTGTGGTCTAATCTGACATGCTTAGATGCTTGGACTGCCATGTAGGTGTTTTTGTTTTTGTTCTGTTTTGTTCTGGCAAAGTCTTGCTCTGTAATCCAGGCTGGTCCTTAGTTTACTATGTTATGTAGCCCAGGCTGCCCTTGAGCACCTCGCAATTCTCTTGCTTTAGGCTCCCAATGCTGAATTGCAGGCTTGCGTCGCTATGCCCACCTTATCTGGTGCTGGGCAACTGCACTCAGGGCTTTGCACTTGCTAGGCAAGTGGTCTAACCAATCAACTGTGCCCCCAGCCCCTGCCACCTCATTTTACAACTTGATCTTTCTTAGCTCCTATATCCTGCACCTTTAGGTCCGCTATTTACCATTCTTCTATACATGCTGTATTTTTCTTATCAAAGGTTTTTATTTATTATAATTTTTTATTCTGCCTTCAATAGTGAAATGAAAATTGAACCAGCCTGGCCCTAAGATGTTATTAGCACATAAGAAATAATCTAAACTATTCTAGGCCATTTAAAAGGTAAAGTCACAAGATTCCAGTGTATGTTGAAATTTGAGTTTAATATTGCACAAGGCATATCGCTGTTAATCCTCCTTAAAACCCTCTCTTACTTTGAACACACTAAATCCCATTATTTTTGTCATTTACTGGAGCAGTTCTGGACGTCTTCTTTGGGATTCTAATTTCACAGCTTCCTTAAAATTCTAAATTGCTTAGAATTATTTATCTTTTATGATCATTTTGACTGGGAAACACCCAAAACTCTCATGGTGGCAGATCCCATGAATAAGCTAGATGAAGACAATCTATAATGTCTTTGACAAAAATTCCTATAAATATTTGATGCAGGATGTTCAAAGTCTTTGAAAAATATTTGAATAAAAACAAAATTACTACCATAGGAGGCAAATTGCCATTAACCCCCCCCCCCTTAGAATTATTAAGTTACTTCCCTTCAAACACTCTAATTACATTGCTCTTAGCTGCATATTTTTAAGGTAATGAGATTTTAAAATTTAAACATTTCCCATAGTTTTGGATCACCATTGATATTTAAGTGTCATGTGACTATACCTAGCTAGGTATTTCAAAATAGGTAAAAATAAAAACCAAACCTTTTGTTATCTAATACAGGAACTGCTAATCAATGTGGCTTTTAAAATATAATTAAAGAAAATAGCATTAAAATTAGTGTTATCTGTCACACTTTCCACCTTTCAAATACTGAAAATTCCAAGTGCTCAAGAGGAATTCATCAGTGGCTGTTCTATCAATCAGTGATAAAAAAAATCACACAGAAAATAACGAAAGAGTAATATTGGCAGTGTTGAATAGGAGTGGGATTCCTGAGAGTTTGTCATATAGGTAGAAAGGAGGTACAGTTATAATTTTAAATATATCTTATTTCTAAGCGAAATATAAAGTTAAGGCTATATAAAATTTGAGTGCTGACTCCCGAAAGAGCACAAGCTACTTTCAAATAGAAGAGCTATTTCTTAAAAAGTGAAAATGTAGAAAAATTAAGAAAGATAGTGCGGTATAGTTCTTAAAACTATGCACGCTGTAGTCACCCTGTGTGGTCAGTGCCTTAGGTCCTTTACCAGGAACAACAGCGATCTGTAGATCGTAGGTCCATGGGCAGATCCTATGCACGGAAGTGTGCAAAATTCTTACAAGTGAAAGCACAATCTAGGAGTATGAAGACCATGGAAAATTATATGATAAAAATGGAATTGTATAAATGGATTTTTTAATAATAGTACTTAGATCATTGACTTTTCTCTGGTTCTGTTCAAGCCAGTATTACACAACATGTAAACAGAGTAACCAGTGTGAACTGTGTTCCCAAAAGTGTGAAAAGCCACTATGTTTATAGACACACGGATGACCGGGTGTTCAAGGGCATAAAATTGAAAAATGAGAAAGATTCACTGTGTACTGCCCCTGTATTACTCAAAAAGAAGAATTAAAGACAAAATATATTAAGAAATTACTCAAATTTTACAAAGTTTACTGACTAGTATATATTTGAAACAGCATTTTTAGAACCAGGTAACTTAACTATATGAATCATTGAAATAGTTTAAAATAATCATTTCACATCTTTACTAAAGATGCATGTGAACATTTTTATTTAAAATATGTTATACTAAACAATTAAGAGTCCCTCATTGGTATTCAGAGTCAAAGCCAGTTAAAATAAAATTCCAAATTTTAAAGGAAAAATGCTTCTGGATAGCTGTTATTTTCAACTATCAGGGAGAAGATACAATATTCTGCCAGTATTTTTTTCTCCCTAGAGCTGTACTCTGTCTGGAATTTATCTTGTAGTTTTTTAATATATAAAGCGCACTTAAAAATAAGCACTACTATTAAAGCTAAAATCGATGTTTGAAAGAAATTAATTTTTTATGTGCAAGCCCATATTTTTGTCCGTTGTATAAATGAGGTAAAATATAATGGTGGATAAGTTAGGATAAAGTTCCAAGTCTGCATAAAAGCTGAATTGCCTTTTGGAAAAGAAAAAAAAAAAGCCGAAGGCTTAAAGATATTTATCATTTGTATCTGATACAAGGGCATAAAGCACGTAAGCTTGTGATGATTGCTTCAGCTTCCTAAAATTTGGTCTCCAAGCACAATCATGAATAAAAAATACACCCAACAATGTACATTTATGTTCTATAATTCTTTCAAACATCTTTTGGCAATGCGTCCACAGCATGCAGAAGTCAATAACTTAAAATTGTGCATTTGTAGGCCTGCACTAATGCTAAAATTTTATACTTTCTGAGATTCCAAGCTGAATGAGTTTTGGAATAGAATCACCATGTTTTATTACCCAGAAGCTACCAAAGAAAGGTTATAGCTGCTGCAGAAAAGAAAAAAAAATACGTGTTCACAACTTCTAGATACTCTGAACTTTGTTTCTTGTCTATGGCAGCCCATGTGGTTCAAAAAAGTCAGGCATTTAAGAAAATAATGCATTACATATTGCAAAATAAAAGACTAGGTATTAAAGCACTCATTAGTAAGAAATTCTAAAACTGTTAAGTGCTAAATACCCGAGTTACCTAGTCAGTATGGATATGATTCAAAAATACTGCAGCTTTTCTACTCCATTTATAGAACTATGTATCACTAACAAAAATACAATCAAAACAGCTGAATGCATACACAGGTATATACACATAATTTTTTGTGAAAAAGGTTATTGCTCAAGTTTTCTCAAGTGACTCATGTAGAAATTTATTATTGCTATAAGTGATCAATCCTTTTATTTCCCTGATATGGAGATAAGTTGGAAATAAACAACTTTGCCATTAAAACTCATAGAAATGTTTTATGGCTTAATGTAGCTGATATTTTGCACCTACACCATATAGTTTCTATATAACTGGAGAGAAATCTGACTTTGTGAATACTGATGGCATAAAATGATTCCAGTGATCCAACAGATATTCTGTCTTTGTCTAGGTAATGATAATTAATTTCCTATGACACCAGACACTATATGTATCTTGGCATTACGGTAGGTTCTTCTCTGTTAATTTCTTCTATTAACTTCTTTAGCAGAACAGAAATGTGTAATTCTGCAAGAGAAGTATAATTCTCTTTGTAACTCTAAATACACTAAAGATTTATCCATCTTGATGACAGGTACATATCTCCTTAGTTTATCAAAAATGTTAATCATATAAGAAAAAAAATATATATATACTTGCTCATATTCACATGACAAATATGCTTGTGTGTTTGTATTTGTACAATAAAACAGTCTTGTTTTCCATTTCTACCCTTATATGCTCATTTTTTATGATTCCCAGAGAGAGATATAAACAGAACATATATCGTGCTTCTAGAAAAAAGTAAGACAAATTTGACAAATATATCGTGTTGCACTATGCATCAAAGCCAATGTGGGTGCTACAGAAATTTCTAAAGATAAAACAGTGACTTCCCTTTTTTCTCTGAAAAATTGAACTTATTTTTATTCAATTATTTAACCAAGAATCATTTTGGATGTGGATTTTAACCTGCTTCCCATCCTTTCAGGATACATCACATGGTTATTAGCATCCCCGTTGCCAAGTGGATTTGGCAACTTTGAGATTTAAAAAGTGAAAATTAATAGTTCTCAAAAAATCTATCTATATACAAGCAATGTTTGAAGATTTCTTATTCTTCACACATCTCTGCCTCATCTGTGTGTATCTGTATTTCAGGACTTCTTTCTTTTAATATTTTTGGGGTAATAAACGTTTTGAAAAAGTTTCAAGTGACAGATCTGGCCCATGCCTACTTGAGTTGTGCATACGTCTCTCGCACATGTAAATAGATACCCTGGCCAGCTACACCCCGAAGCATATCTTCACACCTTCTCAGCACTTCTAATCAAAACCCACCACAACTTATTTTGATCGCATATTTTACCCTGCTCTGCTCAACCCTTTGGTCATTATGATTCTGCACTAAACTGGATCAACCTAATTTAATTATGCCTAATTTAGAACTGAGAACAAATTAGGCTTCAGGTTTGTTTTAAACTTTGAATCACCTAAGGCTAATTCATTTTGTTTTAAATAATATGCACTTTAAAATCTATACCCCTCATTCTTTTCCCAATGTCTTTAACTTTTTATCACTTGTAAACACTTGAAACGCTGAGCATAAATATATTTCTCTTCAAAAACAAAAATCTGAGATTTGAAACTTCTCCTGTCTTGTGAAATATATTTCTACATAGTGAATGAATTTGGGGGAAAAGCTAAATCCTTTCCGAGGAACTGCTTTTTGTCACATGAGATGATTTATTCTGTCAGAAAAAAAATAGATTCTGTGAACTACTGTAAGCCCCTTTGGCAAGAGAATTCATTTAGTCAAAAACTTTCATCTATCCTGGTGACAAACTTTCCTCCTAGTTTATTGCTTAGAAGATAAAAGTTTTGTAACTTCAATGCAGTTTTTGCAAAAAAATTCTCAATCTACTATAATCCTTTGGTGATTTTAAGGTCACATAAAAGTTGACCACTGTATGGATTAGAAATTAAGCACACTTAAAATAGATATTTTTAGAGTAAATATGCATCATTATCTAAAATATGTGAGGATTTTCATTATTTCACCATTAAAATTTACATTAAGGCCATAGTTCCTGATATAACTAACATTATTATTTAATAACACAATGAATTTCTTGTGCCAATACTGTTTCCTTATTCCCTTACTATAAAAAATACAGTTGTATTAATTAAGTCATTTTCAGCTTTTCTTTGCATTATTTTTTCTAGAGGGATAGTTTTGAATGTCTTGGTTTGGTCTTTTAAATCAGGTACAACATACAAAGTCTTTTGGGATATCCAATAGGATGCTCATGTCCCTTCCTATTTCATGGCTGCTTTACCAAGTTTATTGCTGCTAACACCAAAATAAAATACAATTGAGTTCTTTGATTATTACATGTATTTAATGTAGCCTATTTTAAGGCATTGCTCTATAGAAGGTTCCATGAAGAAGACTTTGAAAGTGTCAACAGGTTCATGGAATCTACTCCCAATCACTAATGATAACGACCAGGAAAGTCACAGGCATTACCCTCATCCTCACACCAGATGTGACCGTTCTTATCAAAAAGAGATGAGCCACGCCTGGAGGTGCAGGCCGGTCATTCCAACGTTCTGCTAGGCTGAGGCAGGAGAATCACAAGTTGGGCCATAGGAGGATATTGTCTCGAAATAACAACAACATCATCATCAACAACAACAATAATAGAATTGACGATGTAGTTGTTCAGTGAGAAGCTTATGGGTCCAGTCCCCATCACCACAAAACAAAGCAAAACAAGCAAATACATAAATGAATAAATAACTCCATATGAAACAAGGGTTGGTCTGTGCACAAAAAGAACACTTTTATACACACTGCTGATAAAAATAAGATTAGGGCAGCCATTATGATAAATTTAGCAGATTCCAAAGAAAACTAAATCGCAGATTTTTATGTGACTCAGTGCTGTGGTCTAGATCTTCAGTGTCTCCCAAAAGCCTCAGGTATTTGTAGCTGTGTGTTACTTTGAGGTAAGGCTTGGATGGAAGGTGTAGATACTTTGGGTTTGACCTGAAAGTATTGTGTCAACTTTTTGCAACTGGAAAGAGTCCAGGGAATGGCTTTCAGGTGTGTGTTGTTGACCTATGGGGCAGGAAGTGAGGGAGACGCGCTGACCCTGGGGAGGTAACTAAAGGAAGGAAGAACATTGTTACAACTTCTTCCTTGGAAAGCTCTCACCTTGTTTGATCTCTGTTTGGCTCCTGCTTCAAGTGGTTTCAATCTGCCAACAGACGAGCAGCTCTGCCCGGCCTCTGCCATGTACTTCCACCATTGTTGGCTGCCCACGAGTAACCTGTTAGACCTTCCGCAACTCTGGGCTCAACGAATCTTTCTTCTCTCACATTGTGGTGTTGGGTATTTTGGCACAGCAATGAGAAAGTAGCTAAGACACCCAGCAATTTTTCATATGGGTATATAACCCAAAGAAATGTGCACCACAAATCCTGGTTAAAATTTATTTTTTAAGAGAATCACTCTCAGTAAAGATATATACGTTTTTATGACTGCCCGAAGAGACGATGAAAGTTACAAATTTTTAGAAAAACGATTGCTATCTTCTACCAGATAGCCATGTAAGGTGGTATATGAGTGTAATACTAGGATAAGGAAGCAGAGGCAGAAAAATTGCAAAATCAAGCCCAGCTAGGAACTTAGCAAGAACCTGTCTCAAAAACTAAAAATGAAAATTGATGATAAAAACAGCTATATATTTAATCTCATTGTGAAAGCCCTGGGTTCAATCGTCAGTAGTGTGTGTGCATGTAGGAGAGAGGAGGGCACCAAAGCCCTTAATTAAGAGGAAATATTCTGAATCATATATCTCTAGGCAAGTTGATCCCTGTGCAAACATCACAGAGTGGATAAACCTAGAAAGTCCAGGCCCAGTGTATTCACCAAATGTGGCAGCCTCCTTTGATGTCTTCCAGCTAGCCAGCAAACACAAAATACAAAATACAAGGCTGCTCTTGGCAGAGCAAAGCATTCTGGTTGTTTTCATAAGTATGAATAATACATTAGTGCTATAACCAATATCATCGTTTTTATTTATTATAAAACATCATAATACTTCTTGCATCTCTAGGTAATAATTTTTAGCTCTAGTATAATATTTATTTAGTTAGAAAATATGGTTTTTTGATTGATAATTTTTCTAGGGAAAAATCTACTTTTTCAGCCGCAAGGACACATCTGATATTTACAATTTATATATATATATATATATATATATATATATATATATATATATAGTACTTATTTGTATATTTATTTGTACACATACAGAAATAACATATATACACATACATATATACGTGCATGTGTCACTTTATAACCTGGTTCACTTCTCCACTCTGCAATGCATTATCTGTCATGTCTCTCTGAGAGTTGCCATCAAAATAATCTTTAACATTCATATGTCTACTACTATTTTGTTCACAAGTCCATACTTTTTCTAGTACATAAAAATTACTCTTTTCTCATCATCAAATTAAAAAGACTTATGAGCATTGTGAGGTAACTTAACAGTAACATCTCATTTTTTTGCATCAAAATCTGTGATTCTGCCCATAACTCTGCTATAATTCAAATGTCCCTCCAAAATTCATGTTGACATTTATTATAATTACGATATTAAGAGTTGGGTCCTTCAGGAAATGGCTAAGTCATGAAATTGGCCCTCATGTTGTTGTCACAGGACTGGGTTTATTTTAAGCGAAACCCTTTGTTTTACACATGTTGTCCATTTGTTTTATGTGCTTGCTGGTCTTCCTGTTATATTATGATGTAGCACAAAGGCCTTTGCAAGGTACTGGCACCAAACACTTAGATTTGTCACCCAATGGAAGAACTCCAAGCCAGAGTTTCTCATTTAGAAGAAAAATGCTAGATATGCTGTATGACAGCTAAGTGAATCATGAGCTGTCTAAGGAATAATCACAGCACCATTGTGGGTGTGTCTGTGCCACAGAAGCATGGCCTTGGGTATGACATGCGGACAGTCTCCCTTACCTTTCCAGCAGTTTTTCCTTGCTCTCCTTTTCAGGTGCTATGAAGTAGCTAGCTTTTCCCTCCACCGTGACATTCTTGTCTTGAAGCCAGCCGCTGCAGACCGAACACTAAAATCGTGAGCCAAATGACACCCCTACCCTTACAATGCAGATACTGGGTGCTTTGTACTAGCCCCAGAAAACAGACTAAGATGGACTGCCATAATGAATATCAAACAGTGCATGCTTAAACAACTGGAATTTATCTTGTCATGATTTATGAGGCTACACACTGAAGACAAAGGTAATTCAGGTCCTAGTCGTGACTCTGTTCTTGGCTTACAGGCAAACACTTCTCTGTCTCTTCAATTGGTAAGAAACAGAAAGCTCTCCCACTGCTTCCCTTTATACAGACACAGATCTTACTTAATCTGGGCTCATTCTTTTGAGCTCACTTAACCTTAGTTACCTCCTTATTGTTCCTATCTCCAAATACAATCACTTTGAGGACGTGAGTTTTCGATGTATGAATAGGGAGAAAGAGAAAATCAAGTCACCATAAGACAAATTCCCAGCGAGGGGCTCTGGGAAAATCCATTTTCCAACTTTGTATGCCACTGACTTTCCCCAATTCATAGCCTTTTATCTATTTTTACAAAATCAAGCAGCAGTGGGTTGCATATTTCTCCCACCTTATCATCTTTTCTCATGTTTGTATAGACACCTTTAAAGATACTTGTGATTGCCTGTGACCCACTCAGGTGACTTAGGACTGTTTTCTAATGTCTGTTTCACATTGGCAACTTTAAGTCTATCTGATGTCTTGATTTCTCTTATGTAATCTAAGATAACTACAGATTTTAAGAATTCACATGAAATTTCTTTAGTATTCTTTCTGTCTCCGTTGTTGACCTAGGAAACTGCAAAAGGTTAAGCAGGACTGTATACATATACTCCATTCACACAAATGTAGATCATTTGTCTTTGAACTACCTTTTAAGCTACTATGTTTTATAAGAACAATGGGATCAGTGCTGTGATCTCATCTCAGGATAGCTTAACAAAAATAAAACGAGATTTTAAATTTTCACATGTCTTCCAGTGCCCCAAATGCTCAGCGTATTTACTGTAGTCATTGTTAAGTATCCGGGATATTGGCAAATCGCTGATTTATTTACCTTCTAGCCTTTGGCAAGCCTGCCCACACCTCATTCCAGCCAGTTTTTATATTCGTAAATGGACTGGGACTTCATGAAGGGAAAAATAAAATGCACAGGTAGTAACCACGAATTATGCCAAGATGAGTGAAATTCAGAGCATTGTTAAAATATTGGCATATTGTGTCCCTGAGGATGAAATTACGGAAAAAGAATTCTCCAAGGTTTCAACTTTCAGCTTCTTTGCCAGAGAATGCCAGCGGTGGCCTCTGTCTATTTCAAATTAACTCCAGTTTAGATTAGCAAAATGTTTATTGTGTCAAGCACAGTGCATCCGACAGGTTGGCGTAATGTCATAAGCTAAATTGTGTGTCCTCAAAACCCATATGTCACGATCCTATTCCTGGTACTACATAATGTGACCTTACTTGTAACTTAATTTGCGGAGGTAATTAAGTGAAAAAAGAGCTCGTTAGGAGTTAAAGGTTAAAAGAAACTTATGATCCAATGTGACTTTTATCTTTCTATTGAAGGGCTATTTGAACACAGATCTGCACTAAGGAAACGTGGTGAGACTTCACAGAGAGGAGACAGCCAAGTACAAAGCCAGAAGAACAGCCTGGACCAGATCCCTTCCTCAAGGTCCTCACAAAGAACCAACCCCACTAATATCTTGATCTTGGAGCTCTAGTTGCCAAAGTAGTGATAAGTAATGACTTTCTGTTGCTTAAACCATCCAGTAAACAGTACTTTACTATGGCATATCCTTAACAAAATAATGCAGGTCATAAAATTCACCTAATTTGAAGCTGGGTCCTCATGGCACAAGCCTGAAATTCCAACAGTCTGGAAGGCTGAGGCAGGAAGATTGCAACTTCAAACCCAGTCTGGTCAATTTAACAACTTAGTGAGACCCTGTCTCTAAATCAAAACCTAAGACTGGGCTGGAGATGTAGCTCACTGTGCAAGACCTCGGTTTCACCCCAGCACTCTAAAATAAATAAAAATGAAGGCTGTGTCATAGAGAGGGGGAGTCCAGCTGGGAGCTGTGCTGTCTCCTGTTGTCCCAGTCTCTTGTGAGGCTACAGCAAGTGTATCTCTTGGGTCTAGGAGCAAAGTCGCCTTGGGCAACACAGTGAGATTCCATCTCTCAAAAAGGAAGATGGGCTGAGATTTACAGGCTTTATCGATCCCTTGGTTTTTTCCTTTACTTCCAGCGGTTTCAGTTTACATTTAATCAGATGATCAGTTCACAAAGTTCCCTGGCAATTATAGCTCCTTTGAAATATAGGTACTTATTCTTCATATGACTCCCTCCCCCCATTTTTGTTTACTTCTAATTCTCTGTTGTCTGACACTGGTATTCATGAAGCTGTTTGTGTCAAGATCAGTTAGGCTTTGCCGCAAGACAGTCACAAACACCTTCAAAGCTCAGAGGCCTAAATGGCGACAGCCACTTCACTGCCCATCTCAGGGCTGTGCCTTCTCCTGTTCCTCAGGACCCAGCTCAGGAGAATTCCTTCTCCTGGGATTGCACACTTTGCTGGATGTCAACATGTCGGCTCCGATAGGAGTCTTCATTTCTCAAAACAGATGGAGTAGAGGATTCTGGATGTTCCTGTCTAGCCTTGTGAAAAATAGAAGGCAAGGAAGAGCTGACCAGGTCCACAGAAAGCAAAGGGACCCTTCACCCTTAGAATGGTGTGCATGCAGGTGGGGGACAAGCCTGGGTTCCACTCTTGTGACCACATTCAGGACCCTGCATGGCCTGTCCTGGTGGCCATGGTTCTGAGCACACTCTGCCTCACCTAGCAGCACCAAAGCAACCGCAAGCCTCAGCTGCTTGGACCCCTCCTGGTTCCTGCAGCTGGTTTTCGTTAGCCTCATGCTGTCTCAGATCCTGGTAGGAAACAAAGCTGTGAACACCGCCTTTTAAAAGTGGGTTTGCCTGAGACGCTGCAGGTGAAACCATATTTTATGCTATTCTTCTAGTCAACCCCCTCTCCGTGTCATTCTTTTCAGAGTCTAGTGGAAGCACTTGTTCATTAAAAAAAAATCTGAAATAATGAGGACAGCTTCTGACACTGAAATTTAAAGTTACTAAAAATATTGTTTTCTTTGAGCTCTGACACAGCTGCATTTATTTCGTTCCTGTGATACAATGGCTGAAGTTCTCTCCTCCAGCAGTGAATCCAATCCAGCCATGAACCCTCAACTGTGTCCCACATGTCCAAGGCAGTACCTGTGTCTCGGGTTGCAGGACCAGAAATCAGAAATAGTCATGATGATGGGCCACCAGTGTTTCCTCACACCCTAATATTGCTCTTTCCCTCCTTTAAGAATTTGCTTTTTTTTATTTCCTGAACTTAAAAAAAAGACACATCAGAGGCATGTTGTGCCAGGAGCTCCTTCATCCCGTGCTCTGCCGTGATAGGTGCGTGTAGTATGGTGATGAGTCTTGTGAGCACAGACAAGTCATCTCACCTCAACTAGCTTTGCCCCGCTTGCCTGATGAACAACTGAAACATTTTTCCCAGGAATCATCTTCTTCCATACATCCCCGGCCCCATCAGAGCTTTTTAGACTTGGGAGGAAAATTTAGAGCCTGTATCACCTGATGAAGAGGATCCCTGCGAGCAAGAATAAGGCGGTCGGTCACCTCTCAGCTCATCTTCTCAGATCCATGAGCAACTCACAGTTTCCCAGGATCTTTCTCCTCCTTTGCGGGTGCGACGCGGGCACAATATACCATCATTCCATCATTTTCACCGCAGTGAATGGATTCCTAAACGATTTGGCAGCTAAGAACCCGTCCTCTCTGGTTACCTCACACTGAGGTCAACACAGCACTGCTGGGGTCTCTGTCTGCCTCTGCAGCAGGAGGAAAAGTGTGTCCAGGGCGTGGAAGGACCAGCAGTCCAGGCGGCAGCCTCTGCTTAGGTTGGGCTTGGCCAAGACCACGCTGAACCCCTGCCAGGCCTGCCGACCCCACCAAGTCAGTCAGCAATGTACAGATAAGAACAGTTCTCGTGGATCCAGACAGGGATCAGCGTGAGAGCACATTCTGATTATTTCTAGATTTTATGTATCCAGAGAGGCCAACACAGCTCTTGCCTCACTCCGCTGAGCAGGCTTGGTCCATGTGCCTCCACTTTCTGTGATGGGAAAAAGTGGGAAGAATCAAATAATGAGGCGTGCCACTTTGCACCAGGGGCATTTGAGATTCCCGACAGACATGTGAGGAGACGTGAACGAGGCCGCTAGCCCCAAGTCTGGAATTCACGAGTGTGGTCTGAGCTGAAAGACAAATCTGAGAGGCAAAAATATATCAGTGGAGTTCTGAAAGACATGACCGAGGGCACAAAGCTGGTGTTGAGAGAGTGAGAAGTCACTGACGGGGGAACAATCAGAGGGAGCTGAGGACTGTCCCAGAAATGCACTTAAGATGAAAGAAGTCATTTTTTGTCGGCTAACAAACATCGCCACAGAGGATTAAGAATCAGAAGTGTGTAGTGGATGTGGAGGTCATAGTGACCTTGCTAAGAGACAATTCAGTCAAGCACTGAGGATGAGCATCTGATTAAAGGAGAAGGAGAAACTAGCATTACCATGTAAGACCCACCAATTTCACTTCTGACAAGTTAACGAAAACAATTAAAAAACAATCTTGAGTATTCGTACACTAGTATTCATAGCAGTATTTATACTAGCAAAAGACTATCTACAAGAGAAAACAAGTAGACACTCCCATTTACAACAGCTATGGAATATGCAAAATCTCTATGTTGGAAACTGTAGAACATTGGCAAAGGATTTGAGGAAAACACAAATAAGTTGAAGGTTGTCCCATGTGTCTAAAATTATAGGAATTGATATTATGAAAAAATATCCATACTGCCCAAAACAAGCTACAGATTCAATAGAATCCCTATCTAAATCCCAGTGACACTTTTTACTCAAACATAGACAAAAATCTAAAATTTGTCTGTAACCACAAAAGATCCTGTGTGGACAAAACAATCCAATTCCAAGGAGGAATGCATCTGAAGGCATTGCACCAATAGATTTTTAAATTCTACTGCAGACCTATAATAATCAAAATGGTATCACATAAAATATACAGATAGACCTGTGGCACAGAACAAAAAAAAATCCAGAAATAAATCCATTCATTTACAATTAATATTTTTTACACAGGTGCCAAGAACATACCATAGGGAAGGGGAAATCTTTTCAACACACCCTGCTGAGAAAACTGGATATCTATGTGCAGGAGAGAGAAATTAAATCTTCATTTCATAGCATGCACAGAAATCTACACAAAATGGAATAAAGTCTTAAAGACTTGTGACTATAAACTAGAAAAGAGAAGGGGAATCTCTACGACATTGGTCTAGACTAGGGATGGGAGACATCCAGCCCCTTAGCCGCATTTGCTCCAGCCCTGCCAAGACAGCGCAGGTGGGACTTATCATTTAGTAAATCTAGGCGCTTGTTTCATAGTAACATACAAATCTAATTTTTAAATTTATATCATTGTATTGCCTATGAGTGGTGTCATAAATATCAAAATGCATCTCTGGCGGAAAAAAAAAAGTTTCTCTTATTTGGAGGGTAAATTTTTTGATATAATTCTGAAAGCACAGAAAAAAAAAACAGAATCAGACAAATGATACTTCATTAAAACCAAAAACTTCTGCATAGAGAATGAAGTAATCAGCAGAGTGAGGAGGCCACCTACACGTAGGAAAAATGTTTGCAAAGCATACATATAATAAAGACCAAAAATGTGAGACGCTCAGCAACTGAGTAACGAGGAGAAAATATACCTGATGTTAAAAATGGGCAAAGGACATGGATAGTTGGTTTATAAAAGAAGACTTATAAATTGTCCACAGACTTATGAAAAAATTCAACATCATCAAGCACCAGATTAACGCAAATTACAAACAAAACTGATGTCATTTCCCAGTATTATAGTGGCTACGATTAAAAAAGCAAAGGATAAGTGTTAGAAAAGCACTTTTCCTATGCTATTGGTGGAAATGGTTAGTACAGTAATTATGGAAAACTCAGTGGAGGTCATTCGAAGGAGTAAGAACTGTCGTGCGATAAAGGATTTCCACTTCTGGATATAAATCTCGGGACCGTGAAGACAGATGTCACAGTGAAAGCCACACTTCCGTGTTTACTGCAACACTCCTCACAGCGGCCAAGATATGACATCAACTTAAGAGTTCGAGAATAAATGAATGAATGAAGAAAATGTGAGCACACACAGGCTCACAATGGAGTATTACTCAGCCTTTAAGAAGAAGAAATTTTATTATTTGCCCCAACCTGAATAAATGTGGAAAATCTGGTAGCTGAAATTAGCCAGGCACAGAAAGACAAATATTGCACCGTCTCACTTATGCATGGAATTTTAAAAAGTTGAGTATGTGAAATCAGGAAGTAGAGCTGGTGCCCGAGGCTGGGGTGATGGGGTTGTTGGTCAGCAACTAGGTAGCAAGACTCTATTGTACACTAGTGCATTGTGTTGTAACTGTAGTCAATAATAGTATTTGACATCTGTTAAGAGAATGAATTTAAAGAGTTCTCATCATAAAAATTTACAAATATGTGCAATAGTGCATTTGTTCATTAATTTGATTTAGCCATTCCACATGTACATATGTCAAAACACCATATTGAATACCATAAATGTATACACTTATTTAATAATTTTTAAATAAAAGTGAGGTCTTTAGGAAATATCTGTGCACTAAAATTCATAGCAACTTTACCCACAATAGTCTAGAGACCAAAAAAAGCTCAGATGCCTGTTGGCAAACACAACTCTAGGTTTATTAATACTCAACCATATATTGGCAACTAGTGAATTTTATGATATATATGTTCTGTGAGCCATAACTTCTCTAAGTTCTTGAGAATTGTGTTTGTTAGAATAGATGAACACTATGTCTATAATGTTATATTAAAAAGAGGTAACTGATACTGCAACAGTGTAGAGAAAGCAGTGGCTTGCTGTTTGGGCACAAAGCTAGAAAGTGGTAGAATCTGCTAATGAATCCATTCAGTTAGTATGTAGAAGCTATGCTTTTAAATTTTACACCACAATGCTTCTATCTGGAAGAAAATTAATTTATCCATTTATATAATATCCCAAACCACCCAGATATTCAACACCATGTGAAAATTACTGATGGAAAAGGGGATACTCATTTTTTTGATCAGAAGGCCAAGCACCATTTTGCATACCATGGTCATATTGCAAACCTGAAGGAGCTTTAACTTTGAAAATAAGGTATTACTTGGTCCTCTTTTAATCGCAGTTTACTATGTGTGTCAATGATCTGAGGCCAGCACTAACCAGTCATGCCTGCCATTGTCACGCCCTGGTCTGCCAGCTCTAGGCGGTGCTTTCATTGCGTTCAGCTCTTGGCATGACAAGTTGTTTCCTCACTGAAGCGCCACTAAAACACGATTGATTTTGTCTGTGTGGTGAAAAAAAGAGTAGCTACCTTGTTATCATCTCCCATCTATGGCCTCGGGATCCTGTCACGTTTTTTTACATTTTTCAACCTAGGTTTAACACAGGAGTTTCAATTTTATATATTCAGAAGAGTCAAAAATATTAATGCTGGATTTCTTTTCTTTTTTCATACCCAATGGTGCGCTTCTTAAAGATGTTATTCAACTGCTTGATAAAACACTTCTCAGCCACTGAAATTTCCATTTCTGGCCAGAGAGGAAACAGTCTACCAAAGTAGAAGTGGGAATGTTTAGAATTCAGTGAGATATACAGTAAACACTTCACCTTTCATGTCTTTTAAAGACTGTTTTATTTTTTGACTTTCACAGAGAAATGTTCAGTAGTATACAGAAAGCCCCTCCCCCCACACGTGCATGGGCAACCCCATTATCAATAACCCTTACCAGAGTTAGGACATTTTTTATGATCGGTACAATCACAGTGGCCCATTCTAACCAGGTGAAGCTGATAGCTTGCGACAAGACTCACTCTCTGTGACTATTCCATGGGTTTGGACAATTGTGTGATGACATATGCCTACCTCCATGTCACTCTAGAGTAACTGTGCTCCCCTGAAGAGGCTCTTGTCCCTTCATCACTTCTGTCATGTAAATCCAGATAACCCCTGATATTTTTTTTGCTGCCCTCATAGTTTTCTTTTCCCAAATGTCATAAACTTAATATCATGAAATACAGAGCATTTTTAGATTTTGTTCTTTTATATACTGACATGCAATTAAGATTCCTCCATTTCTTTAACAAGTCAGTCATTTTATTTTAGTAATCAATTCTATTGTATT
Source organism: Ctenodactylus gundi (assembly GCA_004027205.1). NCBI lineage: Eukaryota > Metazoa > Chordata > Mammalia > Rodentia > Ctenodactylidae > Ctenodactylus > Ctenodactylus gundi. The sequence continues at coordinate 63,075 of PVKB01002246.1, forward strand.
TTCTGATTGTTCCCACTTCATTAGCCATTCAATTATGGTAACATCTTTTGGTTACTTCCATGTTTTGTTATTTCTGAATAAAGCTTCAAACATGATTGTGTAAAGTATTTGTGCAGACATATACTTTCAACTCTTTCAGGTAAGTACCAAGGAATTTGACTGTTAGATCCGATGAAAGGATCTCTAATTTTGTAGGGAATTGGAAATCTATCAATGATAGCTAATTTGGACTGTGAACTTGGATCTAGGGTGGCTTTGTGCCTGTGAGGGTATTTCTAGAGGTGACCAGCCTGTGGATCTGGGAATTGAGTGGAGAAAGCCTTTTCTAAACATGGATGGTGTATCCTGTAGGTAAACATCCAATGGAAGAAATAAATTCAGAAACACATTCATATCCTTTCTCATCTTCCCACAATAAAACACACACACACACACACACACACACACACACACACGAACTCTTTCCTGATGGGACATGCTACTTCTGTGGTTGCTGCCCTTGGACATCAGTTTCTGGGTTCTTTGCCTTTGGACTAAGGGTCATACCAATGGCCCCATGTGGGGAGCAGGGAATTTTTAGTTTTGGGGCCTCAGTATCTCTATCAATCCGAGTCACGTGACTTCTTAGACTGAGATGCTACTAAATCCCCCTGTTCTATCTCCAACTTTCATGTAATTATCAAGGAATCTTTAACCTTTTGGATTGTGTGAGTCAGCATAATCACTCCTTCTGAGGCTAGAAAAAATGGCTCAACGGTTAAAGTGCTTGCCTAGCAAGTGCTACATCAAGTGCTATGTAACAAGGCTCAGTTTCCTAGCATAACACAAGCCAGGCCTAGTGGCACATGCCTGTATCCCAGCACTTGAGAGGCTGAGGTAGGGGGATTGCAGTGAGTACTAGGCCAGCCTAAGTTTCATAATGAGTTCAGGAACAGCCTGGGCTGCATAGAGAGAGACCCTGTCTCAAAAATATGTATATCTATATCCAAGAAATATATATATATATATATATATATATATATATATATATATATATATATGAAAATAGGCCATTCTTATGAAAATATCTAGTTTATGGATTTTGTTTCTCCAAGGACACACACACACACGCACACACACACACACACACACACACACACAGAGTGTGTATATTTGTATAATAAAGGTTCTTTATTAGATAGTATATACAGATATACTCTGTCCCAGTTTCTACCTCGTCATTCGTTTTGCATTATTTTACAAAGACTCTTGAATGCAATGAAGCTTACTTCTGAATACGTTTTTTTCATGTGTTACGACTTTGACAGAATTTACAAAAGTCACTGTCATACGAAAGGTCATCTAGATTTTCTCTTATATTTTCACCTAGGAATTACGCAGTTTTGTGTTTTACATTCGACGTGTGATTCATTTTCAATTAAATTTTAGTGAATGGTATAAGACCCATGGCGTGATTTTGTATATGTGGCATGTGCTCTGTTCATTTCTGGAAAGATTTTCTGTGTTGTATGTTACCGTCTTGGTTTCTTTGTTGAAGAGCAATTGACATATTTCATGAAATCTAGTTCTGGACCTTAAATTCTGTAACCCTGATTTATTTGTCAAACTTTTCACCAAGTAGTGTCAGTCTCTTAACATTCTTCACTATTTTGTGCCTTATACTCTCTACATTAATTTCAGAATCTTTTTATAAATATCTAAAAGAAAACTTGCTTAATTTTTATTAAATTATATTTAATCTATTGGCAAATTTATGAATAACAGACAATACTGTTTCATCCTATTCATGGCCATGGAATGTGCATCCACATTTAGTTTTTGGTTTTGATATTATTTTTATTGGAATTGTATATTTTTCTCATATAACTCATTTACATTTCTTGGGAAGATTTATATGAAACATTTCCTTTAAGATACTGATATAAGTTTGGTCTTGTTGATCAGATGCTTTTTTTCTGTTGTCAATTCAAAAAATGATTTGGTAAAAATATAAAAGGTCAATTGCATGACACATATTCATTACTCACACTTATGGCTTATATGTAGTACACTTTGTGATGTTCCTCTTACAATATCCAAGCATTGTGTATGAAACTAACAAAATGTTACAAAAAACAGATTCAAGGCATTTTCATTTTGTGATCTGAAGATCATATTTTATAAGAAAAATATGAGAAATATGGTAAAATGGTACAAAGCAAAATAAGGTGTCAGAAAATGAGAAAATATTGGAGCATAAAACAGAACAAGGATAATTAAGTTAAAATACTAGTAATAGGATCAACAAGGAGATGAACATTTGACATATTCAAACCAAATAATGACACAGGGACTAGGTGATATAAGGTTGTAAAAATATTTTAAACATTTATAGACATTATAACTTTTATAAAGTGATGCATGAAGATATCTTACTTGTAAAAATGCACCTGTTAGTTTCATTAACACAGGGAGACCGCTGGAATTTTGAATCCCAATCAATATGTGGTTTTAACAGAACAGACGAGAGATAATTTATAGCGAAGTCAAGGAGGGAGAAGAAAAGAATCGTTACTGTCTCTAATACTTCATTCTCAAATCTCCAGAGCCATTTGCTGATTTGTGTGGGTTAATGGACTTGGCTGGGGGTACATATTCAATGGCATGGGTTTTTGAGAAAAGGAAGAGAAATCATTAGATATGACAAAAAGTAATTGTCCTATTTAGTGTTTTCTTATCTCTAGGAATTTAACAATGATAATGCTCAACATTTGTTTTCTAGCTATCAAAAGAAATTCGTTCTTATGTTGATACTTTTAAGGAATATATTTGGATATCATTAAACTAAGTTAAAACTAAGCATCTTTTTCTTAATACTTCTGGAGCATCAATCACTCTTTCCAATTATCATTCTATAATATATTTAATATTAGCAATAATATCTTGGAACTGGAGAAATGGCACACTGGTTAAAGCACTTATTAGCAAGCACAAGGCCTTAGTTTGATTCCCCAGTACTTACTTACTTATTTGTTTGGAGACAGCCTTGTTCCAAGTCACTAGGTTGCCGAAGCTATGCTCAAACTCAAAATCATTTCTCCTGCCTCAGCTTCCGGTGTGCTGGGATTACAGATACGCACACCACTCCTGTCTCAATTCAATTCTTGAATAAAAAGAACTGGGGTCCTGGAGGAACAAACAAAAAATACACACAGTGAGAGTGAAGTAGCCTAAGGGCCAGAAAATAAGTACGAGGTCAATAAAGGCAGCACCACCATCGATGAGGCGTGGCACAGAGATCACCCAGTACAGCACCCACTCTCTGAGCCTCTTGCCCCAACAAAATAACAAATGATTGGTTTAAAAAGCTGTCAGCAGGGCTCTTCAAAACTGTTGACATCATTAAAAAAAAAAGAAGCACAGCTGAACATAGACTGAGGAGACAGGACACTTAAACACTGCATGGCACCTGTGGTAGAATTCTGAAATTAAAATAGAAAGAACAGTGAATAAAAACTGAGAAAAACCAACCCCAGCACTTGTTCAAGGTAAAAACGAGAAAGCTACATTGGCATTCACAGAAGCTGAAAAGTCATGTTGTCCAAAGGCAGTGCAAAAATATTAAAAATGCCAAGGACAAAAGTAGCAAGAACATGTCTGTAATAGAAATGTCTAACAAAGGACTAATTTCCAGGTCATATTTTAAAAGCACATTTAAATTTTAGTACTAGTAAAACCAACATAACAAAATGAGATTTTTATATTTTAACAAATATTTTCAAAACAATGCATATAAATTGCTAATGTGAGTCTCTACATTGTTACTTCTGAGAAAATTATAAATTGTTGATCTACAGAAGGAACCGCTATTGAGGGTGGGGTTAAAGTGCTTGCCTAGCAATTGCAAGGCCCTGAGCTTGATTCTCCAGCACACTTAAGCTGGGCGTGTGGCCCCGGGCTATAATCCTAACACTTGGGAGGCCGAGGCAGGAAGATTGCCATGAGTTTGAGGTCTACATAATGAGTTTAGAACCCTGGGGTCGACAAAGCAAGACTTTGCCTGAAAAACCAATTAAGAAAGCATGAAATAAAGAGAAAGTAAAGCTTAGCAACTGAGACACTCTAAGTTAGAAACAGTGAAGAAGAGGTTAGGAGTTGAAATCAATAATCATCAATTAGTTTCTTAGTCATAGAATATCATACACACATATATGTACATATTTATGAAATATATATGTGACATAAGTACATATATATATATATATATATATATATATATATATATATATATTTGACCTAATATATATATTAGAAATTCAGATTCTTCACAGAACAGAATTGAACAAGATTATATCTGAAGTCTGAAGTCACTTTGAATTCTCATATTCTGTGAGTATATTTTAAGAAAAAGTAATATAAATTATATATTTTTCTTTCAATTTTTTTCCTTCAGCTTCTTTGGATAATTTTTGACAAGTGAATCACAAGCAATAACTATCAGAATAAAACAACTCATCAAAATTTTGAGAATTTTATTTTAGAATGTGTTGTGGGATCAAAAGTACTATCAACCTTAAAATAATTTTATCAACAACTGATCCTTAATTCCTAAAGAGGAATATCCTAGTGCCTCTACTACTTATCTAAACATTGAAAACTGGGAAGTGCATACCAAGAGCATTACTATAACTTTAAAAAAAGTTTGTTTTTTTTTTTTAAATAAAAACCTCAGAGTCCAATTTATGGTTGGACAAGGCCCCGGGGCAATGATTGATCTGACTGTAATCTTTATAGCCAAGATATAAACCTGAAAAATTACTAGTTTTTAATATAAACCCTGACAGAACTCTTAAAGTTCATTTCTCTGTATGTGTTCCTATGTATTATTCTATTACAAATTTCAGTCACTATGTGAAAGTTTTAAAAGCAGAAAGAACTTTCTTAGTTCATATTAATGACCAACACAGGTTAATAAGGCAATGATTTTCATTTCTGAAACTGAGTTGCCCCTCCTAAAAGAGCTACAAATTGAAAGATGTTTCTGGACGACTTATAAATAGTGAAAAAGTTTCTTCACCTTCTATTTGTTTAATGACATCTACTTTATTCACAGTAAGCACAAATAAACACACACACAAATCTGTTTGAGAAAATGTGAAGTAGATGAAAGTAAGAATCCATTTTGATATTATGCATTTCTATCTGTTCTTGTTGTAGAAATAGATCGTAACACATTGACATCATTTCCTTCATTCATTATGATGCTCTGTGGACTCCCTAGGAGGCAGAACTTCTCTGTGTAAAGCGGATGGTGTTTCCATAAAAGGCTATGGGCATGATGGGAACTAAGACACAGAAATGAGCTAAATTAGAAAAACCAGGGATATGAAATATAGAGAGAAGTTCAAGTAAACCCACTGGATAGATAATAGTAAAATTAATATCCATTTCTTAGTGATAGGCCTTACAAAAATTTTTGCGACCCTGGCCTTAATTTGTTTTCCTTTGTCGTTCTGGTCATGAGATTCGCAGTTTTCTCAGCCATGGGCTCATCTGGCAGTCTTCCAATTTGACATGCCAAAAGCAATGTATTGGCTCCACATTCTAAACCTCGAGCCCACGTAAAACTTTATTAATTATCTCAGGTCTTTTGTTAGAGTGACAGAAAGCTGTTTAACATTCTCCTTTAAGTACATTCAATGATCCTTGGAAAAGTAGCTCATTCTTGGACCAGAGCAAGAACATACCAGTTGAATATACCTCTGCCAATTTTCCTTTCCAGATTATAAAACTGTGCAATGTAACCACAAAAATGAAACAAATGAATGAATATCAAGCTAACTGAAATCCCCCAGTGCTCCAACTTGGAATAGTTTGATTAAAAAAATAAAATATTAAATTCTTACTCAAATTACAAAGTAAACATCAACTAGGTCCTACAGATACAACTAATTAAATCAATAAGAACATATACCTCTCCCTCGCACAAATTCCAAAATAATTTGCATACACATGCTGCCCTCAGTGCGGTCAAGCTTAGCCACCTTAAGTAAGAGTCACATATTTAGATCTTATTCCAAAGAGTATGGCGTTGGAAGCAAGACGTGAATTTAGCGAACAGCCACACACACTACCTCAGTTAAATAAATGAGGTCAACCCCTGCAGAGGTAAATTACGGGGATAATTTGCTCCCCTGATAAGATGTGGTGATAGTGATACTTCTCTTGTGTGATAGTCCTTCCTACCATAGTCCATCACCCAGTCTGCACAGGGAAAAAATAAGAAATCCTAATGGAACGATGTCCTATAAAACATCTGAAGAACACTTCTCCAAACTGCATCAAAACTAGGGTAATTAAAAATAAGGAATATCACAGAAACTGGTATTTCTAAGAGATTCCTCAAGAGACAGGACAAATACATGTCAAAACGTATCCTGAGTAGGATGCTGGAACAAGAAACAGTCTATGAAATGTTATGGAATTTGAGTAGTCTCTTTAGTTAGTAATAAAAATAGTAAAATATTACTAAGGGTACCAATATTAATGACACACAAAATAGAACTTAGGCCAAACAATATTTTTGGGAAAGATGATGCGTCTATAATTATAAAAAGAACAATATACCAGAAAGTATATAAATCATTCACATTTACAGACTAAATATATAATGTCTAGGAAGATAATTGGCTACAAGTAATTTTTGAAATTGAGATGTTCGGGAATAGCTGTCGCATCAGTACATGAGATCTGGAAATCAGTCGTCGGTATAAAATTAATCATTAAAATTGCACAAGATAAATGAAAATATATTCCTGATATACTCAAGCAGAGAGGCATTGTTCCAAGAAGACATTGATTTACTTATTTATCTAAAGTCACAGATGACTTCAGTTCCGTTGTGCTGATAGGATGCCTACAAACAAACGCAAAAGCAGAACTGTACCAAAGGGCTTAGACCAAGGGATGACAGTACCAGGGACTGAGAAAAAGGTTCACAGAATAGGTTAAATGACAGTGACCTTCTCATCTCTGGACAGCATTATCATAATGCCCTGGATGTTAAGTGGTTACTAAAAAAATGATTCACCCAGATGTACTGCCCTGGTACACTAAAACAGGCATCACGATGGCAGAGGGAGAGCCTTGGCCAACGCGGTCAAGGATGTGAAATGAGTCAATGTTTTTGACAATATATCTTACAGAAGTATGAATACAAAGAGTTGATTTGACCCAGAAGATGTCTTTAGATGACAGGAGGAGGCTGTCACCTTGGGGAAGGGGAAAGGGCAAAGGCAATGAACCTACTAGAAGGGTCTTTTTAATTATTGTATTTCAAAATATTTTGTTTAGAAAGTAGAAGCTTTTTAATTTTTATGCTATTCTTTTCCCACAATGCTGAATATTTAGATATGTTACTTCATTTTTAAAATTGAAATTTATAAAAGAAAAGAAATCGAAGCTATCAATACTTTAGCCAGTTAAACTCACAGTGCTTTATATATTATTGCTGCTAAGTTGGAAGCAAATATGTCCAGGGTCAGGTAGCAAAATATGCCACCTGTAAGTTGATATCATTTGATAGTACCTGCATTTCTTTTGGTATTTCTTTTATTTCAGCTCTGTTTCTACCTCTTCTAACACACTGCTGTAGTTTTGTCTCCTGATTTGAGTGCATTCTTTTTCTCCTCTTGGCCTACTTATGCTCAGGTAAGTCACAAAAGCAAAAGCTTAGATTGTAGATATTATTTGTTAAATCTGTCCCCTTAGACTGCCATGGCTTTCCTGAGACTGCATGCTTCATATTTCATATCCAGGGCACTTGCCTCATGCTATTGAAGAGAGAGAGAGAGAGAGAGAGAGAGAGAGAGAGAGAGAGAGAGAGAGAGCAAACGAGGAAGGACAGTAACTTATTGCTAAGCAGGGTATTGTTTTCCATCTTTCTAACCGCATGAACAGATTCTAAGGGCCAAGTGCTGACTGGAACGTCTGTAGGATGTCTATGTTATGCCTCTGGTAGAAAATCGAGAGGCCAACACACAATAATCCTATCTTCTTACTTCCACATTCATTTTATCTTCAATTAAATTGTATTTGCTTTTTTCCCAATATGTAGAGCTATTTCCTACAAGATGGGAAAACTAGTACCCGGTAGGGTTACATGAGAAAGTGAAGATGCTAGATATCTCACAAGAATGTGCCTTATAATTCCAGGCAAGCTGAACTATGGAACATTTTCAACTCTTCTTCCATTCTGTTTATGTCAAAATAACGTGTAGGAATATAAATAACCAAACACGATTGATATTGCTAGCTTACCTGTAGCTAACTTTTCTCAATATGGAAGAACTAATGTAACATCCAAAAGATTGCCGTACCCTGCCCAGATTTTTATTATTGTTGCTGTACTTGTAAATTTTTGTTGATACTGTTTTGATTTCAGTACATTTGGGCAAATGCACTAATTTTTTATGCATCTACAGTCTTTGACATTTAAGAGACTATTCACTGCCACAAAGCAACTGGTGTGATAAGTGAATGTAGCTTAATATTTTAAAACATTGTAAAAATCCCGTGTTCCCAAAGATGAGTTGTTTTATTAAAGAACCAAAGTCCCTTTCTTTCTTTGATAACCAGCCCTTTAGGAGATTTGATGCTAAGTATAACGGTTTTCAGTTTGCATTGCTAGTACCCAAAGCCCATCAGGAAAGTTGTGGTCTACAGGATTCCAATGATGCATGAATGACCGAAAATTAGAAAAGAAATGGAATTTTGATTTCAAGGTAGCATTCTTTTTTAGAATTCAGAATTACATTGAGGCTTTCTATATAGCTCCTGATTTTAACGTGAAATCATGAAAATAAATATTTGTTTCCTTGATTTTCATGAATTCTAGATGAATTATCTTGAAAGTTACAAATATTCTAATTTATGAAAACATCAAGCTTACATCCTTATATCTTAGATATGAATTAATTGTCCATAAAGTTATTGCATGAATCAATGTTAGTGAATGCGATGCCACACGACGAAGTCTTCCCTTGTTTGTTTTTCTTGTCTCTCATCCTGGGCGTCTGATTTTCCCGTTTGATGAGAAGCCGGAAACAGGAAATAGTTGCCAGCAACTGTTAATGTGCGTTGCTTTAACCTGAGTTGATCAGCAGGCTCATCTCACAGGATGCTAATCCATCACTTCGCTATTTTAAAAATAGAAAGCAGCTATTTCATATGTTCTTGACAATCCCTCTCAAAACTGTAAAATATAAATTAGTCTCTTTCTGTTAACTACAATATCAAAGCAAAAATGAATTTAAAGCAGTGGTAAAATGCTCACTTCCACACACACACACACACACACACACACACACACACACACACACACATTTATTTGGTTTAAACCCATTTCTATGGAGATTCTACCGACACATATGCAATGCAGATTTCATTGTCTGTAGTTGCAGGCAGCTGGTATTTCCATTTTGCACAATGAGCAAATAATATTTCCATTAAATTTTAGATTTGCTAATTATCTGAAGCTTTAACCCTTTTGCTATGTCTCCTGTGGGTGGGTTTGACTTTGACAGTTTCAGAAAACAAGGATTCCTGAAAAGTAGAAAGAATTTTGCCAACAGAAGAATCAGAAAAACAATCAAAATATGTATCAAACCAGATTTTTAAAATCATACATATAAGTTCCTCATCTTCCATAGATGCAGGCATTAAAATACCTATTTATGAATATTAACGGTAAATAGATAACTGTTGATTGTCAATGGTACAGGCACACTTTCTCCAACTCAAAATTATCCTGCTTTCTTTCACATGTCGTTTCTCCCTATTGGAGCTCTGTATTCCAGAACTCTATTTGGTCCCTAATTCCTAAGAGCTGACAAGTTGAAGTTTTCAGTGGTTGGTTTGGACGTGGAGATGTGACATGTTCAGGGCGAATGAAATGTGAAGATCAGTTTTCAGGGTGTGAGAAACTTTTCCACATTGGTCAATGATATATATAGATATTCAAGGGACTCTTCAAGGCACGTCCTCATATGACTCCTGGCACATGACAGTCTACCCATCCTTCACCACCTCCTTTTTGATTCCTGAGATAGTGTCTCTCGGTTTAGTCCAAGCTTGTCCTGAACTCACTATGTAGCCCAAGCTGCCCTCAAAATCGTGACAGTTCCTGCCTCAACTTCCCTGAATGTGGGATTACAGGTGTGCATTACCACTCCGGGTTTATGTGGTGCTGGGGAATTGGACTCAGGGCTTTGCACTTGCTAGGCAAGCTCTTCCATCAGTGAGCCACTCCTTCATCTAATAGGAGGACATTGGTTTTTGTTAATAGGAAGATAATACTTTTTGTGGCTGTTACTCAATATCCAACATCCATAAGTTTGAGAGGAAAAAAAATTATCTTAGCTCACAGTGTCAGAAGGTCACAGTCCACTTACAGGTCGATGGCTAGGCTGGAAGTGGTGGAATGATGGAATGGGATAGAGCCAGAGAGAGAGAGAGAGAGAGAGAGAGAGAGAGAGAGAGAGAGAGAGAGAGAGAGAGAGAAAGAGAGAGAGATCTCCTTAAGGAGTGGCATAACACAGCCAAGTCTGAGAGGAAGGGAAGAGCTACCTTTCAGGTCAAGTCTCAAGCCTCTGCCCTTCTAGCCAGCTCCCACCTCTCAGCAATACAAAGGATTCTTAGTTTATGAGACTTTTGAGGATACTCCATATTCAAACCACACCAGAGGAGGTAGACTTAGATAGCAGAGCTGAAACTTGAAAGGGATCCAGGTGAACTTAGTAATGATTGCATAAAATTAAAGACAATAAAACCAATTAGCTCAACCCAAACCTATCATCCCAGAGCAAAAGGTAGAAGGTTGTGAAAATGAAAACAGAAAGGTCAGTACTCACACTTGAAATTTAGAGTTCACTTAGCTGTTTGTTAAGGTGTTTTCACGTGTGCCATTGGCCCTTGTCTTTCTAATAGCCAGTATCTGAGCAAAATCTTCACCACTCCTAAGACAAGAACACTGAAATTCTGAAGTCGCACACGTTTTCTTGAAAGCACAGTACAGGCTAGAGTGCTATGGTATTTCTGACGTAGAAGGTGACGCATCTTCGCTTCCCTATTGTGGCCCTCAGAATAAATGATTCAGTTTGACATTATTAGTCATTGACAATACATCACCATGTCAGAACCAAAAAGCAAAATGAGGCTGAATAAAAAAGAAGAAAAAGAAAATATCACTCCATCTCTCATAATGCAGCAATTCTTTGATGAAGGTAGCTTCAAATTCCCTCTCCATTTTAACAGGTTAGATAAGCTTTCTCACTGCCTTGCATTTTTTAAGTTCTAATGATTCCTTATAATATTTAATTTTTCTAGATTTTCCCCATCCCATTTGACATTGGCTTGCTTATTAGTATTTCAATTATGTTTTCAAGCACTCTGCTTCTTTTCTTCTCTATCTTAGGTTTTATACGTAATTAATTTATCTACTCTCAGTGGCATTTTTTTCAGAGATCTCTAACATTGACACTTCTGAGTGTGATTTACCCAGAGAAGTGTATCCTGATATTAAATACAAAAAAGAAAAAGAAAAAAAAAGCCAGCCTGTCTTTGATTCCTTATTTGCCTGAGGCTGTACAACACCCTGTTTCCCCACTCCTTTTGTCATTCCAGGAAGACGCAGAGAGCAGGACACTGGGGACTGCTTTGGAGTAACTGTTACCATTTTTGTTCTATTAGGATGCTACCAGAAGGGCTTTGTAGAGTCCTCTGGTTACAGAATCACATGAACTAATCAGCTTTACTTACAGGCTTCTCTAAATGCCACACAAATACTACTTTCTTTAAGCTTAATTTCTACTGAAAAAGTCTATTGAACTCTTCGGAAAAGCTAATGCTAGTGTAATACAAAAACATAAATATGGCCCACTCCCACTCCAAAATCCTTCCTTTCACATCTTGCAAATCAGCTTTATTTGACCTCGTCAGTTACTCACTGGGGTAAACCCAATCAAGGGTTGTTTTTTTGGTTCAATTCATTTATGATAATGGTAGCTACTTATCGTGCATACATCCCCACCAGAGTTTCCACCCAACCTTGCCCTCTCTCATTTTACCTGCTTGCTAAAGTCTGCAGGTTTCTCCTGGATCCGTTTCCAGAAAGAAGAGGTATCTGTTTTTGTTTTTATCCCACTAATCTCATGGTTAAGAGCCCAGTAGATAAAAGGATGCATTTTGTACCTGTTTCTTTCCTGTCTCCTTTTTCAGTGTGAATTTGGGTGTCCACACCGAATTTCACATCTTGCATTTCTAGAAACTAGCTGCTTGTGCTTTGGCCTCCTGCTTACACTCCACTGTTCGCATGATAGTAAGGTCGTCAAGGGTTGTGTGGTGTGCTTCCTCACCCCTTGTCTACCACGTTTGGAGTGACTACCATCATCTGTTACCCTGGGAAGGTCAGTGGGCATCATGACATTCCTCATATTTTCTAGATTTTTGATAAATACCTTGATCTTTTTCTTATTAGCTGATGAGATCAGGGTCCGTACTAGCACACAGTTAACCTCAGCTGGAAGCAAGATGTGCATCTTTAAGGTGAACCCGTTGACTAAACATTCTCTGGACTCCAAGGGTTTCTGGAGAAGGGGACTTTCAGTGTTAAAATTGGCAAACATTTCAAGCAACCGAAGTGAGTTTTTCATCCAACCTGCTCTGAGTCAGTCTCAAACTTCACAGAGAGTTCCAGGTAGGATGAGGCAATAACAGCTGTGAATAAATTCTCCCAAATATTCCCTCCAAAGGAATTTATCCCTCTTCCGATACACTAACTTTGCCGATGGCAAAGTCCACAAAACCATATGTGCATTCTGAAGCATTCGAGGAAAGTCTGTACCGACACAAATTTATGAGCTGAAAATGTGTTTCTCACTGCTCTCAGATGACAGCCTACCCCAGGATATCAGTTAAACTTGGACAAAGTGAGAAATTAACTTGTTTCACATAACCAACTTCACTTTAGTTTCCTGGTCTCCAAGCCCAATCTTTTTAGGGTCAAAGTCTATCCTTCATTTATGCTTTGTACTGTTGTTAACTTTGCTTTGCCTTGATATATTTTCAAAACCAATTTAATGAATATATATTTTTCCAACCACAGGTATTCACCTACAGCATACTTCCTCTGGAATGTCATCTCTGCACGCCAAGCATGCTGATTTAATTTACATAAAGAATACCTTCCATGCACACAACTATTTATTCTCTCTCGTGTTTTCTTCCTTCGCTGTGCCTGATTTCCATTGCCACAAACACACTTTGCAGCTTTCATTCATCCGTCACAAACCATTTTACACGTCCCTCTCCGCAGTGGCCTTGCTTATCAAGCTCTTCAGACACTTTCTGATATGTGTCTGAAACTGAAATCTATTTCTATTGGTGTCTGCAATTGCCAGTGCGTGTCCATAAATAAACTCCTTTTAAATATATTTTTCTAGGGTGATTGATGTTTTATTTAAGCTGGAAAAGACAAATACCTACTATGTAGGTTATAGTCAAGGCCGTTTTGACATTCCCTCCTCTTTCTTATTCTTTTAACTCTGGCTTATGGCTTAGATCCCGAATGTCCCCAAAAAACTCATGAGTTTGGATGTTGTTGATTGCGTACTGATATTCTGTGTTATGAAGTGAAGGACCCTCATCTAGTGGGGTGGGTTCCAGGTGTGTGGTGGACTATAGGCATGTAGTAGATTGTAGAGATGTGGCACATTACTGGATATGTGATTTGGAAAAGGCAGTTCAGTGGGGCTTAACTGAGAAAAGACAGGGTACTAGTATTCAACCTGCACTGGAACAGGCCCTGGAAGGTCATACTGGCTTCCCACCCTTCCTCACAGACTTTTGTTTTCTATATTCCATGACAGGAGCAGCCTTTTCCAACTAGGCTGCTGCTCTGTGTTTCCACCATTACCGCCACTCATGAGTGGACTGAGACCTACTGAAACTTTGAGTTAAATAAATATTTTCTCAGTCATCTTGTGCATACTGGGTATTCTGTCCCCGCAATGAAAACCTAACTAAGACACTGCCTCTTTTCCACAGTTGCAATGCTATATGAGAGCTTTATGTAAATGTATAGAGCACAGTTTTTTGAAGCAAAAATGAGGAAGATATTATATTTATCAAGGTATTTCCTACTACCTCTTCAATTATTTCAGATAGTGCCATCGGCTTTCATTGCACACAGGAGAAAGATCTACTATGTTAACAACGTGTTAAGGAATGTAGAATTTCAGAAATGCACGATGGAGGAAATAGAGAAACACCATTTAAGGGACATCTACAGAGTCGGTACTTGTAGTGGTTTGGATCTGGAGAGCTCTTCACAAGCCTCATGTTCCTGTGGATAAGGTGTAGGGTGTAGGGTGGGGAGGTGGGGCCTGGCTGGAAGGGGGCAGGCGCTTGGGGCCTGACCCGGAGGGACTTGTACTGGTTCCGCCCTTCCTCCCATTCTCTCCCTGCTGCACCATGTGTGAGGATCTCTGCCTCTGGAACTTTGGTTCCGGCTCTAGCTGCAGCCCCACCTTGTGATTCCATCCTTTCCCAGCTATCCGGCTGTGAATGGACGGTGACTTTCTGAAATTGTAAGCTACAATAAATCTTTCCTCCCTAAGTTGTGGACATTGGGTATGGATTCAAAGCTATAAAAAAGTAACTAAGAGAGTACTTCTTATGATTTGGATCTGGGATGTTCCCCAAAAGTCTCATGGATTAGGATGTTCTGGAATATCTATGGATTCCATGTGCGATTAAGAGGTGGTGCCTGGTCATAAGGGGTGGATCCCTGGAGTTTGAATCTGAATGGGAAGATCGCTGATGCCTGGCCCAGAAGAGTGTAATTTAACTCCACACCTCCTGCCTCCCTCAGCCTCCTGCCTGCCTTGGGGTTAACAGCTTTTCTCTGGCTATAGTTTCCCCATGCTGGCCACTCATGAACTGTCCACTTCCTCCATCCTGCTCCTACCTCTTAAAAGCAGGTGTAGCATCCATAGATACTCCACAAAATTTAAATATATGAGGCTTTTGGGAGGCGTTTTTGACCCAAACCACAACTGGTACTAACTCTGTAAGAAATTCTGAAACTATGAGCTGATACAAATCTTTCCGTTCTTAAATTGTGAATGTTCTAATAGAGTAACAGATTTAAGGGGTGTTACGTCCCAGCAACGAGGAAGGAACTCAGAGAGTACCTAGCTGCTTAATTTGAAGTATCTCTTCCCCCAAAAAGTCACAGGGCATAATTTAGTTTATCTTTTCTTAAATTCTCTTTTCTTCCTCATTTCCTTCAAGTTTTAGTGATTCTGCCTATTTTTTGAATATAACACTGATGTTAAGTATACCCAGGTACAAAGAAATTTAAAACTAATTTTTTTCATTCTTCTGTTCCTAAGTGTAAGAATGTATGCTTGTTATTGTTGAGTTTTCATATTATTTATTGTGTGGATGCAAGAGGTTTTTTTTTTTTTCTGTATTTGTGGACGTTTTAGAGGTCAAGGTGTTTCCCCAACTTCTGTGAGTTCAGTTCTTGGTCAAGTCTGTGCTTTTGGTCCCATTTGTCTCCACGTGGGGAGAAGGGGAGTAGAAGAAGAAAGAATTATATGCCAACTGCCCAATTCTTCAACAATGATTATTTGCTTTCACTTTCAAGAGTATGCCATGATGTGTCATGCAGTAAGATCATACTTACTTTGTATACTGTTGTATTTGGGTCAGTTCTGAATCCCTTGATCCTAGATAACTCTAATCTTTTCAAAGTCATTGAAGTAGTGAACTCAGGAAGGCATTTTCTTAGCAAAGGCCAAGCTTAGCTCTTCTTATGTGTGTGTCCTTGTAACATCTTATCCATGTCTCTATTTTGACAATATTTTGTTTCATCTCCACTAAACTGAGTTTCTTTGGCAGAAAGACAGCTGATGTAGTTCTACTGATCTCTTGGGGCACAGGTAGTATTTCAGAATATTTAATATCTTATCTCAGTTTCATCTTTTCACTTATTAATCCTACTGATTTGCTCTTTTCCTATGTTCTATTATCTGGTATCTGTAGAAAATACGTACATATCCTTCCCAAGGCAACATAATGTTTCTCCAACCCTCATACACACATATTGAATTATATCAACCACTTCATTTCCAATCAGTGGGACAATCACTCTGAATTTTTCATGTTTCACTTTTTTTTCATAACCAAAGGATTGTCTGGGAAATCTGAGGAAATTTTAATATTTAGTGGAATGGTAGAAGTCCTCTTTTCTCACATGAAGGAGAGAAACCATCATGGTGTTTTCTAGTTCAGTCTGACTCGTGTCTTATAAGAAGACACTAACAGAACGTGCAAGTGGAACCAGGGATACATGTGCATAGAGAAAGAGAGTGTTCACTTGCAAGCCAAGGACAGAAGCCTCCGATTAATCCCCACAGCTCCTTATCTTGGCCTTCCTGCCACCTGACCTGAAAGAAAATTGCTATCGCGAAGCCACCCAGTCTGTGGCATGGCAAACCCAGAATATGTGAACTCAGTTTCCTTTATGTCGGTTAGACAAATATCTCTATGTTCTCTACAGAGATTCAGGGCTTTCTTCATCTCCATAATCACACGGCATGCCCACCTTCGTAATAGAAATGCTTCTGGGCTCTGCCTCTCCCATCTCCCATCATTCACTACCGTCATTCAGCTATCAAGAGATAGTTTGTCTCAAGTGTTTCATAGAAAATTTCATAGCACAATTCTTCTGGATTCTAGACATAAAAAAACTATTATTATCTTTGCGTAATTGATATCTTTTCAATCTCTGCTTCATTTAGACGTTTGTTAATCGAGGTCAATCTGGACTACATGGTGAGGTCAGGACCAGCCTGGATTGAAGAGCAAGACTATATCTCAAAGAGTAGCAACAATATCAGCACACTCTCAAATAGATTTGTTAATGAATTACTTTATCTTAATAATTCTGCCTACTTTTTTCTTTCATTTATCAAGGAAAGAAAGCTCTTTGCATTAATTCCACCCTATTTGAACTTGCATATGCTTCCTCTTAGAAGTTTCAGCTCATGTCCCCTAATTCTAGAAGCTTCCTCATGTGCCAATGTCACTGAAATGGTGCATATTTCCATGCACGCCCTTCCAGGTTGCTCCACAAGCGCCCATCCATTCCAGCTGGGTCCCACCTCCTTAGAGTACAGAGTATTATGAGGTATTGAGGCTTTTGGAGGGACACTCCAGATTCAGTCCATGACATATAGTAAACATATTCAGCTGCTTGGATTAAATAAAGGAAAAACTCATTGCATTTTTCTAGTTGAATCCTGACTAATAAAATGCAAGTCCAATAAAACCTGCTATTGACTCATGCATTCAATGTGAATTACAAAGATTTTTTGGGGGTTGAACAAGAATATGACAGATTCATCTCTTGAAGAATTTAACTTAATTCAGTCTTTGGTCAGAAGTAGGTCAGTGGCATTGCGTCCACACACTTGCATTGTGTGTCTGCGTATAGAAAGCCATAAAAAAACACACATCATCACAAATTGTGTGTGTATATGTGTGTTTATATGTATGTTTGTGTATATGTGTGTGAATAAGCAGAGTTGAAATACCAGTAGGTAAATGCTTATTAAATAAAAAAGTCAGATCTCCAAATTTCTCAGAACTTTGTTAATTTTTTTTTAAATTTAGTCTGTATTGGGAAAGTAAATGAGTTCTTTTTGTAGTCAAAACCTTACCTCAATCAGTTGGGCCGCTGTGAGGATGAAATCACCGGAGTCTCTAAGCTCCAAGCATCCAATTGCCTTTTCAGAAACCAAATTTTAGCTATCGGAAAAGTCTCATAATGTACTTTTCAAATATGTCAGATACTATATCTCCACCAGATGTAAATTGATCACCTCTGTCTGAACATGAGCCACTTTGTAGCCATTAATCTTATTTGTGCAATGAGTTATATTTCTTAAAGTTAACTGTAACTAAGATTCTAAGAATTTGTCCTACTTTTGGAGATATAGTTAATTTCAGTAAGTCAAATAGAGAAGTAGGAGAAATAAAGCAATTATGATAAGATTTCTCTGAAATGTATGTGTTTAGGAAACCTATCTCATCTAGAGATAATCTACACAACTAAAGAACACAGTAATGTAGTTGTAAAGTTTTTTTGAATTAAATGACATCTGTTACATAGGAAGATTAATCCCATAAACTCTGTGATTCTTTTTTTTTTCTATTTGCCACTGTACAAAATAAAATTTTAAATAGGAGAGACACAATAAATCAGTAGAGATATATATTCTTATTTGTTTTTATTTATTTATTTATTTATTTATTGAGACAGGGTCTCACTCTGGTCCATGCTGGTCCTGAACTCGCTTTGGAGCCCAGGCAGGCCTTGGACTCATGGCAATCCTCCTGCCTCTGCCTCTCTAGTGCTGGGATTGCAGGCTTGCGCCACCACGCCCAGCTTATGTGGTGCTGAGGAATCGAACTAGGGTACTTAGCACTTGCTAGGCAAGCGCTTTAACCTCTGAGCCATTCTTCCAGCCCCGAGATATATATTTTCAAAAATGGAAATTTGCTCTGATAAATCTCTAGAGTTTTGACGAAATAATTCCATCATTTCTCTGTTATTCATAAAATTGGTCATCTCTATGGATTACTTTTCAAACTAGTAAATAATTACTTGGGTGGTTCAACTGGTCCAGCAAAACTGTTCAGCTTAGTTTTATAGACAGTAAGTCAATTGAAAATAAAGTTAAGGTAATAAAAATATTTTATCTCATTCCATAATCAAGAGCATACCAGGGCAGGGTTGAACCATCTTTTCTGAAATTCATAATTATTTAAAATGGATATAAAAGGAGTCATGTTTCTATAACTTAAAAATTAAGAGATTTAAACTAATTTTGAACAGAGAAAGGAGAAGCAAGAGAAGTCACTCTTGGGCCACGGTTATTTGAAAGAGGAAGATGATTGGAATCTGTAACAACCATAAATGAAAAGAGGAAATGAGAAAAAGAAATAAATTATAAATACAAAGAATTTGAGGTCACAATTCACGAAAGAATGTTCATCACTACCACCTCTTTACCTGGACTGCTATTATTGTGAGAAGGTTTTCATATAACTTTTTAACTCAGAATCATGAGAAATAATTTTTGTCTAACCCAAAGCAATTTCCTCTTTTATGAACTTCACAAAGATACTTCAAATATAATTTCATGGAATTCTGGATGTTCTGTATGTATGGAAATTAATTATTTCTTATATGTTAGAACTTTAACATTCCCCCATTGGTAAAGTTAGAGACATAACACTCTGCTGTCTGCGCAACGCTTTCTTCATAATATAATTTTCCTTGAAACTAAGTATCGCTTTTGCTTATTTGCCTTCATATTTGAATAGGATTTCTCTAAACAGCATATGGGATTCAAAGTTCTGCACCCTGGCCTGAATTATTGCTAGATCCAGGAAGGTTTCTTGTGAATAAATTATATTTGAGCATAAAACGTGTTCCAATTCTATGCATGTTGAGATCTCTATGTATGGAATTTACTGGATAATATGTAGGGTGTAAGCTTGGCCATTCTATTTTTCCTGGGGTACGCATACCTGATATAATCTGCTTATGCCAGTGGTTTTTAAAATTTTGTTCAAATATCCTGAGGTCTGCAGAATCTGTTGATGTAATCTACATATAGATTTTGGAAATCATTGTCATATACTACCAGAGATATTTACAATTTCCTAAGTTTCTTTTAACAACCCTAATCATTTTTGTTTTTCAAAAGGAGGCATTTAACACTTTCCCAGGACTTTAGCTTTCTTTCTTGCTAGTCATCAGATACCCAGAGCTGGGTCATCTCTGTGTAAAGCACTTGCTTATAATCCCTGGTGGAGCAATTAGGTTACTGAATAACTTCTGAGTATTGGCGTTGGCTTAATGGATTCCTTGAAGTATGGAGCCAAATTCATGGTGGATATACACTAACTCTGCCTCTTTGGTCCTGGTGTGTGTAGTCTGGCACTCCTGACACCTTTACAGCAGCTATACTATTGGTGGTAAAAGATGCTTTCAAGTTTCAGTTGGGCTATTTTAACAGGTTATTAAAGGTGAAATAAATTTTCTAAGATTTTACCACAGATTGAAGATAACTTCGAGCTGTAAGTTCTATATATGGCCTGCATACATTTTTCTATAATTCATAAATATTAGACACATTATTCTGTAATTAAAATGTCAGATGATTTTTTAAATAGAGAATATACAGTGATGAATAAACATTTCTAAGCATGGAAATGTGTTTTCTTAAATTAAAGATAATGCCACAAAATATTGCCCATTTTTTGTAATTGGTATTCTGTTAAGGCTAGTGTCTTTTCTAAAGGCATGTTAAGTTCCTAATCCACGATATCAGCAGATCAGACCTTACTTGAAAATAGCATCCTAACAAGTGTGATGTAATTAAGAAAAGGTCACACTGGGGTGCAACGAGTCCTTAATGCAATATAACTCCTATGATAATAAGGAGATAACAGAAACATGAAAAGATAGACCCAGAAAAAATATCTAATGAGAGGACAGACGTACAGAGAAAGGCTAATGGAGGCAGAGACTAAAGTCATGCAACCACAAGCCCAGGAATAGGAAGAAAAACCCGGAACTGCAGCTTCCACCCAAAGCCAAGAGAGGGCGCAGTCCTGTGCTAACCTCATGGCCGATTTCTAGTTTCTAGACCTGTGAAAATACACTTCTGTGGTTTTCATGTCGCTCAGTGTTTCAAGAGTTCCTCACAACAGCCCCAAGACATGCTACGGTGGCTTGCATGATTTAGTGCTCCTAGCCAACGTCGTTTGCTTTACTACATTTATCATTGTTTTTTTTCCCCATAAAAATACAGAAAATTCTAGTCACAGCTATAACTTCCTTTTAGCAAACCTTCATTATTTATAATGCATATGGCTTGCTAAGTTGTGTTCATTCAGTTGCTCATTCTGTCGCCCCTCCTAGACTTCACATTGCTCACAAAGATTTCAACTTGTCCACAAAATGTGCCTGTGGCGTTACTGGCTTCGTGCTTTTTCATTGTGCTTAGAAACTACCATCGTTCAAAGACCTTGGTTTTGCTTTTGATATCAGTTCATTGGTTTGTTCCAGAGACTCTAACTCATAAGCTCAAAGGTTTAGAAAATGAAATAGTTGAATCTTAAAATTTTGAAATCAATAAATTCTAACTTGATGCTCCCAATGTATAAGACTTCAGCAAGTATCTTAGGAAATAATGCCCAGAAATAATGTTGCCACTAGCTGATTATCATTATTATTTTTATTTTGTAAAATAATACACAACCAGGGAAGTACATTTAGCCAATACCTTTTAATTAACGATGAGAAATCTGTTTATATAAAAATGAAGAAGTTTTATAAAGTTCTTGAGTTCCATTCATGCTAGTGGCTATTCATACCCTGCTCATATTCTATTATTAATAGTTGTTAATGTGAAATTTAATATTATGATTTATTTTTTCTATATTATCTTTATAGGAACAAATTAAGTTTAATGAATATATACAATATACAATTTATCGGTGGCAGATTATTTGTTACAATGATTATTACAAAATTATTGCTTATCCTATATATTTTTTACAAAATGATTAAAGTGTAGATAGCAATTCCTTCCTATTAAGTACTGGCTCATCTTTGTGAATCATTTGCAGCCAAGTGATGTTATGTGACTTTGCCCACTTGTCTTTGAGCACTCCTTCTCGGAGTGTTCTTATAGGCCAGCACCGAAGTTTGGCATGCTTCAACCAAGTGGGGAGAACACGGCAGGTATGTTCAGTTTTCCCAGCTTAACTCAGTTTTTGAGTGGGATGAATAGCTGTATGATCAGATATGTACCAAGGTAGACGTTAAAAGTCTATGACACCCTCAATCCTAGGCATATTGGCAGCAGTAGTTACCACATTGTGGATGAACTTCTGCCCAGGCACCAAGGATAAGATTGAATAACCACCTGACAAATGTAGTTCCTGTCACCCAAGTCCTCCGTAATCCTTACGTCATCAGTTGATACCGCAGATATCTCAAAGCAGAAAAGTTAAAACAAATCCCACCAGGCTGTTCTCTTTTTCCATTGCTTCCCAGAGACTGTACGAGACTAACAAAATGGTACCGCTTATATCATTACCTAAGAGACATACTTTTCCACATAGCGATATGTAAAAAGACTAAGTATTTCTTGAACTCTTTACAAATAACATGGCTTGTAAACAATCTTTTGTGTTTTCATGTTATTTTTAAAGAAAAAGGATCAACAAATTTGAAGCCCTACAATAAAGCATGTAGGGGCTATATACAAAACTGTGCTATAGGAAAACAGAGAAAATACGAAAAGTGTCAGAGGCTAGGAAAATAAGGCACAACATTAAATTATTTATTCTAAAAGTCACTGGAATACTAGAGGACTAAGAAGGAACAGAAGAAAAAATTAAAACTTATCCAAATTTTATGACACTATAAATCTGTTCGTAAGTGATTACAATGAAACTAATTTCTTTTTAAATATACATAATATTTATATATAAATATGTATATACATACATATGAAAATATATTGGGTGTCTATATACATATACACATGTATATGCATCTCCTGTTATCCAAGGAAGATTGGTTGATTGGTTCTAGGATTATTTGTTAATACCACAATCTGTGGTAATTAAGTCTCTCCTATAAAATAAGATGTATAGCACTTACTGAGCATTGCTGAGGCTGTAGGGTCAATCCTTAGCAACATGAATAAAGAAATATGCATTTAATTTTGTGTACACATAAATATATAAAAACATAATGTTTATGCAAAGTGACTTTGCATACTTTAATCTTAAATTACTTTTGATACTTATAAAATGCAAAAATATTTTCATGCAACAACAAAATAATACTCATGTTCAACCTCATATGCAGCTCTTAGAATGATTGGGCCATATTTTGGATCATAAAGTTCATTTTTACTATTTAAATTTGTAAAATGTACAGAATCTATGTTCTTAAATTACAACAGATTAAAAAAAAAAAAAACAGGGTCTCGCTCTATAGCCCAAGCTGGTCCTGGAGGTCTGTACGTCACCCAGGCTTTCTTTCAACTCACAGCAACTCTTCTGCCTTAGCTTCCTGAGTGCTGGCATTATAAGCATGCACCACTACTCTGGTTTATGTGGTGCTGAAGAATGGAACTCAGGACCTTGTGGTTTCTTCAGTGCCACAACAGAACTGATTTTTAAAATCCATAGGAAGATAGATTACAATCTCACCAAATTTGGCAATTAAGCAAAGTACATGTGAATAACACCTGAACCAAAAAAAAAAAAAAACCTAACAAAATTGAAAAGTGTTTTGTTAAATATTCTAACATGTAGAGGATTAGGGATGGTCTGTAAGTATCTGCTGGAGATCTAAATAAAATATTCTAGAGAATAATATGCCAGAATATATAAAAAATCTAATATTTGAGGAGCCTGCTAAGTGCTTTATAGAACATGAAAAATATCACTTCAATACAGATAGAAAAATGGCATTAAACATACTAGAAGATTCTGATATAAAAATACATACAGTATAGACTTTTTTACCATTGTGAATATTGGAAATAGGCAGAAGTTTAGACTAATTGGAAAGTGCAGTTTCTCTGACTTTATTCTTTTACAAGATCATTTTGGTCCCTTAAATCCCTTGAAATTTCAGGGTTAATTTTTCCATTTCTGTAAGTAAAGCCACTGGCATTTTGACAAAGACCATATGGAATCTGTTCATAATTTAAGAATTCCCATCATTTTGACAATAAGAAGTTTTCCAGTACTTGAATATGGACCTCTTTCATTTGCTTAGGTTTTATTTGATTTATCAAAGATTTCTATAGTTTTCGACGATTAAATTTACTCAGAAGTACATTATTCTATTTGATGCTATTGTAAATTGAATTTCTTCCTTTATTTAATTTTTAGACTCTTCATCGCTAGTGTGTACAAGTAACAGTGATTTTTAAATGGTGACCCTTCTGTTCTAAAATGACTCACTTATTAGCTCTATTTTTTTCTGGGAATTCTTAACATATTTCATGAAGTCATGTCATCTCTAAACACAAAGTGGTTTTATTTTTTTTCCTGTTTAATTTAATTAGATAACCCTCGTTTCCTTTTTCTTGCCTAATTTCTCTGCCTGGAACTTCCAGTGCAATGTTCGATGGAAGTTATGAGAGCTGGCATTCTTGCTGTGGTGCTCAGCATACCAGAGAACTTTTGTTTTTCTCTTCACTATTAGTAATCATAGCAAATGTGCCTTTCCCAAAGACATTATCCATTTTACTGAGGAAATGACTTCAGTTCTGGGTTTACTGAATGACTTCACAATTCTATGAAATGTGTTGAATTTTGTGAAAAGCTTTGTAAAGATACATTGAATGGATTATATATTCCTTCCCTATTTCATTCTATTTTAAGTGGTCAAATTCCTTGATGAGGCCAGGGACTTTGCTTAATGGTTAGAGCACTTGCTTTAAAAACACAAGGCCATGGGCTTGATTTCCCAGTACCACATACGTGGGCGTGGCGGTACACACCTGGAGTCTCAGCACTCAGAAGGCTAAATCAGGATGATTGCCATGTTCAAGTCCAGCCTGGCTATGCAGTGAGCTAAGAATCAGCTTGGAGTACAGACTGAGATCCTGTCTCAAAGTAACAAAAAACAAAAATCTTAATTAAAATCAAGGATTGAATCATTCTTGCTTTTCTAGAATAAATTAAATTTGATGATGATGTAGTTTTATCTTGTGTTTGTGCATATTTTCTTGAGGAATTTATATCAATATTCAAAAGGGGTGTTAGTCTGTAAGTTCGCTTTTCTCTTAGAGCCTTTATCTGTGCTGATAATGCCAGCCTTCTAGAAGGCAATTGACTTATCCCGTCTTCAAATTTTTAAAGAGTGTGGCAAAGCTTCACATCCATGTATTTTTAGATATTAAAATGCGCCAACAAAGACATCTCTTCTTAGGTTTTTTATGTATTCAGAAAAATTTTGTTTAGCTTCACTGTCTTAAACATCTAGTTACAAGCAGTTCCATTTTTCTGTATCTTCTTGATTCAATGTGGGTTATATTCTCTTGTGATTTATTTAATCTTTGGGAGATCAGAGGTAGTATGCCAGCGTGCTTCACTTTTATTAGTTTTTACTCTTAATTTATTGTTGACCCTACTGAAAATATATCATTTTGGGGTTTCCTGATTGATTTTCTCTGCTCTCCATTGTTTATTTTCATTTTGATATTCACTATTTTTTTCTTTCTGCTGGCTTTTGGCTGACTTTGTTCTGCGTCTTCTGATTACTAAAGGTGTTCGTTAAGGTCAAGATTTCAGATCTCTCCTTTTATTAAATCTAGCTGTTTACTGCTCTAAGATTTTTTCTTGAGTAATACTGATTTGCTTCCTTATACTTAGGTAATTTTTCTAATTTAATCACCTAAAGGTAGCTTATAATTGTGGGCATTTTCCTTCACATCATTCCTTAAAAATATTACGCTTAATTTGGACATCTTTATTAATGTTCCAGGTTTGTTTCTAAAACTAACTTCCATTTTTATCTCACTGTCAGCACAAAGATTTGTTTGTATACCTTAAGTCCTTAAAGAAGGAACTGCTGCAATTTTGTTACCTAATACAGGATCTCTCCAGAGGATATTTCATGGCCACTTGAAATAAAGCATATTATGCATAGGCTATTTCTGAGAGGAGTATCCCGTACTTTGCTGGTGTATTTGAATAACTCGTAGGCTTTTTGCACACTATTGCTATTTATGCTTGAGTCTTCCATGGGCGCTTTTTACACTGTTGCATGGGTTTTCATTTTCCTTACCTGTATTCTACTTAGCTGGGCTTTGATTGGTGGCCATATGGTATTGATGTCTTTTCAGTTATTATAAAACTGTTTCTACTTTCTAGTCTTTCAATTTTTGTGTTAAGTTCTGTGGATTTGTTTTTAGTTGTTGGGGTGGAGTATATGTGTGTGTGTGTGTGTGTGTGTGTGTGTGTGTGTGCGCGCGTGTGTGTGTTTTCCTTTATCTCTTGTTGGGTGATTGGTGCTCAGTAATTTGGGGAACACAATTCTGGGTGAATCTGGATAGGTCATGAAGTTGTGGCCTTAGGTTCTGCCTATGTCATATGTCCTGTTCCTTCCTCTCTGGCATTGTTACTCTAGGTTTCTCCCCAGGCATCAAAATTACATGGCTTTGCCCCGCTGTTCTCTTTCCTGCTTCCTGCCTTGGAGTCATCTGACTACATCCTGGATCTCCTGAGACACCGAGTGAGATTTTTACTTCCTTTTCTTTAAATTGTAGGTGTGAAATATTGTATCCCTGATCCCAGCAATGAGAAAAATGACAGTACAGTTATGGATAATTTGCATATTTCTCTTATAAAGACCATTTTATCAATATAATTGTTTCTGTATTTCTTGGTAAAATATTTGACTTAAATGATAATATTCTAATATAAATACAGCCATACTGCATCCCTTTTACTTAATATTCCGTAAGAAAAATTAATTCCTTTACTTAAAATTTATTTGTGTTTTTGTTTCCAAAGTGAGCGTTACAGGAAAAGCATGATTTTTTAACATTGTTATGTCAATTTCAAACTTGGGTTTGAGGTGTTAACACATTTACATTTAATGAGCATGCATCCACATTTTACTATTCATCTCTAATATCTTGTAATATTTTTGTTGTTTAATGCCTCCATCATTTTCTTCAATTTTAATCAATATTTTTTCTAATGTGACAATTTGCTTCCCTTTTACTTTTTTTTTTTGCTATATATAAGCTGGGGATCTGATTGACACTTTGAGTTAGATTAATATAACTTATATTAATGCATTCATATTGTGTATTGTTTTGATTTTATATGTTTGTGATACATATTCATTTATATACTGATTACATATAACCCAGGGAGTTGGTATATATATATATATGTCACATATTTTGATCTTTTTTATTTCCCCTTCTCTTCTCTTACCTTGTCCTGTCCCCCTCTACTTCCTCCATCCACAGTCTCTCTTCCTGTCTCTGAGAAGTCAGTCTCCCTATTTCCTGTCTTGTCTCTGCCATATCGCTCTTTTTGCCAACAATATTTTGAGTTTCTCATATAAATGAGGTCATGTGATGGTTACCCTTTTGTGTCTGGCTTTTTTTGCTAAACTTTATAGTCCATAGTATGCCTATTTTCATACAAATATGTCAAATTTGTCTCTCTTTAGGGAAGCTTTGCCACTTCTCTATGCAAATCTATGTATATTTAATTTACTGCTCTTGTTTCGTTTCTTATATGATGAGCTAGTGGACGCACATTAAACATCACACCTGAGAGATAGGTTCAAACTGATTTTGTCCCATTACTTTCTTAATTCTTCAAGATTTGATTCTTACAACATTTCAAGTTTGTCTAAAACTGTTTTTCATGCAGAATTGTGAAGATTAAACTTAATTAGCTGAAACATATGAAAAATGCCTGCATTAGCTCTTCCATTGGAATGGCTATTATTATGACAATAGGGACAATATCTTTGAATGCGTCTATTATTGTGAATGGCAACACTAAAAAAGGTGCTGTTCTTCCCAGTAACATACCACGAAATCTAAACTAAAGAGAAGCGAGCAGAAGCATCCTTGCTGAATACATCTTTGGTGAAGTACAAGGTCACCATGCATCCACTCATCTGGCTCTAAATCAGACAAGTCTAGCTATGCTGAATTAGAGTTGATTACATGCAAAATTTTAGCAGAGAAAATTTTCTTTTTAACAATACATTTTTATTGTACTTACGTGGTTTTGTATTGTGTTCTTGTGGTGAGAATAGTAAAAGAGTAATTTCAAAAGTTTGATCTACAAAATTGATAACTTCATATACTTTGACATAATATAATTCTTGAACTACAAAGTCTTTAGAACTTTGAAAAAATATTTTTAGATTTATTACAGCTTGAGCTCTGTTCTTCCCATCATTTCTTTCACCAAATGGTTTAAATGCAATGTCTCCAACTCACAGAAAATAAAAGAAAATTGCATTTATTTGGGATCTGTTTGGGTTTCAGCATAAGGATTCACAAATTTTGAAATCTGATTTTTCTTTTAAAAGAGTAGCTCCATCCCATAATTTTTTCGTATTCATGTAACCTTTAAATATTTCTGAAATGAGTCGTGTGTTGTTTAGGGTCACGATTAACAAATGGTTTTATAAGATAAAACTAGACTCCAATTTGATGGTGCATTTATTAAAATTTATGGCAGGAAGAAAGAAAGGAACAATATAACAGATTTATATTTATACCTCGTGGAGGGCTGAAACTCAGGTGTATTAGCTTCTTTAATTAATGGGTAGGTCATCCTCGAACAAAGGGGTTGCAG
Source organism: Ctenodactylus gundi (assembly GCA_004027205.1). Taxonomy (NCBI): domain Eukaryota; kingdom Metazoa; phylum Chordata; class Mammalia; order Rodentia; family Ctenodactylidae; genus Ctenodactylus; species Ctenodactylus gundi. The sequence continues at coordinate 91,566 of PVKB01002246.1, forward strand.
TCTCTTTTCCAACAATTACACAAACCCACACATTTCATGCAAATCCGATCTATCTATTGTGGAGAGTTACACAATGAAAAGAATGCAGGAGAGCACACACACCATGCTATGTTGTTTTGAAATATTGTTTTCAAGGAAAAAAGACATCAGAAGCATTTACAAGTTGGCCAACATTAGGCCTGATAAGATCTCCCTTTCTTGCAGCTTTTAGACCAACTCAAAGATGATAAGCCATGAGAGAATTACAATATAGGAAAGATTCTGCAGTTCTTCACTTTTCCCGTCTTTCCGAAACTGAAATTCTTACTCTTTTCTATTATCTTACAATTTTGAAAAGTCAATCTTACTAGTTTTCTAAAGTGTAATTACAGGATGTTCGTTCAGTGTAATACCTGTGATCAACAAACACACAAAAATCAGAATTTTTTGCAATGTTAAGTAAGACACTTCAAATGAGACCCAAAGTCACATACATGGGCCAGGCATTATCTTCATTTCGACAGTGACATATATTGAAAAAATTCTTATGAAATAAGACAAAAATCTCTTCTACTCCATCTTTAATACGTATTTATAAGGATGCAAACACTATTGCATAAATTCGACTCTGGTAGCTTTCAAGATTTTCCCACATCTTTTATGTCCTCCAGCACCAGGAGATGTGATAAACACTTAGGTCAGTCCTCAAGATGGCTTATCCAGGTATTCTAGAGAATTGTGCAAATTTGATTCAAGCACTGTGGTTCTGTATTTTCTTTAGTCTGACCAACACCCCTCCAAAATGACAAATTGTTTCTGCAGTTTTCTCAATATTTTCAGTCAGATTTAGTTTTGTCAAATGCATGGCTGCTATATGTTATTATGAAAATATTTATCACAGTCATAATCAATGTAATTTTGAGGGGCACCAGGGAATAGAATCACAGTTCTGTTTGTGAGATTTAAAGGTGCCAGCTTATGTGAAGTCTATGCAGAGAACCCTACCATTAATCTTTACTAGGTAGTGGGTGCATGTGCATAAACATCATTGGAAAGACTTTTCAAATTTTACTTCTTAGTATTTGTTCTACATCAAAATGTTTTCACTCTCTGAACTCCTATCACATAATTTTCTGGAAATCGCTCAACTTTTAGGTCCTGCGTTGACCTTAATTTTAAACCCTATCACATGCAGACACTTTCCACTTTGGCTTAAACCAATCTGGTCATAGGCAAATCATGCTGGATTCACATGGCCACTAAAGGTCCTACTGGTTGGCAGAGATATTCTCACAGGAAAAAGTAGTTTGGCAGGTGAACACACATTCTAGTTACATTAACTAGCACAACTTGACAGTAAATTTTATTTTCTAAGCTTTAGTGTATCATGGTGGTATTGTAAATTGGGTTTGGGTATTGATCAAATTAGAGAAGTTTTTTAGTAAATGTTATGGCCAAATTTTATTTACAAAGTTGAAAGGAATGTCTACTTTAACTATTGCTTTTTAAAATGTAAAGACCTTCAAAACTTCACCGACGGAATAATTATTTAGTATATCACTAGAGGTCAGAATGTTTTGTCATAAGTTAACTATTCTGTTGAGGTAATATAGTTCTGAACTACTCTAGTATAGAAATAATTTTATTTTTAATTTATTTCTACATCACATTTCTTTCTCCTTTTCACCTTCTCAATGTTCCCTATCCCTCTCCACAAAGACTGTCTTTTTACTTCCTATCCTATCTTTTTTTACTTTTTCTTATGAGTAAATACCTAATTTTAAAGGTTAGTAATAACACAACTTTTCCATCATAATATTCTATTATGAATATTAAATGTCAATATGTATAAACTGCTTCAATATAGGTGTCTGAATTTTTAAATAATATTTGAGAGCTCCATTTCTCTCAAGCTAGAAGGTTCTGCTTGATAAATATTTTGGGAACATTTATATACTCAAAATATTATATGACTAATACTTAGACTACACAGAAATATTACACCAGCATGTTTGTTCTTTATCACTGTATCAATGAATATGCTTATCTGCTCACTGTAAAATTGCTGAATACTTTTCTACTTATACAGCATAAGCTACCTTAAATTTCTGTGCTTAACATGTATTAAACTCTTTTAAACTAAAATAGAAACTCATTTGCTTTGGAGTTAAGATTTCTATTAGTAGTAATTGAGTTGCTGTATTCTATTGTTTTCCAAAAGATTACATGTCATTCCTTTATACTCTAAAAAGAGGTTATCTGAATAAAAGCATTCATTGCTTCATTGCCTTTTTATTAACTAAAATTTTTGCAGTTTTTGAAATAGCTAAATCTCAGATTGTATATAGGATTTACAAGCAGGGCAGTGTCTGAGATACAGTCTTAACACTGTACCTCACTCAATGTATTAAAACTGGCACCAAAGACAGACATAGTGAATGGTCTCTTTGCAATCACTTGGATCGAGCGCAAATTCCTGAATTCTTTTTTGTCTAATTACACTCAGCCACATCCTTGTTGCCTCTGACACATGAGCAAATGGCCATTTATCAATTTAGAAAACAGTTGCTCTTGAAAGTTCATTTTAATTCTCTATCCAAATGGATGGAAACAGTTGGTAGTAGTAGTTTATTTTCAGCAAGAAAAATATGAATGAGAACAAGCCATTTGATAAATATTTATTTCTCTAATTTATCTTTTTATTTTCATAAAGCAAGCTTGTTCACTTAGGCAATAATGATTGGATTACTTATTTTAAAAAACTGAACATGCTTCACAATTGACAATATTTCTTTCATTGTACCCGTGTATATATACTTCATCACCTTTCATAGTGTGTAACGACTGTATAAGGGTATTTACTAAGGAAAAGATAAATCCACTATTTCCAAGCTCATATGTATATGTATATATGCTCATATATGCATATAACCTTGGAAGATATAGCTATGCCTCTATAACTAAAATTTTATTATTGAATTCTGCAGAGATGAAATGAAAATTTATACAGTTGTTCCCTTATTCCTGTAGAAGTATACATTAAATTTTCACATTTTATTCCTAGGAAGCTGCTGATAATAAAAATGCTATATGGCCTAAAGAGGCTAAATAGTGCTGGCCATTTCTACCTATGCTATCAAGAACGCACAGGGACTAATGTGATGGCTTATATGCAAAGCCCTGAAAGAATGCCTAAAGCGGTTTAGCAAATGCTGAGCGTCAAATAAGAGACACCATGTCCCTGAGTCTTGAGAGTAAGCAAGATCACAGAAATTTCACCAACTGGCTGAGAGTTCCTTCTCTTGATTCAGATAGAAACGAGTACTTTGCAGAGAGCAGCTTTCCAAGTGGCCCTGATGCCATCAATCAACACCAGTTATTGTTGGTGGTCATTAAGACTGACAATTTCTTATCTCTGCCTCTGCTTGCTGCTTGTACTCAAGGCCGGCTCATGCTGGTTGTTGTCCATCATCTGTGCTGGTCTTGAGCACTGGTCAACTATCGTCACTGCTCTGGGGAGGTCTTCAGGGGTAATAGCTCCTACTGCCGTCGGCTCTTTCTTTTAAAGTTGTGTACACTGCTCAGGATAAAAATCTTGTGCAGGAACTTCTGAGCCCACTCTACCAGAGAAACAAATGACAAGGAAATTCACGGGGCCATCGGTAAAAGGCTTTATTTAAACAGGACCTTTGCTGCAGCTTAAGGGTTTCAATCAAAAAGGAGAAGGCTTCCTAGACAGATTCGAGTAGTGTGAGAGTTGCTACTCATATACATACACACAACAGGCCTATATTGATCCAAATTTGCATCTACTGGGTGCTTGAAGCTCAATCCTACTCATCAGAGGCCACTGATTAGTCCAAACTTTGTCCTCTTAAACTACACAGATTAAGTATAAGCCAGGCACTTATGTTTGGGAGCCAGTGCAGGGCACCTAGGAAAGCAGTAGCCATAACAACAGCTGGGTGGCTATTTGATTGACACGTGTCACCTCTAGCAAGAAAGTTGCAGGTTGAAACCAGGAATCTTCACACGGACTAGCTGTATTCACCACAGCATAAACGGCGATTGTGGGCAGGTAGGGTTGTTCATAATGGGCTCGGATTGCTTCCTCAGTGTTCTTGGCCTCATTACGGCCACTCCCCCTCCTCTGCTTCAAAGGAAAGATAGAAGCATCAGGACAGGAGGACAGACACCAAGCTGACAGCCATGCTGTGCCTCCTGTTTGAACAGACCAGAGAGCAGAGAGAGGACACAGGAAGGGCGTGATGGTCTCCAGCAATACTGTAAGTCTGCCCGACTCCCAGAGGGGGGGGGGAAATGGAGGAGAGAGAATCAGACACTGTCTATTTAAGAAACATGCTTTACCTTTGGCTACTCGGCTAATTGAAGCTTGGGAAAAATCTCTTTGTAATTTCTTTATGTGCAATATTTTATAGGACTTAGTGACTGTTTTGGTAACTTTCCTAAATGAGCTCATTGTAAATAACCAGGAGAGGAACACCCACACCTCCACCAAAATAAAATAAAAGCTGTTTTGATACATTAGCTTCATTAGGAGAGGCCTTTTCTTTTGATAGTCTAAATTTTGGCTTGCCCTTTGTGTGTGTGTGTGTGTGTGTGTGTGTGTGTGTGTGTGTGTGTATTGCTGGCATTAAGGTAGAAGGACGATGAAACCTGTTTAGGCATAAAAATTGTATTAAAGAATTTGGCATTGTAGCTAAAATATGTATATGTCACATATTGGTAGAATTTCAAGAAAGTAAGAATGTATCAATTTTATTAATATGATATATATATATATATATATATATATATATATATATATATATTTGTGAAGGTAAAAAGTATGTCTTTGTAGGGCTAGAAAATGCATCTTCCACTGTTTTTAGAGTTTTCCTTAAGGGCCACAGTTAAGAAGTTTACTGAGAGTTTATTCTTTACTTCTTTATTTTCTGATATACATACACTTTTTCTGAATTCCCAATCCCCATTCACCATCTGGCTTAGGTTGGAAGTATGGTCACATGACTACAGATTGATGCTTCTTCTGTCAGAGAGAAAAGGATGCAGAAAATCGCTGGGTTCTAGGGAGATAGGGCACTGGCAAAAACTCACAGAGGGCTGTAGATTTTTCTCTTTAAAGTCAGAGACCTTTAAATGGCTTTCTTGGGTCCATTTGAGAAACCACCTTATTCTCTTCTATAAATTTATTTATAGAGACTCCAGAATGTTTACTTCCACTAGAAGTTGCAACCTAAGCTTCAGACAGGCTAGTTTTTATATGGCTGTATCTACCTGGATCTATGAAGTTAAATACCATACAATCCAAACAAATGAGCTACTGTAACCATTTAAAAATGGTGCAGATATCAAACACTGTGCTCTAATGAATCATTTTCAGACATTTGTTATCACATCTGACATATTTAAATCTTAAACTTGTGCCAATGTGCAGCCCAAATCATGTCAGACTCATGCATTGATGGGTACCAAACACACTAACACTGATGGTTCTTCAGGAAAATGTAATATAATTCTCCTGGTAAAAAAGTATGAGATATTAAGGAAGTCGAGATTGTTCTGACCTTGGGAACAAATTAGATGAGCCCCATGGGTATAGAATTTAGCATAGATGCATGATAATTAAAACTCTATGAATACTAATATTTAGATGAGTAAGCACTCATAAAGCCAAAACTAGCATTATGCTTCAAAATTAAAATAGTAAAATGTTATTAATGACATAGGAAGTGAGACAAAAATGTAGATAATGTCCATCACCGCTTAACACAAGCTCTTGCAAGTACTAGCAAATGAAATTAGGCAAGATGAGTAAGTGTTGTAATTGGTAAGGAAGATGCAAAATGGTCCTAATTAGAAACAATAAAAGTATGCATCTTGAAAACTTAAACATAAAACCTCATCAATTAACTTAAAATCCAATTACACTTTTATTTTTAAAATGATATTATAATCAAAGAGAAATCCCATTTATAAGAATAAAAATAAACTACTTGAAAAACTAATTGCAAAAGGACCTTTAATTCTAGAATATCTGTGCTTCAGATTAAACAAGGACATGATTTGTTTTTAACAGGTATTTTTATTGTCAAAGTGCTGGCTTTCTCTTTTAATCAGAAACGGGAAAATTTAGAAGCAAATGTGTAGTCCACTTTTATGAACTTGAAAGGATTCAGTGGTAGGTTTTTGACACTGACCTAACTCAAGCTAAATGTGACAACGTGGCACTTTGATTTGCTTTCACATTTACAGACTGCTTTCAGTTTATTCTAACTTAAGACTTCCAGATCCCACCAAGTCACATGGGTCCTGAAGAATATACGATCTAAACAAGCAAACATCAAAAATCAGCAACAGTTATGCTGAGCATTGTTGAGACTTCCAAGTTCAGTGCGCCTTCTGTCTATTCAAACTATTATAAATGAGGAGGGATCATAAATACTACATGTAATGTCATCTGTGCATGAATTCTAATCCATCCGTAAAACAGAGTTGCTCAACAGCTAGATGCCCTTAATATTTGCAAAATACTTCACCTGAGTCTAGCATGCTCTTCACATTACAGAGTTGATGTTGTGATCTGTGTCCATCAAACTTCAAGCTCTACTCACATAAAAACCTGTCATTTCCGGGTCTGTAGCCTAGTTCACTGTTATAGCCCTTGCCTAAAAAGTGCGAGGCTGCAGGTGGGATTTCCCATCACCAGGTATCCTCTGAGCACAGTGCCACCTCCAATCCCAGCACTGAAGAGGATGAGGCAGGAGGGTTGTCGCAGGATTGAGGGCAGCCTGGGCTATGTGGTGGCATCAGGACCAGTCTGAACCGCAAAGCGAGACTCCGAGAAACAAAAGAAAACTAAAAGTATGAGCCGAAATAAATCTTCCTTCCCTAAAGTTGTGGATGTCAGGTATGCCACCCCAGCAATAACAAAGTAACTAAGAAGTGTTCTTTCCTGATGTAGAAAAAAAATCACCAATACAAATAAAGCAACCACATCTCTTATGCCCATTCATTAAGATATATATTCTAAATTTATTAATGCCTAAATTAATCCCAGAGCAGTTTCAGTGAGGTGTCAAGTTATTTAGGTTTTATACGTGAAAAAAGTCAGCTTTTAAGAGGTCAGGGTCTTCAATCTGGCTCTTAGGGCTGGGCCAGGATTTTGCTGCGAGGATTGTCATACTAGAACTCACATTTCTAACCATCATACTAACACTGCCTAAACAAGGATTAATTATAAGAAATAACTATGGGAAGATAAGATATTTAAAACTATGAAAACTTAATTATGCAATATATAGTGTGTGCTACAGTTTTATTACCTTCCCAAATATACATAGTAACTCAATGTGCTATAAAACATTAATTAATTAATAGATGCCATTAGAAATTAAGAGCTCTATTCATTATTTGTTAAGCATTTATTGTGCTCCAATAATTTTCTAACTCATTAAGACAAATGAATCTTTTGGTATCTGATATTTTCCTAAAAATGAATATTCTTATCTCCATTTTTATGAATAAAACTTTGAGCCTAAGAGCGGTAACATGGCCTTTTTTCTTAGAGATGCTGTGTTAATTGATGTTTACAGGCTTGCCACCCTATAAATCAAATCATTCTATATTAGTTCTTTTATCTTTTGGAAAAATCAAAGGAAATTTTGTGAGTACTATATACAGATTTGAAGTGAGTCTTACACGTTGCTTTGTGTGTATATTTTTCCTTTGAAATCCAAACTAAATTGTATAGTGTGGCCACAAGTAAATCGTGATATTTTGAAAGACATTGTGCCTTATCTTTTTGTCAACTCTCAGTATTAATATTACTATTCTTCTTATTAAATAGGAACTTTTTCTGTAGTTCAAATGGATCCTGATCTCACTGTGGAATTCACGCTGGCTTCAAACCCAGCGAACCTCCTGCCGCAGTTTTCCAAAGGCTAGGATTACAGACATGTACCACCATGCCCAGCTTTGATAACCATAAAAAAATCCCCTGATAAAAATCAACTTAGAAGGAGGGAAGATTACTTGTGTTTTCTTTCACTTTCTGGCACTAACAATGCAAAGAGGTGACAGAAATTGGCCAATGCCCCGTATCTATTTCAAAAGCGTGCCTTCAATAGCTTCCGTTAACTAGGTCCACCTGCAGAAAATTCCATCGCATTCTGTAGCAACACTGGTTAGGTATGTCATGAAACTTTCACTTCATGAAACTTTAAGGAATATTAAAGATCCAAACTAGGTAAGTATAACTTTCGATATCCAATTCCATTAAAAGATTTCTTTTTACATCTGGCTCTTAGGCATGGGCCAAAATTTTCCTGAAATTTGTTTCTAACAATTAGAAGGGTACCAAACTAAAGCCCACTAAAGTTTTTGACATAAAAGACATAATTAAGATGACTTGTTACCTTTGTCTGGCTTTATAGCTAGAGAGAGATGCTACAGTATGGGCAGTCACAGTAAATCTTTTCATCACTCGTCATATATGAAAATTTATTTGTTCAGTAATTCCACAGAGACTGAGGATATATCTCAGTGCAAAGGTCCTGCGTTAAATCCCCAGTACCACAGTACAACAACAACAACAACAACAACAACAACAACAACAACAAAATTCTATAGAGTTCTAAGTGTGATTAGATGCCTAAAAACATATGATATCCATATAATCAACGATTTTAAAACCAGTGTTTTAACATCTGTTTTTCTTTAAGTTAGAAATGTTTGCAACTAAGGAAATTTGAAGCAACCCAGTCAAGAAGGCCATCCTTTGGGCTGGAGGAACAACTCAGAGGTTAAAGCTCTGGCCTAGCAAGTTCAAGACCCTGAGTTTGATTCTCTAGCACCACATATTGAATGTCTAAATCCTGTGCTTGTCATTTTTGTTTTCATGCTTATGACACATTTTTTCCCAAGGTAATTTCGTTGTCTTGCTGGGTTAATGCCTCTCTGGTAGAGTGGGGTCTCTCATCGTGCCTGGGGCTAATGGTTGTCTTTCATTTTGGTCTTCTTTTCTGTTTGAAAATTTTGAGTAAATGCTTTTAAAAGTTATACTTATCTCCTCAACTTCCAAATGATACTTGCCATGTACATGAAGGGTTTTTGACAATGTGTAGCAAATAGATTTTCAGGCCAATTGATCGATAGTAGGGAAATGATAGTAATTTGTTAAACGATGAGTAGTGTCAGCTACATTCTCATTGCTGTGACAAATACCCAACATCCACAATTTAAGGCAGGAAAAAATTATTTAGCTCACAGTTTCAGAAGGTCTCACACTGTGTGTTCATGGGGCAGCTGGCAAAGGTGAAAGCCCATGGCAGAGACAGAGGCTGGAAAGCGGCTCACCCCGCTGTGGACAGAAGCCGAGTGAGGGAGAAGCAAAGCCAACCTCTGGAGATTCCAGCAAGGCCAGAACTCTCCCTGAAAGACGCTGCCATGATCATTTTTCTTCCTTCCCTTATTTAGCTCAAGCTGCGGGGAACTCCTACACCCAGGGTGTGCTCCCCATTTCCGTTTCCTGACACACAGTCAGTAACAAACAGGTGAAATGCCCTGCACCCACTTTCTCCCTGTATCAACAAATTAACACTTTCTTTCCAGGTCAAAACCCAACCTTCTGCCCCTTCCAGCCAGCCTGTACCTCTAATAAAGCATACTTTCAGATATGTTAAGTCTTGCGGCAGACACCCACGATCCAAACTACGGCAAAGTGAGACTTGATGCTCACTTGTAAGGCTGACAGATTTTTACATAGAGTTTTTTCTGCCACCTGCTCAACTTTGGAGGCATTGAGAACAAGCTGGCTAAATAATTCATGCTAGTAAGAATACAGTGGAAGAAGAATCTCCTCTGTTCTCCTCCTTCTCCCCATCCTCCCCTCCCCACACTTTTTTTTTTTTTTTTTTTTTTTTTTTGAGAAAGGGTTTCCTTCTGTAGCCCAGGCTGGTCCTGAACTCACTGAGTAGCTCAGGCTGGCCTTGGACTCAAGGCAATCCTCTTTCCTCAGCTTCCCCAGTGTTGGGATTACAGGCCTGCGAGACCACACCTGGCTTTGTGTGGTTCTGGGGAATTGAATCCAGGGTTTTGCTAGGCAAGAGTTTAACTGCTTCAATGAGCTCTGTTTTGAATCATTTGCTTTGTAGAACCCACAAACTGAATCTTATTTCTAGACTGAACAATTGACCATCCAGTATTAATTAACTGAATAAATGAGATGGACATTCCTTTGGACCTTTAAAAACCTTTTAATTTTTTGCCAAATAATGAACCTTTCTACTTAAACATGGCTTCTAATAAAAATGCCTTCTAGGACTTTCATTGCGGTTTTTTCTTTATTTTTAATCTTTCAAAATGTTTTCTGCAAACTTTCATTTATCCTAATGAGCTGCAAATTTTTCGTTTTCAGTAATTCTGCTTAGGGCTGGAAGAATGGCTCAGTGGTTAAAATGCTTGTTTACCAAGCAGTAAGTCAAGTGCTAAATACCTGAGTTCAATCCCTCAACACCACATAAGCAGGATGTGGTGGCTCACCCTGTGATTCATAGTGAGTTCAGGATGAGCCTGGGCCACAGAGTGACACTGTGTGTGTCTCAAACAATAATAATAATAATAATAATAATAATAATAATAATAATTCTGCTCAAGGAACTTTATTACATTTTGTTAATATTTTCACTTGAAAGAGCTCTTTGCAATTTCTGAAGATCTCAGTAGCACTTACATAGCACCCTTGAGTATATATGTGTATTTCTGTGGCTATTTACATATGTAAATAAGTGTTGTTATTACAAGTGTATATATAATTAATATAAAGTATATATATTAAAATGGCCTATATACATTCATATAACATTTCACACATGTGTATTGCAACACATTTCCCTGCACACATATCCATGAAACATTATTGGTTCCAAGGGTCTAAGTTTTTGTTTAATTTTTTCTTCATAAATCTTATGCAAATTAAATTATTATTTATTCATTTAACATGTAAAAGTTTCAGTGACATCTTGCTTTTTAAAAACACACATATCTGGTAGAAGTTGGTTATAATTAAATTTTATAATTAAATATTCATTCTGTTATATGCAAGTTTACTCACCAAGTCGTTGAATAGCAAGTAAAAATCAATACTATAATCGTACGCATGAGCATATCCATGATTAAAGACTGCTAACTATCCTATAATCCAACAGAGTTTGATGTCTGATGATAGGATACATTCTGTGTAGCTTTCAATAACAGTGTCTATCATGACTTTTTGCTAGTACTGCATGGAAATGTAATTTCTATCCTGCTTAGTCTACATGAAGATCGTCAAATCCTCTATTGTAAGAAGCAGTTCCAAGCATCTGACATGGCTGATGCTTGCAAATTTGTCATGGGCCATTTCTAGAACATATACCAAATATGTCTGGCCAATAATCAGATTTAAATGGAGGTTTTGCTTTCTTTTTACCACCTTAGATCATATCTTCCCTGAAAGAATCAATTTATCTTCATTCACTCTGTATTGGTCACAAATCTTCCTGCCATTGTGATGAGTGCATCTGAAATTATGTCTGACCATTATCCCTCCCGTAAATATCACAAGCTGCTAGCAAAAACAAGATGAAGAAATAAAATGAAGTGTGTGCTCTCAAAGCATAGGTCATTGTGGGTAGATACGAGAAGATAAAAATCATTTTTGTAACCAGTTTTATATTGGAAAAAAATAGGCCTTATGTTCAGAAACAAAAATTCAGCAAAGCAAACATTTATTATTTAAGGTACAGATAAAAACAATGAAATATTTATAAACATAGCCTCTTAGGTTTAGAGCATTTGTGAAGCATTCAAATAAGAACTGCCCTTAGCATCTAGTGGGAATCTGAGAGAGAACTCTAAGTTTGTGAACATAAAAGCATTTCTTTTAACAGATGATAGAAGTCAAATTTGTACATTAAAGGTCAGAGAAAATCCAATTGACCAGAACAAGGTGAAAGGGGAGCTCTCATGAGTTTAATTCATCAGAGAACTAAGAAACTTGAAGGGTTATTGAATGTGTTTTTTGGTATTACCCTCCTGAAAGTATTTTGAATGAATTGAGGGGCTGTATTCAATGGACTACTTTAGGTCAATGGACACCAATCAAAGCAAAAGCTTTCTGAGATTAAGGCTGAGAGCTCCAAGGTGAGCATTTCAATATGTCTTTTGCAGTTGATGTCATTTCCAAGTGTAAATTCATTTCATGACATTGAAAGTGGTAACTTGTCTCAGGAGACTTGAATTTTCTCAGCATAGAAAATAAAAACCATTGTTAGTTGTGCTGCTATGAACATGGGTATACATGGATCTCTGTTATGTGTTGTTTTGAACTCTTTTGGGAATATTCCCAGGAGGGTTGTTGCTGGTTCGAAAGGGATATTTATGTCCATTCTTTTGAGAGATTTCCATACTGCTTTCCAGAGTGGTTATATGAATTTACATTCCCACCAGCAGTGCAGTTCCTTGGTCCCCACAGCCTCACCAACACTGATTACTATTTGACTTGTTGATATAGACCATTCTCTCTGGGGTGAGATGGTGTCTTAGCGTTGTTTTGATTTGCATTTGTCTTATCACTAGGGATGTTGAACATCTTTTCATGTATCTATTGGCCATTTGAACTTCATAGCAGCTCGACTAAGAATAACTAAAATATGGAAGTCAAAATACCCATCAACAGACCAATGGACACACAAATTGTGGTATTTATACACAATGGAATACTATGCATCTATAAAGTCCAACAGAGTGGAGGCTTATGCATCTATAAAGTCCAACAGAGTGGAGGCTTTTATGGGAAAAATGGAAGAAACTTGAGAACATCATGCTTAGTGAAATGAGTCAGAAGCAGAAAGTGAAACATCGAATGGTCTCTCTGAAATGAGAAACCCAGATCACAACCATCTCATGGAACTTAAAATGAAAAACCAAGTGAACCAGGAGGGTAGGACAGGGAGGGAGGGAAAGGTGAGTAGTGGGAGGAACAAAAATAGACTGTCAACGTCCTTGTCACCTTGACAAGAAACGTACATGCACAAAATGCTCAACTTCATTGTAAACCTTAAATTTTGTGCTTATACATATCAATAAAATGGCGAAAAAAAGAAAAGAAAAACCAGCTAATCAGAAAAATCTTAAGATCATTTTTGACTATAATGTACAGTAGCTTTTGATGTTTATTGAACTCTTTGAAAAGGCAAAGGTGAGTTTGAGCAATGCTGAGAAGGAACATACTGTTTACATTTCTGAAAATCTTGGCTGAGGAAACATTATGGAGAGGTAAACATTTTTGGACATAATAATTGATAAGTAGTTTAATAAGCTATCTAGCAAATATAACATTATCTAAAAGTTTGAATTTATTTTGAATAAGAAACAAGTAAGGATTATGTGAAGGAAGGTTTTATTTGATGCATTCTGGTAACCTGAATTTTTGTAGAAAGAAATTAAGAGTACTGATGTGAAATTTCTGTTAATGTATAGACATGTCCCAGAATCCTAAACTTATCCAGAGAATATTTTAAGAGTACACTATATAAGGTTTTTAATATATAAAAATCACATTTTAGCAAGTTTGGAAACTATTCTTTAATAAAGAGAATATATTAAAGAAATCATTTAGTCTGCTCTTTACAACTTATTAGTGGGAGTTTCTCTAGAACAAGATTATGTCTTGTTGCAAAGCTTTTATCTTTATTTATTTGTTTATTTATTTAATATTGATAGCTAATGTGCTCAAATATTTCTTAAAGATTCTGTCTGGTTGTGCAATCTGAGAGCAATTTGATAAAAACTTAATGATTTTCATGTACTTTAATCTTAGTTTTATGAGAAGAATCCGTGCTGTATGAGTTTGAATAAACTAACTTTCTAATGTGAACTATCATGAGGAAATTGTTTATTTGCCTCTGTTGATATTATATTGAGTTTATTTTTTATTTCATTTGTTATTGGTCAGAATAACTGATGAAAGAATAGAATCAAATGAGCAATTTAGCGAAGTGGAGAACGGCTTGAGGTAGTTGTTCTGGCTAAATAATTGAATAATTGTGAGAACTCTGAAATCACCTGGGTTTCTTTCTTGATTAAAAAATAAAATAAAATAAACCTCATTCACAAAGTGAAGTGATTTATACAAATTCCAATGTAGAGTTAATAGCACAACAGATACCTAAATAAAATCCACAGTTCTTAGGTCTCTTAAGTTCTTAGTCTGTTAATTCACAAATCGTTCTAAACTTTTACTTTACAATTATATTCCTTACTAGTATACACTTGTGATGCATTGTAATTATATACAACCATATTTTAATCTATGATAAATTGTCCAATAACATTCAATACCAGTAATATGCTTCTTCACAAGAAATATTAAATCTCCTTAGAGTCACTTCATTATGTGAAACAAAAAGAATCTATATCTACATAAGATTATTTCTTGGAGGCCAAATACTTCTACATTTTATAATAATACCCAATTTTCCAGTAGATAATTTTGTATCACTAATATATGTCACATCCTTATGCAATTGTCTTAGTTTATGTAAGTACAGAATCAATGTGTAAATTATATAACTGTGATTACCTGATGAATTAATCTTACAGAAACAAATTTAGGAGAAATGCACAGAAAAATGATTGTGGGCGACTAACACACATTTCGAAAATATGTGAGGGATTCTACAGGTCATATTCTTATTCATAAATAGCTGTTGTGTATATGTCCAGTCTACAGTTCATGACCTCATGGAGTGTCAACAGGGAAGATTGTCATTTATTTTAAATCACCAGATGCATCCCACTTCCATGTATTTCTGGGAGGACTCATCAGTATCTCAGTTCCTTTATGTTGTAGGTGTCTGGCAAAACTTTGGTCTTTTTTTTTTTTTGCTGCAAGTTAAGAGACAATTCGAGGTTGCCTTCTATGATCCCTATAGTACAAGGGAGGGCAACAAGACTGCTTGGTCTGAAGCAAAGTTATCTACTTTATTCTTAGAGCAATGCGAGAAATGAGGCAATACAACAGACGCAGCCATTTCACTGAATTGTTCCAGACAGCTGTTCTCCTCAGGTTGAGTTTGTTGGATTTTATCAAGTTTACAATTTTGACAGAGTGGCTTCAGGAATGAGGCATATTGGAGGTGCCTGGAATCGCACTTGCTCCTCCTCAGTGAGCACCTATGGTCCTCCACATTGCGCTGACCCTCCCAAGATGTTATCGTTCAGTTGTGTCTTCCTGTTCCAGTGTGGGCAAGAGTCGTTGGGTCTTTTGGCTGAGCAAGGGCAACTTAAGATAGTTTTTTTAGACACTTTTCAACCTGAATGTGATTATATGTACATCCCAACTCTTGAGATTTTCTGAAAAGGATACGAAGACAGACTGTCTGACAATCCTACTCTTTCAAAAGACAGACCTGTTCCTATTCACTGAGTATAAGATATCTGAAATATTTCTATGAGTTTGACGGAGACAGGTTGGCATGAACTGATTTTGATTTATTTTGTTTAAAATGCAGGACACATGGACCTACATTCGTTGTTTGTCACAAGCCAGTAAAGCCAGAGATTGAGCGGGGTTCATGGTGGAGGCAAAATTATCAATGCCTTCCTCATTTAAGAGTAGTAGTAAACTCACACATACTAAAAACAAATTGTTATTAAAATAGGTTTAAAAACAAAACAAAGCATTAGATGAAATCTCAGTGTTTTGATTTGCACTTTTCTAATGGTTAAAAATGCTGAATATTTTTCATGTATTTATTGATCATTCAGACTTCTGAGAATGGTTTATTCGTTTCTGATTCCCTTTTTTTGATTGGGTTTTATTTTGGAAGGTCTAATTTCTGTTAATATAATCTATTGTTTGATTTTCACTTGTCTGTATTCTATTGTGGCTCACTGAGCTTTTTTAAGTTAATTATTTATAATTTTTTGTTAAGAAATGTGTAGTTCTCCTTTTTTGGGGGGTCAGTTAGTAGATTTTATCTTATGTTAGTGGGGTCATGTTTCCATAGTAAACCTGAATTAAGATCTGTGCATTAAAAAAAAAAAAACTGTCACTTTTTGAGGCTTTTTTGAGACTAATTTTGGTGGAGAAATATTTTTACCTTACAAATAAAATCTGATAATTGGTTTCAACATAACCCTTAAAGCACAGAAAACAAATGTAAACATAGACAAATGACATTAAATGAAGCATACAATCAAGAAAAGGCAGCCCATAAAATTGGACAAAATATCTATATACCGTGTATTTAATAAGGGCTTAATATCCAAAATATATAGAGAAATCAACCAACTCAGTATCAATATAAAATTTTACAAATAGGGCAAACACATTTTAAACAGGTATATGAAAATATATTAAATTCTTAATTTTAGTTATCATCAAGAAGCTATAAATAAATCCATAATTTGATATTGGGTCATACTAGTTAAGATAATTATTATCAGCAAAATAAACATCTAATACTCTATGCAAGGATAAGAAGGAAACTTTAAAGTAAATGTGGGATGGGATTGAATTTGTTTCTTTTGTTGTTAGGTTATTTTTTCTGAATAGGGAGCATATTAATTCTGACGAAAGGGAGACTTTATATGCAAGCATTCCTGCACTTTTTTTTGTGATGTTTGTTGCAACACTAGCAAAAAAAGATGCATAGTTCATCTTCTCTGAAACATAAATCTTGATTATTTGTCTAGGAAAAGAAAAGAATTTCTTTGTTTCTGCTGTAAAAATTAAGAACTCAATGTAAGCTACATGACCAGACGTGGTTCGGGAGCAAAGCATCTTCTCTGTTCAACCATTGCCAGCAAAGCTCTTTACGTAGACTGAAGCCTGACCTGTTGTGCTCATTCATTATTCTTCAATTTCTATTACAATTATTTTCTCTTCTTTCTCCCATTTTTTAATCCTAGACTTCTGAAATGAATTTTTAATGGCATGACTTCAGTATACCCTGGAAGTAAACGATGTTTATGTTTTGCTTGCAAAATCAGCACTTGAGATAATCACTTGCTTACAAATTCAGGCTAAAAGCTGCAATCTCACCCAGACTGTCAGTGGTAAAAGGCTGTAGATTCCTGTAGGTAGTTCAAGCTATTCATCTGAAGGTAACAGAATGTGCGAGTTATGCAAAGGGGTATCATGACTAGAGATTTGCCTCTGTGGGACGTCTAAAATCTGTGGATGATGAAAGCTATCACTTCATTAATGCGATGGAATCTTTATTTTGAGAACTTTTTCAGTCATCGATATTTTACAAACACATTTGATTATATACAATGAACAGTTTGGATACATACTTTTTATTTTATATAATTTCTTTAACGCAACATTTTGAGATAACAATCATACTCAACAATAGGACCAATGTCTTTTCGTTGTGCTCAAATGTATTTTCTAGGTGACTAATATCCTACCATTTTCTTTCATTTAAAAAAAATTATATAGACATCAATTCCAAATCCTGTAATACATAATTAGAGACATGGGATTTGGGGACTCAATGGCTGACTAATCCCCAATTTTCAGAGTTTTACCCCTTTCCTCGCTGACCATATTCCCTCTTTCTACTCTGCCATTGGTAGTGGGACCTTTTATGTCACAGTTTTTTTGTGAATTTTGTAAGAGATACTCATCTATGGATATATTTTTAATGCTTTGTGATAATTTAGGGTTTCTTTCAAGCTAATTAGATTTTAAAATGGTTAAAATTCATTGCTGACAAAGTCATTGCCCATGGCTTCATAATGCGTTGGCAGGAGTGATAGAGACTTTTCCAGGAGTGCACCACCACGCTTGGCTTATGTGGTGCTGGGGAATCGAACCCAGGGCCTTGACCTTGTCAGGCAAACACTTTAACCACTGACCTATTCCTCCAGAGCCAGAGCTACAAGTCTTCTTAAGCTAGGACTTTATGGAATAGCTCATGACATTTAAAGACTCAATGAAGAGTTTAAAAATTCATTATTTACTGAAATATTTAATATTTTAAATTTATTAGCATGCCAATAATAGTAGATAAAAGATAAAAGGAAATAGCTATGGATACTAAAATGAATAACACTCAGATTCAAATTGTAGGGTCCCATTTACTAATTATCAACAGTAGGCTACTTAAATTGTATGTGCTTCAATTCAATTATCTTAAAAAAGAGAAAATACCATAAAGTTTTGAAAATATCGAATATAATCACGTAGATTAGCTTCCGTCCTGTGCCTGGCCTAAAGGAAGTGCCAATATCGTTCTGCTTTTAGGTCTATATTTTTACAATTAAATTCCACAAATCAAAGGTTCAATTAAATTCTCTGTGATTAAATTTGTATGAACATATCCAAAGCATATCATAAAGTGCCAAGGTACAGGATAAGTGATGTCATGGAAACACGTGATCTCTGAAATCAAAAACAGATACATAAACAGACATAAACAAAAATACAAGGACGTGGAGGATGCGACCAGCAAAATTCTAAGCAGCATGGGTGTCGTGATACTGGAGAAAGCAGAGACCAGCACCTGAGTCTGGGAGCATTTAGAATTCTTAGAACAGCCAAACTTATATATGAGTCTATCTACTCGAACATTCATTGAATATCTATTGATTGCCAGGGAATATTATAAGAGGTCCTCATCAAATATGTAAATATTAATACACAAAGAACCTTAGCTTGTGGCACTAACATTCAAGTGCACATAAACAGTTAGATACATGTTACAACAAATAAATTTGGGAGATATGCAGATTGTTGCTGTAATAAATGTAGAAGGGAAAGCTTTGTTTAAAGATGCTGTTTGATCCTCTTGGTCTGGTTCTCTGGACCAGTATGTGACTGTTCATAATCAAATATGGTCATGGTGAAATTACATGAAGTTAAATATGGTAACTTGATTGCGTGCCTCAATGCATTTTATCATAATGTAAACCCTAATAACTGGCACCACAAAAATATATAATACAACTCCAATACCTTTAAAGCATTTCTTCTTGTAACTCTGTACTTGACTCTCATTTTAGGTCCAGTCATTTATCAATTGGTTGTGACTATAGATTCCCGTTACTTGTTTTGGGATTTCATCAAAATGAGATGCATAGAATAGATATTTGTGTCTGTACTCTTTCTTCCAATATATGATTTTTGCTTTACTATTTTTATATTAATAACTCATTTTATTTCATCCAAGAGTAGGATTTTTTCTATGAATAAACAATATTTTTAATGAATCTGATGATAGACATATGTTTGTTTAGTATTTAGATCATTATAAATCAAGCTGGTAGGAATATTTGTACATGTGTCTTGTAAGGATATATTACATAAATAATATCTAGGTGGAGGGATTGCTGCATTGTATGATAGGGTCATGTTGAAGTTAAAGCTTTGTAATTTCAGCAGTTTGGATCCGAGGGCAGCAATCCTGTGGCCCTTGTTATCAGTAACAACATCCTGGCCTGCATCCAACCAGATGCCAGCAGCACTGCTACCAGCGGTGACAACAAAATTAACTCTAGATCTTGCCAAATATACCGTTGGAGGCAAAATTTGACCTTGATTAAGAATGGCTAGTATAATTTGCAAGAAAATTTCAAAATATGCTCAAAGGTTGGGAAATCATTTCATAGCGTCACCAATAAAATGGGGTGAGACAGGCTGTTCCTTATTTCTGGTAATACTTGCTATTGTCAGGCTTCTTAATTCTAGCCATTATACATATGCATATATCTATGTATATGTATATGTATACATATATGAATTGTTAGATATGTATATTTCATCAGAGTTTAAATTTGCTTTTCTTTAATTTCTTAACCTACCTAATGTCATTTAGTTTTTGACTATCTTATTTGACTTGTTTTTAATCAAATTTTTATTGAGACAAACTTAGATTCACATTCAGTTTTAAGAGGTAATAGATGGAGATAGTATGTAATGTTTATTGAATTCCATTTTAGTCGTAAGATTTTTCAAGGCATGCTATCAGAACTGATACAATCCATTAATTTTACCGTAGATTCTGTGGCAGTAGCTGCATGGAGGTTTGTTTGCACATGTGTGCGCATATACATATGCATTTATTTTTAAAGAGTTTAATTATATGTGAAGTTCAGGCCATGCGGACCAGTCTAATCACCAGAATCTCTGTGGCCCTTTCACATCCTCATTCTTCACCGTGGAAACTTAGCAGCAAGAGATCTCTTCACCAACTCTAGAATATTGTTACGTCTAGTCTTTTAAATATCAAACTCCATCATACAGGTAGCTTTGAGGATTTCTTTCCTTTTTCTTTTACCATCATTTTTAAGAATTTACCTTTTATAGATATTTTATTTATTTATATTGCTGAATGCTATTATGCTTACTCTTTGTGACAGTTTATTTTAGTAAGCACCCACAGAAGGTCGCTGGTCTGTTTCTTATTTCGGCCTATTATAAATACAGTTTAGATGAATATTTAGGTACAGCTTTTACGGTACCTTTCCTTTTATAGTGCCCATGAATGCACCTGCTTGGTTAAAAAATTGAGTATTTAATTTTGTAAGGAATTTTAAGCTTTTGTTTAAATAAAGTACACTGCCACCAACAAAGCTTTTAGGATATTTTTCTTGCTCTCCTGCATTAAATCACCATAATTTTATATCTTACTTTTATAACAATTTATATTAATTTACCACCCATTGCTCTGATAGATAATGATGTTGAGCATTTTTTGTGGGCTTAGTTGCCATGAGAATGAGTTTTCTTGAACGCCTATACATTCCTGCAGCCAGGTTTCTTCTGGTATTGTATACTCTTTTGTTATTAGGTTTCAAAATTTCTTTTATATGCTGTAGGTAGTAAATTTGTCCAGTCTGAGCTGTGATCCAAATCTATGGCGAGTGTTCAAATTGAAAGAAATATTACAATATAAGACACTTTGCCATTAATATTCCTGCAATACTCTCTCTCATTTCAAACACACATATCCCATCATTTTGCCATTTTATGACTCAGCTCTTGAATTCCTCTTTCTGAGTGTCTTTTGTGGGGTGTAATAAAAATACACTGTGAATGTGGCTGCTGAGTGCCAGCCAATCTGACGGCAGGTTGTGGAAACGTCATTGTGGATTCTCAGACACCTTGTCCACCAGAGCTGGCGCTGTGTGATGCTGGCTCTTCCCCAACATCAAAAGGACCATGAAAAATAACTTTTCCAAATTGTCACGACATGAATGAAGCCACATGTTTCTACAGCCACACAGAAGAAAGAGCAAATAGAACTGCTTCATAAACTGATAAGAATGACAGGTAACTATGCTCAAAGTGAGAAGGTATATTGAGGGAAATTAATGTTAGTATGTCCTTTATTGTCATAAAATTTTAAAGAATTTAAAAATTTACCAACTTTCCCAAATACACCTTGCATAGAATAAGAAAATATTTTCTCCCAATCTGTAGCTTGTCTTTACATCATCTAAGTAGTCTTTCATGGAGCAAAAAATTCAACTGGGCTCTGTTATATAATTTTTCATATTATATTGATTTCCTAGGATGCTATGCTGAATTATCACAAACTTTGGGCCTTAAAATAATGTTTGTTCCTCAGCTATGCTTTAGGCTGGGGCTGGAGGAATGGCTCAGCGGTTAAAGCGCTCCAGCAAGCGCTAAGCCAAACGCTACGTACCCGAGTTCAATTCCCCCGCACCACATAAGCTGGGTGTGGTGGCGCATGCCTGTAATCCCAGCACTCTGGAGGCTGAGACAGGAGGATTGCCGTGAGTCCAAGGCCAGCCTGGGCTCTGAAGTGAATTCAGGACCAGCCTGGACCAAAGAGCGAGACTGTCTCAAAAAAACAAGAACAACAACAACAACAAAAACTATGCTTTAGGCCACACATCCAAAATGATGGATATCAGGGTGATGGGTGCTCTGAGAGCCCTGTTGGAGACACCCTTGTGTCTCCCAGCTTTTGATGGACCCAGTCCATCCTTGGCGCATAGCTCACTACTTCACTCTTTTTCTTTATTCTCACATTTTTTCTCTTTCTGTGTCTTTATTCTCAGTATCTCTTTTAGAAACAGTTGTCCTTGGGCCTTTAGGAGTTGTGATCTTATCTCAGTGCCCTGAAGTTCATTACAGATGTGTTTCCGAGGCCACATCTGCAGGTTCAGAGAGCTGAACATATCTTTCCTGGGGACACTGTTCATCTCACGAAGATGAGATCTTATTGCTATTTCCATTTTATTCTTTTTGTAATTTTCATTTATCATTTGAGATGTTCTATTTTTCATTTGCATTCAGGGAATTCTAATTGCTCTATGAAGCAGTTTTGCAATGACTGCTATAAATTCTCTTTAAGTGATTGTGACATTTGGTGCCTCTCAGCGTTGATATCACTTCATCGGTGCTCTCCTTCTGGCTGTTGTTTTCTTATCTCTTGGTAAAATACGTGATTATCTTTTTAAATTGTGGCTTTGACATATTGAGTCTGTTGTTAGGGAAATATGGATCATAGTCCTTTTGGGCAGGTACTTTCTTATATTTAACATTAGCAGATAGATTTGGCGTGCATATTTATTTAGGCTGTGGTTTCAGCAGCTGCTTTCATTTTTGGATGTTTTGTGACATGATTTTTGTTGAGTTTGACTTAACCAGTGCTGCTGGGAATATTTCTGGATCCTAGTTCTTACCATTTGGATGTGTGCATCCCTCAGAGCCTCTTGTATTTAGAAGTTGACTGGATCACAGGGGGTTAACTTCATCAAGGGCATCAATCTGTGGGTCTCATGGATCAACGTTTTTAAGAGGGAGATTCCTGGGGGTGTGGCCTATAAGGGTAGGTTCTCCCCACCCCCCCAACAGCTCTGCCATTTGATCCTGTTACTTGGCTGCTGTGGAATGAGAATCTGTACTCTCATGGACCTTTCTGCAACTGCCCGCAGGCTGAGTAAGAACTGACTAAAATGTCTGAACGGTGGGCTACAATAAAACCTTCCTCTCTTAAGTTCTGGGTGTCAGGTATATCAGGTATGCCAACAATGTGAAAGTGACCCAGACAGTGGTGAGCTGAGGCCAAGAAAGGACTTCTCTGGAATCATTCTGGGTGGCTTACACTGGAAAAAGTTGTCTCCATTTTGAGTGTTTCCTCATTGGAAACATATTTTATTAATATCCCAATGTCCAGATCTCTAAGAAGGTGAGGCAAGTTTTTGAGTTTGAGTCAAAATATATCCAAGACCAAATGCCTAGTAGTTACCATCTTTTTCTAATGGATCTTGCTGAATTATGTGGTACCTGAGGGAATGTGAAACTTAGAGAGAGAGAGAGAGAGAGAGAGAGAGAGAGAGAGAGAGAGAGAGAGAGAGAGAGACTACTTGTCACTTATTGCTAAAAGATGTTCCAATACATTTTTTTTCTTCTTGTGGCGGGATCTCAGCCTCAACTGCTACTGTCAGAAGGGTCCATCTCTGGCCTAGGGAGGGAATGAGATTTGTTGCTAAATGAGATCAGGAATTGCTAGGAGTTGAATTATCTAATTTTGTCAAGTGGGGTACTTACTACATGACCTTGCTTAGTTCTTGCTTTGGTCCTGGGAGCTTAACAAGTTTGTCATCCTTTTACCACTCACAGTTCTCTATTCAGTGACTCTTCTAATGTTCCGAGGATTAATAACTTTGCTCATCAGAGACCGCCGTGGAGAAGCAAACTACCATGTACTTATTTGGACTTAAAGTCCTGCTTCTATTTTAGAGCATTGACACTGAAAGGAATGAATTCAATCTTCATTTATTTCATTTTTAGAGTCTTGTTTATGTAGACATGTATTTCTGTCTAGGAGAACTTCCTTCTGTCTAAAGAACTTCCTTTAACATTTCCTGAAGAATTGGTTTCCTGGAAGAAATTCTCAATTTTAATCTCAGAATTTTCTTCATTTTCACTTTACTACATTATTCATGGGTTGTAGAATTCTAGGGTTCATGGCTCTTTACTGATCTGTTGTTTTTCTCTCTTGTCAATTAAAACTTGCTAATTGTAGGTCTTATGATATCTGGAAAAGTCCAACTTTTACCATTATTCTTCTATAAGCTATGTTTTTTTCTCTTCCTCTGAGAATATTCATCTTAAAGAGGACATCTTTGAGTGAGGCATTTTAATGGTTTCATTTTCCTTTTTTCTTTATCTGATTTGTGTGTGTGTCTGTGTGTGTGTGTGTGTGTGTGTGTGTGTGTGTGTCTGTTTGTGTGTGTGTGTGTGTGTGTGTGTGTGTGTGTGTGTGTGTGTGTGTGTGTCTGTGTGAGATGTGTCATTGCTGTTCACTACTTCAACCTCTATTTCTTCAGGTTTCTTTGCTCCCATTTATTCTGTCGTCACAGATTTTCGTATAATAGAGGACTTCCAATGCTGTCCCATGAATTGTTTTCTTAAAGATATTAGAAATAAGTTTTCTTTCTTTTTTCCTTTTTTTTGTTTTACATTGTTGTTTATGTTTCTACTTGGGTAATTTTAACACTTACCTTGAGAGTCCTTCTTAATCATTTTTCTAATTCAAGGTTCCATTAAAAAAATTCATCCATACTGCAATTTATTTATCTCGACCTACTTTAACTTAAATGCTTTTTACTTGTTCGTTCCGATTCCTTAAACTCATTTAGTGAAGCTATTTTAGAACGTCTGGCAAATATTCTCAACTTATGTGTCACATGAACATATGACATATAAACAAACAGTGGCTGCTGCTTTGTCTTTTCAGTTGTTTTGCCTTTTATATTAACATTTCCTAACTTTTTCCTAGAGGGTGGACGTTGCATGAAGATCAACAGAGGCTGAGATAAAACCTGCTCGGTGCGGTGGACTTTTTCTTTTGTCCTTCTCCTTTACTCCTCCGTTTTAATGAGCCGAGGTTTGTGTTCTAGTGAAGAAGTAAGGAAGTAGTCCATATATATATATTTATATAGCTTTTGGGCAAATTACCTTAATATAGCACACATTTTAATTCTTCAATTGATATCTAGATTTTGGGTGAAGAATGATATTACAGAGTTTATTTTCTCAATAAAAAGTTTTCCTTTTCTTAATTTCTTTTTTTTTCTTCCCATGACACCTCAGAAGGTACCTGTGCCTTGACCCTGACTCAGCTGAACTCTCATTTGTATACAATTCTTGTTATTCTAAAAGCAGAGTGCTTTTAGATTTAACGTTGAGTTGGCAACCGTAGTGCCTCCTGATTCGGGACTTCAGGCTTTCGCAGTTACTCTAGCGCTTTCTCCGTTTTCATGGTGGGTTTCGGGATTTCTGGACTCTTCTCCAAGAGTAGAGTTAATCAGCTTTTTTTTCCCCTTTTTTGTGGCTCTTATGCGTACACCTGCCTCCAGTAAGCTGCACAGTCTCCTAAGGCAGCATTGTCTGTAGCCTTTACAGCCTTATATTTGAAGATAAATTCCTTTGTTAAATAAAGGGGAAAAAAAAAAACAAGATGCATTGAGTCAGAGTGTCAGCACTGTTAACTAATTACTTCCTTTCTGTTGCTACATCGCAAGAGACAATTGCTTAGAATTCTCTTCGTTTGGTGGTCTTTGAGTCATGAGATAAAGCACTGACTTCAGGCTCAGTGGAATCTGCCTAAGTTAAGCAAGTGTCCTGCCTCCTCTCTGCCTGACGATTCTTAGCAATTCTAGATGGTAAGTTGGTGGAATGTTGTGGGGATCCAGTTACACGATGCATTCTAGAAAGTAATTAATTTGTAGTTAGTCTTTTTATAATCATAAGGGTGGCAACCACAGTTTAACGTCTTTATTTCTTGAGTTAACAATGGAAAACTTCCCCTTTTGATTTTTTTTACATAGGTATATATTTAACAATGTCATGAAATCTGATAAACCAACCACTCAACCTGCAAATTAGCTCACTATGAGTAATATACATCTAATAGTGCATTTTCTTAATTGTGTTTTTATTTTTCCATTCAAAGGAAATATTAAATTGTACGTTCATCATTTTATATTTTTACATATTAGTTTCAAAACACACACACAAATGCACAAATAAATTAAATGTGTTTTTAGTTCGACAGTATTTTTTTTCCTTAATTCCTTTCATTTTTCGACTTAGGCATGTGTTGGTTCTTTGGTTATTCCCCTCAAAAAGACTAAGATGACTGCCCTTGACAACTTCTGATCTCTTTTGCAGAATAAATGGTTTCCTGTTTAACTGTACAGGATTAATTTTTGTTTCAAAGGAAATAACATAACCAATTTTCTTTTACAATGATGGGAAGTTATGGCTTATTTCCTCTTAAGGAGCCTCAAATGCTACATTCGTTTGACTTGCAAAAATCCGGGATCCAAATAAAATTTACTTGTTCTCATTCTATCTAAATAACATTGTATTTCATCCATAAACATTTGATTTAACAATTTACAGAGAGATGCGATAATTTTGAATTATTGGCACTGAAAAATTTAAGCTGTAAGGAAGTTCTGTTTTGACATCTTCTAAAATAATCTTAGCCAAATTAAGTGAAATATATGGTGATTTTATTTTCATTACAGTGTTCTCATCTTTTCCTAGAAAATATATCTCCTTAGCATTTATAAAGATGCCAAATGATTTTGGAATAATATTTCCTTTAGAATATTTGAACATAGCCTTATGTGTAATTTAATATTAAAACTTACACCTATAAAAATGTTATTGTACTAAAAATATTTACATTTCAGTTAAGTGCTCATTATTAAATTATGAACATCATCAGACAGTTCCTCTACTCTTGTTCCTATCTACACATACTTAGATCACTATGTTTATTATAGATAATGTTATCATAGTATATAAAAATAAAGTAGCTTTTGATGTATTTAGAATATATATCATACTTTAAATATGAAAAGTAAGCAGTATGTTTTGGAAAGAAATACACCACGAACTAGACTACCATAATTATTTGAAAACCATTTTAGTCATTTCTTACAAGAAATTCTGTGTTTGATGTTCCAATATATGATCTTTTTCATATTAGAAGTAAATATACCTCATAAAAATGCCAAGAAATTTAGTGAAATCATCCAAATGTACAACTGACCGACCACTGACAGTTTTACACATTACACATAACCTGGAAAAACTCATTTGATGGAACTTACTGTGCTTTTGTTCCGAATCACTCCCAGTGTTATCTTACGCACTGAATTCTGTTGTTTTGTTAGATGAAATAAGTCAATAAAATTTGTCAAATGTAAGATAAAACACCTTAGGAAATACTAGATAACCCTTACTCCACCCAAAGCTGTGATCTGCAGTTAAGGGGATCTGCAGTCATGACAGCTTGAACATATGCTAATATTTAATAAAATTAGACTGCAAGCAAATACATTAACATTGAATAAGTGTCAAGTATCAGGAGAAAATTCAATGTAATTTGCATGAGTTTGCAACTTCAGGGCGGGGTTGCAGTGTTGAGTCCCAGCTGTGGCACATTATGCCTAACAAAATAAAGAGAGCTCCTTTGGTAAACTTTGAGCTCCAAGGAAATCAGAAATTAAGCCAGGCTGGCAGAAGGAATTGCTTTCCTCTTCTGGCGATGAGACATGGAGGGGGCATAACAGACATTGTCAAATGATTCTAAACGTTTCTGGAAGAGGATGATTGGTAGACAAATGGTAAATATTTATGACTCTGAGTTTTCAGCATCATTCTAGATGAATTTTCTGCAAAGATTTATCTAAATATAGAAAACTAAAATTTCAATATTGGTAGTGACAAAAATCTTACTCAAGACACTGCAAGAATGTTTGGGTAGGCTCAACGAGCCATGAACACAGAAACTGCCTTCAGGAAGTCTCAACTTTCAGGTGGTAGACCATGAAATGATGATGCCTGTTCAGTTAGATGACTATTTTAGGCAGGTACAGGTGTCAATATTGTTAAGATATATTATAAAATATGTGTGCTTGTCTGAATATTTTAATAAGTAGAAAGTAGTTATCCCCTTTGATCCGGCAATACCCCTCCTGGGAATATATCCAAAAGAGGCCAAAACAACATTCAACAGAGATATATGTATACCCATGTTCATAGCAGCACAACTAACATTAGCTAGAATATGGACGTCACCAAAACACCCATCAACAGACCAGTGGATACACAAACTGTGGTACTTATACACAATGGAATACTACGCGTCTGTGAGATCCAACAGCGTGGAGGTTTTCACAGGCAAATGGAAGAAACTAGAGAACATCATGCTTAGTGAAGTGAGTCAGAAGCAGAAGGTGAAACATCAGATGGTCTCTCTGATATGAGAGACCCAGACCACAACTATCTCATGGAACTTTAGATGAAAGACAAAGTGAAAGAGGGGGACAGGGTGGGGGTGGAGGGAGGGAAGGAAGGATGAGGGAGGGAGAAAGGGAGAGCGGGAAAGCCCTTGTCACCCTGACAGATACGTATGTGCTCAACTCCATTGTAAACCTTAAATTCTGCACTTGTACATATAAATAAAATGGGAAAAAAAGACAAGTCAATCTGTCATTACAAAAAAAAAAAAAGAAAGTAGTTATATCATTGAATTTGTGTTCCTGGACAAGTTTCTTAGTGCGTTTTGTGTCAGTCACGTTCCCATGGAGGGAACAAGATACCCAACACACACTTAAAGGAAGAGAAATTTATTTGGCTCAGTTACCAGTGGGTCCGGTCTACAGTTATCTAGCTCAAAGTCAGGAGCACGTGTGTGGAGAGCCATGGTAAGTGAGAGCACTTGCCCACGTGGAGACAAGCATGCAACATGAGAAGAGGGTCCCGGGACAAGAGTACATCCCTCCAGATCAGGCTCTCAGTGAGCCACCTCCAATCAGGTCGCATCTCCTATGGCACATTCAACTACGAATTCATTAATTTGATTTAATCATTTGACTTATGAATATACTCATTCATTTATTTATCAAATATTGCTGACTAACTTACCAAGAACCTATTCCATGTCATAAAGTCTCTTATGCATTGAGGATGTAACAATGTTCAGAGTAGACATGATCTTTTTCCCCAAATAAGTGCAATGGTATCGAAGAAAATTGTACAGACACTTGATACATGTGTATGTGTGTGTGTGTGTGTTTATATTGTTCATATATGCAAAATTTACCAGAACATCTTTAATATTTTGACTCTCAACATCTCCTGTAAGACTCATGGAGGCTACTTTCTCTGCTTCTCAGCTTCTAAACACTGGCTTGACTTTCAGTCACATTTCCACTCTTCTTTTGCGCTTCCTTGAGCAGGGATTAATGCACTTTCCATCCTGGACATCACTGTTTCAGTTCAGTGACAGAAAAAAAAAATCCAGTAATCATCATGTTGTCTAAATGGTCTGAAATTGACCTCATATGACCTTATGGTAGGCTCACAGAGCCACACGAAATGCAATATTAAAATCAATTTGTACTTGAAAATAAAGAATTATTAAGTACTCATTATGGCAAGAGCCACCAGGTGAGCCCTTCACTTGTGACTCACGTTGTGTAATGAGCTTCATTGGGCATTCTACTAGGAGAGTCAGGTAAAATGAATTTTATAATCAGATAATGTGGGACTTGTACTAACGCTCAAGTATCGAAAGACAAAACAAATCCAACTAAGACATTTAAAATTAACGTTATAGTGTGTCTATATAATGACTTTTTTCATTTGATAACAGCCCACAATAAGTCCAGGAAGCATCAATCCTATAATATCTTCATGAGCATGGCTTCTACTTTGTTCTTTTAGTCACACCCTATAATGCTGAAAAAAATGTGTAAGCATCTCAGCATGACACACGTTGTTCTACTACACACATTCCTGTCAGCTGTCCTGTGTCCCGTCTGCCATTGTGTTATTTTCTCCTAGCAGGCTGTCTGATCACTTAGTAAACTTCTTTTCTATTTCACCAAATATTCATGGTCACCACACCCCAAAATTTCATAGCCAGATTCCAAAGCGCAAACCATTCACCCCTTTGTTGTAAACTTACATATTTCTGGTCCTCTTGACACCGTTACATAAGTTAAAAGCCAAACGTTATAAAGAGGCAATTGATGAAGGAGATATCAACAACGATGGGCAGCTTATTATATTGATGCTTCCTCTCAGTATGGGGAATACATATTTGAAAATGTCTCATTTTTTCCGAGACCCGACTTTGAATATGACTATTGCCTATGCTTCCTTTGTAAGCATTTTCCCCCTCCTAACCTCCTCCTCCTCCTCAGTTATTTAAATCTCCCCAAGGTCCTCATTCACACTATCTACACATCTCCCCAAATTCATGCTCCATGGAACTTGGTTCGCTACCTACCTGAAACTTCTACCTGAATATTCATTTCACAACTCTAACTGAGCACGTGTCCTTCTCCGTCACTTAAACTTCATATGTTCCCTAGGATTCTGAGCCTGCGGGTGAGTGAGTCACGTCTCACAGTCACTGCTGGCTTCCTCCCTTCCTCATTCCCACTTCTCCACCCTCAGGATGCAGTTAGTTTTCTAACCTGACCATTCTCAGATCTCCCTCTTCATTTTTTCCAGGTCTAATTTAGCAACAACATTCCATTTATTGAACTCATTGAATGCTTTCCCACGACTCCTTGCTGTCCGTAGTTTACCGTGTCATGCAGTAGAGGCAGAATAAACTTTCAAAAATGTATGCCTAATTAACGCCCACCTACTTCAAATACTGCAGCACCTACTTCGGTTGGAATCAGATACCAGCTCTTTAGCTGGTGTAGAAAATTTCTCTTTATTTTTACTTTTTGAATTAAAGTCTGTAGTATCCCTCCCTTTTGTGCTCTCTTATCACAGAAGGTTCATCTTAATTTTTACCTTGCTAATACCTCTTAAGTGTAGCCATCATTTACAGCAAGCTTCCTGGATCCTTATACTTTTGTTCAGTTATTTTCTTATTGGGAGATCTACTTTATTACAAGTATATTATATTTGTGGTTTTACTTCTCTTTCCCAGCCTACTTAAAATTCTTAACAAAAATGCTACATTTTAAACATTTTGTACCCTATTTGGTGTACTGAATGTTGCTAGAACTGTGTGATCAATTCATACTTAAATAACAATGCATAGTTTTAGAAAACATTCATGTAGATATTAATTTTATATCTTAGAAAAATCCCTGGGAAGAAAGTTAATAGGTGTTTCCACTTTAGCTTGCATCAAACAGAAAATAAGACAGTTGCAACTTGTATTCGAATTTACTGGCTCAAAATGTGATGCAATTTCCATTAAAATTTATCATATAAATCAGCCCTAGACTGAATCCTCACAATAAATAATTTCCATTTTCAATGCCATGCCTTTGACAGGTAAGTTACTTCAAACAAGATGGGAGTCCATTATTCAAATATTAATTCAAATGTATTATGTATGCAATGGAATTGAAAATGAATCACAAAGATACACAAATCTGCTCAAGATCTTATCTTAAGGGCCCGGTGGTATCTCAGTTACTTATATTAAATGATTTTGAATAGAAAATTGTGTTCTATGCTTGAATAATTTAACTATATTTTAAAGTGATTTCTGATGTACATCTTCAATATTAATCTGCTACTTTACCTACTTTTTGTTTTGTTTTGATGAGAACTTTTCTACCCAAGCTCCAGCGCTGTGCTGACTTGGGACTTCCATATGTAACTACCAGCCACTACAATAGGAGAGCTGTACTCACCTGTGATTTAAAGAGAGCAAAGTGAAGGAATAAGTTGTTTAAAGATCCCACAGGAATAGCTTCTGATTTCTTTTCATTTCTCACATTCCCTACAGATTTCTGATTTGTTTTCCCAAAATGAATTATAGAAATGCAAATTCTAGTCAGTAAATATTGAGGTTCCTACTATACAAGTTGTAAGTTTAGGATAGCCAGCCCGCACACAGGGGAAATCTTCTAGACATCTTATTAATCTCTGCTGTGTTTGTTTTCACTTGATCAACTCTAAGATTCTTTCTAATATCATGGTAAGTAAAGTTTGTAGATTTATGGAAAGTGAAGACGTCAGTGTTTTTTACTTTGAAAACTACTTTGCATTTGTGAAGTAACAGCTTATGAGGTGTTGATAGCAAAATACAATTATTTTCTCAGACTATATTTATTCATAGAGATAAATTGATCTATCTTCAAAAAAATCAAAACAATAAAAGATGTTCATGATCACAGAGTGTTTTCACCTGTGCCGAGCTCTGTACGTCACTGCCTTTATCTTTCTGCTTCTGGCCAATATAACACCGAAAGTGGAAAGAGGTCGTTCGCAGAAATTGATGCAAGTTTTTCCAAATCAAGCAATTGCTCAGTTACCTTGATTTCCAATTGGATTTCAGCACCCGTGTTGTACACAGTATGCCAGCTTATGGCAAATATTGTCTCAAAACACCAGACTTGTAATTGTTTTTCAACATAATATTGGCATATCACGGATCAGTTTGGGCCTGATTTTATCCTGTTCTGAGTACATATTTTCTCTGTATTTTCTTTTTTCTTCTCTTAGTTTTAATAGATCAGTATTGTTTTCTGTATTAGATTCTGTAGTAGTTTCTTATACTGTGACCTCACTGTGTGTGATACTGTCTGTCACTGAGAGGCATTTTTAGTAGGTTTTTCTGTATTATAGATGATTTCAAACCCATCATTGATTTACTCTGTTTTTTCTTGAATGCGTAACTACTAAAGATTTTGCTCACTCTGTCTCACTTTATGAATGTTAGTATCATGATGAATTTTTCTCAGGCTCTCTGAGTTCTAACCAAGAAAAGAATTCATCAAACGACCTTAGGAGGATGGTGAAGATTGCCTTTTCGTGAGATCAAATAACTTAGAAAATGTGGGGATATACAGTATGACAAATTGCAACACAGTTGTCATCTGAAACCCACGGTGAGCTTGTTTCTAATTCTATAAAATGAAGATATTTTGGTCACCTGAAATAAATGTTACCTTTCAAAAATATTTCTATATTTTTGTCTAATACCCTGAAATATGAAAGGTTTGGCTTACAAGAACCTCCCTGAGGTTTAAGACATGCACTGGATGAAAGACAACCTCTGTAAAAATAGTGTTGATAGAACTGGTTATCTGCATGCAGAACAATAAGCCAAAACACTTTCACACTGTGCTAGAGTCAAATCAAAATGGGTCACAGCCATAGATATTAAGAGACACTGAACATGCTGGAAGACAGAATAGGTGAAACCTTTGAAATTATCCACATGGGTAAGGACTTTCTCAAAGGAAATCTTCTTACACAAAAAGTAACACTAAGTCAACAATTGGTATTATATCAATCTAAGCAGTTTCTGCACAATAAAAGAAACAATAAACAATGTAGAGAAATGTAGATTGAGAAAAAAAATTTTCTACCACTTCTCATGCAGAAAGCTAATAATGAAAATATACAAAGTATTAAAAACCAAACTCCCCAAAATGAAAGACCCAATTAAAAATGTACAATTGAAATGAATAGACAGTTCTCAGATCAAGTGGAAATGGCCAACAACTTGAACATGAGCAATTGTTCAGCAACTTTAACCATTAAAGAAATGCAAATCCAACCAATGCTGAGGCCCTATCTTACCCTAGAACGATTACCTAATACCAAAATTCAAAAACAACAGACGCTGAAGAAAACACAGGGGATAAAGGACACTTTCTTCATTGCTGCGATTGTAAGTGGCAAACTGTTATGGAAATCAGTCTGTAGATTTCTCAAGAAACTGAAAATAGATATTCCACTTGATCCAATGATTCCACTTTTGTGTATTGCTCCGAAAGAGTTAAGGTCATCACATAACAGCGATTCAGGCAGAATCGTGATTATTGCAGCACAACTCATAATAGCTAAATCACAAAAGCTGCCAACGTCTCCATCAGCAGATCAGTAGTTGAAAATTTATAGTATATACACACAACAGAGTACTTAATGAAATGAATCACAGAAAGTTCTATGATATTATTTCTCTGTTATGAGAAACCCCTAGTATGACTAAGAAGAGGTGAGGGAGAAAGGTGATAGAACACAGTGGGACAGATTTGTGGAGGGCAGCGGATGTCGAAGGTGAGAGTGGGAAGAAGGGGCAGGAAATGGAAATGATGAGATGTATCAGTTCCTCAAGTTGAATGTGACTGTTGTGTATTGAAAATGCATATTAATAAAAAGAACAGCATTTTAGATAAAAGCGAACCCCTCTTCACTCCAGGGACTACGTAACAGAGCGATACAAACACAGTTTTTTCTCAACAGATTCACCCGACTCAGGATGTCTAAAATTAGTTTTGCAAGAATCAAAAGTAGATAGTGGCCAGATCGGCCTAGTAGTTCCCTCAGCCTGAGTAATGTGTTAGGCAGATTTCATTCTGACTGTAGACCTCTCCTCTAGGTACTTGTTTTAGATAATTGCATTTGTGAATTTTTATTTTGCACCTTTGAGATACAAAGTCTTCGTTTGTGTTAAATTTTGTAACCTTGGGATATCCTACTGAAGGCCCTGGGAGCCATCTCTTTGAAATAAGTTTTCAAGAAACAACCTCACATCCCAGCCTGTTTTTGGTGGGGGTGGTGAGGGGATGTATAAGCCAAAGCCTAACACACAGATATATTTCAACTAGAAACACAGAAAACACAATCATGATGATAATTTCTTCCCTAATGTCCTGGGCTCCAGTTCTAAAAACTCTGGTCTTTTATTCTACTGCAGTTATAAAGTCAATCTGTTTCCTGTTGTGATATTTTTGATTCTTTGCGATAGCCTTGGAGAACTCCTCTTTGATGTTATTAATCCTCTGAGAAAGAGCCAATATATAAACAGCAGAAGAAACAAATAAAGCAGGGTGGGCAGTATAAATGTTTTGTGAAAACAGGAGAGAGTAGGATGACCTCTTTCACTTTCCATCCCAATGATACTATTCACATTTTATTTTTCTGGAGCAGAATACAGGCTAAAGTGCATGAAAGGAATTATGGATTATGTTAAAATCATGAGTTTCATAGATTTTCAATTATATGGTGCTTGGAAGAGAAACAATAGGATGTATGTTTGCCAAGATTAAATGTTTAAAGTTTTTTAAAAAGAAAAGCTCAAAGGCCTGGGACCATATCTCAGGGATTAGAGTGATGTCCTAGCATTCCCTAGAACCCCCCCAAAAAATTACCAGAGTGTGGTGGTGCATTCCTGTAATGCCAACACTCAGGGGGCAGAGGCAGGAAGAATACCCTGAGTTTAAGGCCAGCCTGGGCTACATAGTGAGTTCATGATTATCCTGAACTAAAGAACAAGACCTTGCCTCAAAAAAAAAGTGTGTGTGTGTGTGTGTGTGTGTGTGTGTGTGTGTATCTCTCAAGAAGTCCCAAATGAAATGCTAAAGAGAGCTTTCAAATTCCACAAACGTATGTGGGAAACCAGAGATTTGTTTTATTTAGAGCCTAGAATTTCTTTTTATCACCTGGAAATATGTATTTAAATAGAAATAAATTTGTGTGATTTTTGACAAAACCACATGTGAAAGTTTCTTTGTACCAGGAAAAGGTTTAAAAATTAAATTACACACACACACACACACACACACACACACACACACACACACACAGACACACACAGACACACACACACACACACTCAGATGTTTATGTAGCTATTTCCTTTACTGTACTTTAAAAATAATATTTACAGGGACTGTAGAAATGATTCAGTGGTTAAAGTGCTTCCCTAGCAAGTGCTAAGTCAAACATTAAGTACCCTAATACAATTCCCCAGCACCGCATAAGCTGGGTGTAGTGGCACGCACCTGTAATCCCAGCATTCAGGAGGCTGAAGCAGGAGGATTGCCATGAGTCCAAGGCCAGCCTAGGCTCCATAGTGAGTTCAGGACAAGCATAGGCTACACAGCTATATTCTATCTCAATAATAATAATAATAATAATAATAATAATAACAACTAAGAAAGAGATTCAAAATGCGAATTTTTTATTACCAGAATGCTAGAACACTGCATTGGTATGCCCCCAATTCCATTCTTCTGCTGCCAACTTTCAAGCCCGACACGGATGCAAGGAGCTTTTTCCCTGCATATCCAATATGATCATTAATCGCCCTGTGAGCTGAAAGTGCTGTGTGGACAAGTTCTCCTCTTTGCTTTGCCTTCTTAACTGTAGTTTTCACCTC
The DNA here is from genome assembly GCA_004027205.1 of Ctenodactylus gundi. Classification (NCBI taxonomy): domain Eukaryota; kingdom Metazoa; phylum Chordata; class Mammalia; order Rodentia; family Ctenodactylidae; genus Ctenodactylus; species Ctenodactylus gundi. Next base: position 127,769 of record PVKB01002246.1, read on the forward strand.
CAAGCTAGATTAGACTATGCGTCACAGGAAATATAAAGGAGATCAATGGCCTTAAGGAATTCAGACACGGTGGGATCTATGGTTTTCAAAAGAGATTAGAAGTCAGATGACTTTAGAGAGCCCTGTGCAATGTCTCCTCGGGGAATATCAGGCGGCGGCTATTAGTGTGATTTGTCCACTGTGTTGGGCCGTAAGAATATTGTCAGTTACCATGAGCAGTAAGCTTTGCAGAAACCTTGTCTCATATATATATATATATTATATGGAGAGAGAAAGACTAGAAAATGAAGGAAATTGACAGTTTTAAACTTTAATTTTTATGTGACTTTTAATACAGACAAGATTATTTCCAATGAAAAAGTATATACTTTTAAGTAACATGTGCACATTTTAAACTTTATTTTGAAATAGAATGATTTTATTTAAACAGGTTTTGACTGTCTTGTTAAAGCTTAATTTCCTCATCCCCAAAATTAAATGTGTTATTTTTTTCTTAAGGAATTTGTATTAAATTGGTTCTCCTTTACTTCTTTTTTAATATATATATATATATATATATATATATATATATATATATATATGTACTATTGTTTTGTTCTTCTCTCTTTTTTTGGGCAAACAGCTCCAGGGATGACTATTCTTTTTTTTTTCCCATTTTATTGGTGTGTATACGTGCAAAACATAAAGTTGACGTTGATCTTGAGTATTTTGTGCACATACGTATCATGGCAAAGTTACAAATCCTTCCCCTCTCTCTTTTCAACCCCTCCTCCCCTCCAGCTCTGCTTTTTTGGCACATTAGGTTCTATGAAACAACTGTGATCTAGATTTCTCATATCAGAGAAACCATTCAATCTTGCTTACTTCTGTTACGGTGTCCGTATGGGTATCCACCAGGGAATCACACCTGGACTCAATGTACAACGCAATAGCATTGAGACGTGGCCATCTTGGGAAGCGACTGACTCTTGAGGTGTCTACATTCACAAATTAGATTAGTGCCCTTATAGAAAGTCTCAAGGGAAGAACTTCACTTTTTTCATCATTTCAGGAGAGAAACAAGAAGGTGACAAATATCAGAAAACAGCTCACCAAGCATGGGGTTTTCCGGTGCTTTGATTTTGGAGGTAACAGATCTTTAGAAGTTGGAGCTACAAATTCTTATTATTTCTTATATCAAAAATCAAGCACTTTCTTGTAGCAGAGACCAAAGAGAAAGAAAAGCAGGCCTACTTCTTATTTCCTGTGTAACAATACTTCTACACTTTCTATATCAATGTCAACCAAAACTCAGTGAAAAAAGAAATTTTAAATTATGTAGAGAGCTTATAGATAATGCAATGATACTCAGCAATGACATTAATAATGAGGTAATCTTATCAGATATTTTGGAATTCCTTTATTTCTGTTCTGAAGTATTCATTTATTTATTTATTTTGAGGAAACAACTCAGACCACTGAGTATGAACATATTTGATTTTTTTTTTTTTTTTTTTTTTGAGACTGGGTTTTACTCTTTAGCCCAGGTTGGTCCTGAACACATTATCTCACTATGTAACCCAGGCTGGCCTTGGGCTCATCTTTCTGCCTTAGCCTCCAGAGTGCTGAGACTACAGGCAGGCTCCACCATGCCCAGGTTTATGTGGGGCTGAGGAATCGACCTCGGCTCTTGTTAGCCACTGTGCCATCCCTCCAGCCTTTTCCTCCAAACCTCACCTCCTGCTTCCTCTTTACCATGGTGTCTGGTGCTGGGATTTTGCCGAAAAGTCAAGGTAGCAATCTGATTTCACTTGAAGTTATAGACTTCACTTTCCTGCCTAAAGATAATTTCTCCAGATTACTTTGTATTAAAGCTAAGGATATATGGGGAATTTTATCATTGTGTTATTCCGAAATATAATAATTAAGGCCATTGTGTCTACTTAGAAGCAGGAACAAAAGGAAAAACTATAAAATGATTCATGTAACAAATTTAAAGCATGATTTTTCCTCCAAGCATATAATTTTCTCTTATTTTGCTATTAGATCTTTAAAGTTAGCTGTAATAGTATTCATAGCATAATCTCATAATAACATTAAATAACTTAGAGTAGATTTTAAAATTGTATTCTTTTATAGCTATAAATTGGAACTTCTAAACACTTTTTTAAAAATGTTTCGATCCATTGTATAATATGGAAAATTATTATATCTATGTATTCCTAACAATAAGCCCACTAGGGTTTATTTTTCATGCTATAAAGATATTGGCCCAGTTGAATCCAATCATAATTAAGTTTTCAGGAACCTGAAAAATGCTCATATTATTTTATGAAACTTAACTTCCTGTATATTTTGTCTCAAAATACTGTGAATTTCTTTAAAAAATTTTCCCTGTAATTATGACAGATTGAGTTTGTGTTTGTAATAGACCCTCTAAAGCGAAAAGTCATGTACACTGGTCACCGACAGACTAAGGAGGCTGAAATCTAAGATCTCTAATGAATCAAGAGATGATCAAGAGAAAGAGGCAAAGTGGAAAATTTCAGAAATTTTACCCTGAGAGAAAAATTGTGCCGAATTGGCCAAATTTGGGGCAACTTGTGAGAAAGATGATCATTGCCTTACAGTTCCAACTGTGAATGGTAATGTGAAATAACATTTTCTGAATTGCATTAGAAATATTTCAGATGCTCCAGAGCTACGTGTAGTTAAAGATAATATTTTGGACAAAGCTGACTTAGAATGTTCCTACTATCGCAATAGTGCTCCTGTACAATGGTGGTAAAGACATTTTGAGTATGATTTACATGAAAAATTCCTTCTCTGGTACACATAAACACATAGCATGCTTGTGCACATGAGTGCAGACACCCCCCACCCCAACACGATTTTTCAGACATGATTTAAATATAATAAAGAGGCTGTAAGCATTCATGGAAGGCTGCTTCTGGTGCAAGAAAAAGTTTTGCTTCTAGTTTCAATAAGGGAAAAAAAAAAAAAAGAAAATAAACCATTATCCTTCACACGTTCTGGCGTTCCCTTCTCTGTCTCCTACATAGCTCTTCATTAAGAAAAAGATCACTTTTCAGCAGATTGTACAGAATCTGCAGCTTAGAATCTCTTGCTCATTGTGCCTCAGGGAAACCTATATTGCTGTAGGTTTTGTGAAATCTTAGTCATCGTATTCCATTATGAGGCCATTTAGGTGGAAAATAGATGTTTTTCTAACAGCTTTAATTAGGCAGCTATTTGTCTGTTTATGTGATGACACCTGGTACAGTGGTCAACACCTTGGCTTTGAGGGGCTATAATGGAAATCTATTCATCCAATTAATGCATTGAACTTTGACTCATAGGCAGTAAACAGCACCACAGCATACCTAGATACTTTGTTTTTTCCAGTTATTTATTCAACACATAGACAACATTAATGCACTTGTCATGCATTTGGTTGCCTTGCGAGTGTGAAGAGTCTTAAATAATATTGTCCTTCTTCTTTAACAAACTACAATCTAAAAGAAAATATTACCTTCATCACAATGAAAATAATAATAATACACCGTTTTCTTCTTGGCTACATATGGTGAATAAATATATTTCAGTACATAATTACAGATATCACTTCCAAAATCCTAGTTATATCCCAGGAACTCTGAGAAATATTTCACAGGCATGAATAAATGTATTGTATTTATTCTACAAATAAAGAAAAGGGGCTGGTTGAGTTACTGTTTCAAAATCGCATGTCTAATGTAGAGAGACTTATGAAGCAGACTCACTTTTTTCTGATAAAATAAGAATAGAGTGTGTTGTGTAGCACAAAGCAATGAACACAATATGTTACGGAAACACAGAAGTGTTTTGCAATTTCTCAACGTTGTTGGCTCAAATTTCACAGAACATTTAATAACATGTGTGAACTATAGATGATAAGTAAGTAATATTTTGTGAGTAGGGAAAAGGACATGATACCTATCGATGGCAAAAAGTATGAGCAGTCTGAGGGGCAGAACAAATGCAATATTTTCAGATAATCTCTATTTAACAGAAGGTATTAGAAATCTCGGAGTCAGGTAACAGTTTACATACCTGAAGGGCTGATGGAATAGCACAGCAGTTAGAATGCTTGCCAAGCAATTGCAAGTTCCTGAGTTTAATTCCCCAGCACCATATAAACAGGGTGTGGTGGTGCATGCCTATAATTCCAGCCCGTGGAAAGCTGAGGCAGGAGGATTGCTGCGAGTTGAAGCCAGCCTGGGCTACATAGGGAGTTAAAAAACAGCCTGGGCTACAGAGTGAGACAGATGTTGTGTCAAAAAAGGAAAAAAAAATAATTTAAATAAAAACCTAAGTTAGATAAAGCTAACATATGGTATTGTAAATCTAATCAGATAAGACTCTTGGAGAATTAATAGTAAAATTATAGATTTTATATAGATAAATGGCCTTTTTTAAAAAAATTACCTATGTGTTTATATCCTTTGAATCATTTGCTGTGAGGAAGATCTGTAAACCTGACCGATGGGAATAGTATCTGGCATGGCAATAGACACATAGTCACCAACCGTAGGTATCAGTATGAATGCACCAGCTTGGATAGTATAGATGCTATATTTGTGTAACAGTTTTAACCTTGAAATTTGAAAATTCTACAACATTCAAGCAAATCTTTATTTAAGAAAAATCAAATTAACATAACAAAATTTATTAATTTAATGGGTAGCTTACAAAAGAAAGAAAGTTGCACTATTTGAGGATGTGAGAGAAATAGTACTTTTATGCTCTATTAGTATTTTTTCTTTTGTTTTTGTTTTGAGATAGAGTCTCACTCTGTAGCCCAGGTTCATCCTGAACTCATTATGTAGCCCTGGCTAGTCTTGTACTCACAGCAATCCTCCTGCCTCAGCCTTGAAGTGTTGAGATTACAGGTGTGCACCACCCCATCTGGCTTTATGTGGTGCTGGGAGATCAAAATCATGGCCTTCTAGGCAGGCATTTTAACTGCTGTGCCATTCATCCAGCCCCATTAGTGAAAATTTAATCACAGATCAACTTCTGAACGATATCCAAATGCATATATATAAAATGCATAGTCGAGAAATTATATATATATATATATATATATATATATATATATATATATATGTAAAAATAGATGTAAAAGTAGATGACATCCTTTCTAAATAGTCATCATAGAAATATTTTCATGAATTTGATAACATATATTCCTATATACATTTGAGTTACATGAACCACTATTTTCTGTCAGGCAATTTCTGTGTTCGTCAGTAAAAGATATAAATACAAAACAATAAAAATCTTTCCCATTTGAATATTGTAAAGAAAAAATATTCCCTGTCACCGAACAACAAATAACCCTAGATACATTAACATTTCTCTCACAAAGAAATGTGTTTTCAGTAATATTTTTTCTAGCACGATTAAGTAACATAACAATTTTATTCAGATATTTGAAAACAGGGCATTGTTAATTTCAGCCTACCATTTTTAGTACAAACTGAAAAATTTTAGTTTTAACTTCAAATATTATCCTTTAATACTTTAACATGTATTTTTGTTATATTTTATTTTTATATATATTCATGAATTTCAAGTTCTATAACACATTAGAGACTTTGGGGAATCAATGACAGACCATAATTTTAAACAAGAGTAGACTTGGTTTACTAGTGATTAGCTATGTCTTATATTTATTTTTCTGGCATGTTCCTTGATATGTGTAATCATCATCAGCCTCTAAAATTATTATATGAGATTTTGGAAAATATTTAAATTTTGTATAGATGTGTATTTTAAGAGTCTGGAATTAAAAAGGAGATATGATCTCTTAGTTGATCTCTTAAAACAGACAAGAATAAAAATTATCATGATTGCAATTTGTGACGTTCATTTGAAATGATCTCATAGCTCAAATCATATATCCCTTAGAATTATTTAGTTAAACAAATGATTGGATCAGGAATTGTATTCCTAAGTAAAATACATGCAGATAGAGTAACTGTTCTTCCGCCTTGGCCAAGTGTTATGATTAGTCACCAAATTCTGATTTTATCATATTTTCTAACATTTCTCAGAAGTATAGCAGAAACCCTCGGAGCTGTCATGTGCCTGTTCTCTAAGACAAGTAATTACAATAATAATCACAAGAAAAGAAGAGAAATGGAAAACATAAGGTTTACTAACACACGTTCCTGATGCTTTCAAAATTCCGCAGCTGTTGGTTTCTGCTAGGGTTCTCTCTACAGATTTCTATAAAATGATACAATTTATGTTTTTAATATCAAAGCCCACTCAGCACTGAACCCTTAATTACTCAATTCTACCATTATTATTTGTATGTGTAAAGATATTCATTATTATCATAAAACAATGTACATGCTGTACCTGGTGGCATAATTCTTTTTGAAAACAAGTATCTCGGTGTTCACTGAGTTTGTACGTTTTAATTCTAAGTCATCACTTACCTATGGGCCAACACTGTTATGGATATGTAAGACAGAGAAAGTTTGATCTCTGAAAAACATATCTACGCAGAAGTTCTGGAGTGCTTTCATGTGCAAGGGATATTTGGAAACATAGTAAGCCATGAATAAGAAAATGAAAATGCTTAAGTGAATTGTGGTGTCCTGAAAGAAGAAGCAGTGACAGATTAAATGTCCAGTAAGCAGCTGCTACGAGGGGCAACAAGTCTCCCCTGCCTTCCAATCTCTTCCTATGGACTCCAGAGTGAAATCACTGACTTAGTGGACTTCTTGCAGTGAATACATATAAAAGAAAGTTGAGTGTATCACAGCAGGTTACAAAATATCCTGGTTTCTGTTTTATTGTGGTGTCTCTTTTCCTCTCATAAGGAATTGACATTTTGTGATCAGCGTGTGGAGAAGCTGGAGTGGCAAGGAGCCGCTGCTTCTCCCAGCACATAAGCACTTGCGACCTGTCAATGGCAGTACAGTAGAATGCAGTCTTCTGACGCCTGTTGATACGGTTTGACTCTAGAATGTTCTACCAAAATCTCATGTACTTGAAAGACAAGTGGATTATGGGAGTGAATTGAATCACGGGGATTAAGCCGTTGATGATTTCATGAGCTGTTAGGCGGCGGGGCCCAGTTTGTGAGATGAGTCACTGGGGCTATACTGTGGAACAGGACATACTCTTGCCCCTCCTCTTGTCTTGTATTCATTTAATGAACAGCGTTTCTATCACTGGGTGCTCGGAAGCCCTCCTCCGTTTTCACCCACCATTGCCGACTCACCAGGGATCTTGTGAGACTTCAGATAAGTGAGTTAAAATGACCCTATCCTCCTTTAAAATGTGGGTGCTGGGTATTTTGTCCTAACGAAAGGAAAGTGATTACAATCGCTTCCAAGAGTGTGAGTGAACTTGAGGTTGGAACAGCCAAATCTAGAGTTGCTGTGATTATTTCTTGGCTTGTGCCCTGAATACAGCCTTCAGAGAGACCTGGAGAGAAAAGGACCCCACGAAGTTTCACCGTGCTTCAATCTCCACAGAATTATTAGATATTAATTGTTTTAAATTTAAAGCTGATTAGTTTTTATTCTGTGTAGATATACTACATAGCCTAAGTTCATACATAATTATATTTATAGATGTGGATCTGCTTACATGCAGGCATATATCGATACATAGAAACACGGCAACCAATATTGAAAGGATTTGCTTTCTTCTCTATGAATATTGAGATTATCGTCTTTGACAAGGTATTTCACTATTAATTATGTGCCAGTCAAGAAAAAAATACTTGATATTATTTAAACATTCAAAAACAAAAGGGAATCACTGATGCCTTTTAAGAGAAAGTCCAGAGGCACTGAAATGTGTTCAGCATTTTATTTTATTTCTGAAAATTGGCTTAAAATAGCTTCCGTTCTTTTAATAAGCAGATAAAGCAGTGAGAACAAAAGACTATCATTGGACCACGAACAAATTTAATGTTAAATAGAAACACAAAGAATTCACTCTCAAGACATCAAGAGTAGAGCAATTGTTTCCGAGATTGCTAAATCATAATTGCTAATTATTGACACATAATGTTAAATAAATATTTAAATACTAGAAAAATGTCAAGATGCAGCATACTGATGTGGAAATGTGCCTATAGATTTAGGAAAGGCATATGAGATCTGCCTTAATAAACCTGGGGTATAAATTATGAAGATTCATGAAATACAGTTCAAATTGTAGCCATCTTTCATTTCTCCCGCATGCAGAGTCACTGGTGTTGGTCATAGTAGGCAGCAATGGGAGACTGGAGTGGAGAAATGCAGTAGGCTGGGTTACGTTTTTAATTCTACATGTCATAAACCCAAATAAAATAATTTGCTACATTTTCCTAAATTTTTTTTGCATATATATGTAAAGCTTCAGGTTTTTTGTAATGAAAAAAGCTGTCATAGATGTCATTGTGTTCTTGGAATACATGTTTGTGTGCTTGTGTGTGTGTGTGTGTGTGTGTGTGTGTGTGTTTGTTGTGTGTGTGTAAATTTGTGTCTGAGTTTATGATAAAATGAATATTAAAATAAATGATTAAAGGTCACAAAATTCAGGGAACATTGTTCTTTTAATACACTTGTACATTAATTTTGAACATAGCTTAACATAATAAAATGTGAAAATCCAACATTTCTACCCAACTACATATTATACTTATAATATTATAGTTCTTTTCCTAGATGACATTTTGATGAAAGCGAATCATGCAAATGAAATGACAACCAAATTGATGCTTTGTCTCAAAAGCACATTTGAATTTTATGACTTACTGTGGGAACAAAGTTAATGTGTAGTACTTAAGTATTTAATAAATGGAATTTAAATATTTAACTTGGAACGTTAAATACTTGTCAAAGAACAATAAATGCCAGGCGTGCATGATAAATCCGGACCATCTAAACACATCGGATCTTTTATTGATTTTAGGAAGGCAACTGTGAGCCACTCCTGAGACACCAGAGATTATGGATGAGGGGTAAGGGAAGCTGATATGCCTCAGTGTTAAGCCTTAGAGATAAGAGAGGTAATCAATAAGGAATCAAGCCAGGTGCCACAAATTTGAAGAGTGACTTTGGTTCAGTCAGGTGCTACTGGAATCCATCAAAAACTAATCCAACAAAACCATCTGAGAGCATTAGGAATGCTGAGGTAGTCTCATGCAGTACACACTTGACTCTCCTGCCAAATCTGTCTTGTTAATACATCTAGTTTTAAAGGAGCGCTATCTCATCAAATTGATAAAAGATTATCAAAGCAACTAGAAAGTGACACTTGAGTATTTTAAGAAAAGAGCCTCAGGGCTGGAGGAATGGTTCAGCGGTTACACCTTGCCTTGCCTAGTAAACATTTAGGTAAGCGCTAAGTACCTGAGTTCAATTTCCCAGAACCATATCAGCTAGACATGGTAGTCCACACCTGGAATCCCAGCATTTGGGAGGCTAAGACAGGAGGATTTCTGAGCCCAAGGCCTGCCTGGGATCCATAATGAGTCCAGGACTAATTTGGGCCATAGAGAGAGACCTTGTCAAAAAAAAAAAAAAAAAAAGCCGGTGTGTATTCAACTTAGATGTAAGGAATTCTGGTAGAAAGCAGAAAGCAAGTGTAACCTTGGTTAAGCAATTACTCACTAACCATTCTTAAATTGGGGCTTAAATTTTTAATAATAATATGAGCATGTTTCAAATCACTTAAACACCACATGAAAATGTTATTAATAGATATATGTTTATATTATATGAAAATAGTTTGTTTACATTTACTCAAATATTAATTATTACTTGCATTTAATTAATCGCTTAGGCAAATTGTCTCAACAATTATTTCCTTTTGAACTAGAGTGTCAAATACTGCCAAGTACGTGAAATAAAATATCCTACTCAGTTATTTCAGTGTTAAAACAAATTATTGCGTGTGTTCTATTTGCTATAAAGAAGAAACAGGGTAGTCAACACAGATACATATTAAAATGTGAAATATTCCCTGTTTAATAAGCATGTTGGCGACTGGAGGAATGGTACAGCAGTTAAAGCACTTGCCTAGCACGCGCGAGGCCCTCAGTTCAGTTCCCCGGCACCACATAAGCCAGGCATGGTGGCACATGCCTCTAATCCCAGCACTGGAGAAGCTGGGATCAGGACCTGGGCCGCAGATGGAGACTAGGTCTCAAAAAAAAAAATGATAGGAAAATGCATTCTGATACCAATATGAAACAAAATATTTCTATGAAGTTTAGACATTTAACTAAGTGTTCACATACAATTTTATCTTTAGATGAGGGTTCAGAAATGTACAAAGTTTTTAAATTATGCCAGCTAATGTAACTAGAACATGGGGCTCTATTTTTAAAATTTGATTTATTTAGTGAAGAAATTTTAAGCCCTAAAAAAATTTTCTTCAGTCTGCAACAAATATAGTTCTCTATTGTATCTTTTTATTACCTAATTCTTTCCTGTAGGTGCTTCTGACCTCTCACCTTCAGCCTTTGTAGTTGTAAAGTGATTTGGTGATTGTTCATCAAGGAAATGGAAATTAAGTAAAACTGAGATATAACCCCAGTTTGAAAGGCTATTCACAAACAGAGGATTTTGAGATCGAGGAACTTTTACACAATTACGGTGGAAATATAAATTTGTAAGATACTACCAAAAATCCTATAGGTATATCTTAATACCCCAAAAATAGGACCCAACAGCCTTACTACAGGTTAGATTTCCAAAGAACAGAGAAGGATCATGTCACGGAGATGCAGGCAGGGTTATTTCAACAATACTCACAATTGCTATGTCATGGAATCAGCCAAAGTGCTCAGGAGTGGGTGAGCGGGGTGATAAAATGTGGTCCTCACAAAACACTGTATGTTACTGATCTCTACACATGAATGAAGTCCATCATTTGAAGCAACACTCATGGAACTGGAGGTCTTTACATTAATTGAGGTACGCAAGACATAGCAAGACACACATCCCACTCATTGATGAAAGAGTCCATCTCACTGGGGAACAGAGTGGACCAGTGGTCACTAGAGAACTGGCGAGGCAGAGAAGAGGGAAGACACACTGAGAAAAGACAAAGGACGCCAGGACTAGTTAGATGGGAAGGACCAGTTCTAAGCTTCTACAGCACAGCAGGAGAGCTCTCTCACCACTATCCCTGATAGGTCTCAGACTGAATAAATAATGACACTTTTAACATGTAGAAGGGACGAAGGTTTGAATATATGACAGTGCTTATTTCCAATTGGATCATTATTTGTCATATAAATATATCAAATTACCAAAAATCTAAAAATGCTATATTTTAATGAAAGATTTATATTTGTGGGAAACACTGTTGTATGAAGGTTTAAACATGGACCAGATGGCTACATATGTCTTTCTATTTTGAAATTTGTGCTACATAAAAGTTAATATCATAATTATTTTGGTCAAAATATTCTAGTATTCAACAGAAGAAAAAAGAGAAAAAGTTGAGTCTGCATAGTACTTCTTCACCCTGCCTTTAATAAAGCCCTCCTCAAAAAGGGAAGGTCACTTGCCTCCTGTATCCATTCATCCCACAAGAGTTTTCTTATCTTGAGGCTGGTGAAGTGCATTTGTAACTAAGTTTCTCATACTCCCTAGATACATGGGGCATCTAAATGGTACTACTTTTAAATTACCTTCTCTTAAGATGCTAAAACATTTGCTTTAGACAGTTTCTTTTAGGAGAATTTAATAAGGAAGCGATATTGTTGTATTTCAAGCGCCTTGTACTGAAGTATCTAATGTTAGCTTGTCCTCACTCTCATTTTTAACAGTGAAATTATTTCAGTTAGGACAGCTGGACAAAAGGTTTTTGTGAAACATGAGTTAACAAAATGGATATTTTAAAAGTCTTAGACAGTTCAGTTAATCAATTCTTTGGAGTTTTTTGTTTTTGTTTTTGGATCACACAACCTATGTAATATTTTTCATAATTTTTAGACTTGGCTAAATTTTTTCAGTTCTCTGGTAAAAATTTCCTTCTTGGCTGATATTAATGAATGAACTATTGGCTACCAAAGCATACATATCTGCATAAAAAACTCCACAGGGTAACTCAAAACGCATGAACATTGAATGCTCATAAAATATTTAATTAGAAAATATATTTTTTCAGTATCTCTCGAATTTATATACAGACAGAATTAAATTAAATGTAAGATACAGGGGCTCTTTTGTCTGTCCAATAGGCAATATCAATCATCTGTAAAGAAGAAATTATGACCGTTTTTGGTCAATTACTTATTTATTTGCAAATTATTTATATGATTTTAAATTCTCCAACATGTTAGCTACACACGGTTCGAGGAATCAGTGTAAAGAACCCTGGGTTCGATCCCAGGTGATGGCAGAACAAACAAACAGAAATGATAAAAATACAACTGTTACCTGACCCAGTAATTCCAGTTATTTACCCAAAACAATTAAAATCAGAGTCTTGAATACCTGGCTATACTTGCATGATTACTATAGCATGTTTGTAATATTGAAGACATGAAAATGATGTAATTGTCTATGGCAGAGGCAGAAAAAAGTACATGTATGTGTGTGTGTGTATGCTTACCAGATATGCTATTCAAATTCAGAATCTAAAGGAGATTTAGATTCAGATATGATTCAAACCCTTTCTTCATAAGACAGTATGGATAAACAGAGTGGTAAAAATTCTAAAAGTCTTAGAGACCAAAAATAAACACTTCCTGTTTCTATGTACATACTGCACAGAATTAGTTGAGTTCACAGAGTGGAGAATGTTTTTTTAGAGGTATAGAGTCTCTCGGTTCAATAGTTATAAGTCATATAAATAATATATAATACATTGTTGTCATGTATACCTATGTTGTATTATACACTTGAATATTTGTGATGAGTATAGATATCTAATCAAATGTTTCTGCCACCATAAATATATTTATTCATAAAATCAAATTTAATCTCTTCCAACTTAAATCTCTCTTCTTGCTTTTGTAAAATAACAAATACTAGATATTTGAGAGAAAATTTCCATTAATAACTATCATTTTCCTTTCTTTTTATACTAACTTAAAAAGTATAAACCTAAGAGGCAGGTGGGGATAATTTTGCAATCATTCCCCACCTTTCTGTGTGTTTTTGAATGAAAGCATTAAAAGCTTTTGTTCTAGATTTCCATTCCAACAATGTTGTGTAAATATTAGTGATACTGATCATTTTTCCCTGGAGAATACATATGCTTATATCATATATTATAAAAAGTAAAGTCTCTGTTTAGAGTAGGGTTGAACAACTTTGCTCTGACTCATTCTGTACAAGACAGCAATTTCCTGAACTTGAATATCCTCAAAAGTGAGCGAAACTTACAGGGTTCTTTATGTCAGTCTGTGGAGTGTGGAAAGAAGACAGACATGGGCAAGCATGAAGGTCACGATATTTTCTTGCCTGAGTACAATCATTTCTCTGGCCCATGAGTCTTGGGATTTCTGCCAGTGTCATGAAACCATGATAACTTTGTGTAAACGAGGTAAAACAGCATCCAGAGCCCTGGAAGAGATACTACAGAGTCTTGGACAGGGAAAGATAAATTCAAAGAGTAAGTAATGGGCATAACGGTGATAACCGTAGTGTCATCCATTGGAATACCTCATACACACAGTGATTAAAAAGACAGTGTCTGCAAGAGAAAATCCCTCGAGGCTGTTGCATGATGTTGGTGAGAAAAGAAGTAACACTATCCTATCAACTTATCTGTGTCAGAGGAATCTGGTTCAGATGGAAAGCTTCTTTTATGAAGTAATATGTAGACAATGAATCTGTTAATAAAAAGTTGGTTCTAGAAAGTCACCTGAGGGCTGTGGCACTCTGGGCTAAGAATAAAAAAACGAAAGAAGATATTGTGAAGGCATGTGCAACAGCAAAAATTTAGCATCAAAAAATACATGAGACTGGATGGGCTGTGAGATCATTCATATCTGAATTTAATGGCTTTGAAAGAATCTTTGGGTGTCAAGAGGACATTTAGCACATCTTCTCCAAAGACATCTTGTTTACATCTTGCTAGTGTGTAGTGTTGGTGGGAGAAACATGCACAAGGAGACCCACACAGGCATTCAGTCAACATTTCAACTGCATTGTGCTTTGTTCAAAGGTCAGCAAGGAGGGTAAAAAAGTTGCAGATTTGGTACCCAGTAGTACGGGAGAGTTGGGCTCAGGCATTCGCTACCTGAGGACAGCGTAGAAGAAGTAACAATTAGGTAGTGAGACCTGTGCTCCAAGGCGATCCAAGGGCTTGAGGAAGGAGGGGAATGGTTGAGAAATGGGGGTTCGACAAAGGAATACAATTTGGAGACTAATGTATATGTTCAAGGAATTGTGGGAGGAGAGGATTTGCCCGGGTGAAGATCCAAGAGCCTACCTAGGAAGGTCACGGAGTGTGCACACTTGGTGAGATACTCTCTGATTTTGGCTGAATGTATTTGTAAATCTGTTGGGATTTTCAGGAGGAAACATATATAGAAATAAATAAAGTGAAGCTACCAGCACAGTATCTGGTTAGTACCAACATCAAGAAATAAATGCGCTGACAAACTTTGATTTCCAAATTTACCAAATCTCAATTATATTTACTATCAATGTAAATAGATTACAGTTAATGTAAAAAAAATAGCTTGCTGTGTTTAAACATTACCATGTAATACCCTAATAATTTGAAAATGAATAAATGAAATCTATAATCAACTATAATTAAGTCAATTATATCTCTAAACAAGTAACAAAGATGCTAATCAGAAATAAAAATTCTATATTCTTATGATATTTCAAATATTTCCCTATTCTTGTAGTAATAATTAATGGAATGGAAATACTTGAAGAATAACATAAATATCATGAGTTATTTATTCACACAAAATATCCATTAAATGACTCTAGATTTATGCCCTTTTGCCTCATCTCTTTATCTGTACATCACTAAGTGCTGTTTCAATCAGTCTTTTCCCTTTAAATTATCAAAAAAGACTAAGCCATTGTATTCCTTTAGTAATAAGGAAACTAGGGTTTCACTGACTTGATATCACAAAGTAATTACATAATGAAACTTAGGTTAAAAATGTGTTCCACTTACTTTCATTTCCCTTTATCTGAGTGTCATTAAGTATTATTCCATGTTTACAAGTCGAAGAATGAGCAGTACACTTATTTTAGCACAAATTTAAATCTGAGTAACTTCAAAAACTCTTAATGTTGCACAAAGCTCATCAGATGGATGTTGTTCACGTCTCCCATCCTTTTCCCCGTGGCATTTATAAAATAAAATACACACACAGTCACTTGACTGTTCCTTGGTTACTTCTCACATCAGCCCAAATTAAAATGTACGTTGTCATTTCCTTATTGTATAAGATATTAAAATATCCTGAAGCAAAGTGATTATTTAGTTTATACTCTTTTTGCTTTTCAATCTTCTTTAACCTTTTATTGATTCCCATGGACTTATTTCTGAATATCATTTTCTGCTAGATATTGTTAAATGACCAACCAGCGCATTTAATTAGTTGATGCTGAAAATTTTAACATTTCCATGGTCTCCTAAAAACCAAAAAGTGGTGAACATATTGGCGGTAATACTGCAAGCTCATACTTTAGCAAGTTTAAATAAAAGATTTGTATCCTGTCCTGCAAACCATGCGATCTCTCTACCACAAATGAAGGCATGTACTGTGCGAGTCTCAAGAATTGTTTTGAATCACAATTCCACTTCCTGTTTTCTTTTCTCTTTTTAAAATTTCAAAGCACACAGCTACAGCACATTGATTTACCATGTTATTTCAGCCTGGGAAACCATTTTAAGAACTAGAAATAGGTACATAAATGGCACGTTAAATTTTCATCAGCAAGTCACTGGAGTGTTTTCCTATTT
Source organism: Ctenodactylus gundi (assembly GCA_004027205.1). Classification (NCBI taxonomy): domain Eukaryota; kingdom Metazoa; phylum Chordata; class Mammalia; order Rodentia; family Ctenodactylidae; genus Ctenodactylus; species Ctenodactylus gundi. The sequence goes on from PVKB01002246.1 coordinate 143,699, forward strand.
GACACATCATGGCTTGTAATGAAACATAATGACGTGAAACTGCTGGGTTGAAAGAAACTCCAAGGGCCCCGCCCAGAAGGGGGAAGTCCTCCCAACACATGAATCATAGCTAAAAAACAGTGGTATGTTTGGGGACTGATTTAATAGAATGCTTCACGTGGACTATAACACCTTAGGTATTTTGATTTTTGTTTGTATTTATATATATTCTTGGTAAAAGCCCCCTTTCCAATTTTTATTCTGAAATTTTAATCCAATTTAACCAATATTTTTGAACATATATTAATAAAAATGACAACCAAATTAATCTACGTTTTCTCCAAAGTTTCTGTAAATAGCTTCCAGACTGTGTTTTTTAATTGTCAAAAAGGGCATGACTAGGTACTATTACTTTTCTTGTTTTCCAGATGAACAAATGGAGACTTTAAAAGTGCAAAGCGGTTTCCTAGGGACGCAAGCTGGTTGCTGTTGTTGCAGTCGGATGCCTCAGACTACATTTAGAGGGCACACCCACCCTCAAAGTCATTGAGGTCTAGTGTAAGCTCTGTAGAATTTTTTGCCAAAAAAGTACAAAATTAAGTTGCTAGAAGAATGATGTGATATGTTTTTATCTGTTTTGATCTGCTTCATATTTTTCTTAGTATGAAGCAATAGATACCTTTTTCCTTTAGGCAAATCCTTGTGGAAAGCATAACATGTTAGGTGAGAATTAATTAATTAGCTATAATGTGATAAACAACAGGAAATGAACAAAAATAGGCGAGAACTCTATAGCAAGGAACAGGTGACAGGGCCTCATATGATGGGTTTTCAGCAATGACTTAAGTTAGAACAATCCGAATTTTATTTCATGTGGTAAACCATTGAAGGCACTGTAGTGTTCATGGCCTAATTTATGCATTTTCAGTTTTGTATATTTTCAGTGCCTGGGTGGGTACTCACTCAGAGACCAAGCTAATTTCTTTCAGCAACAAATAAAGACTTGACAATGCCCCTCAGTCACCATTTAGCCTGTGTACTAGTAGTGTCTGTTGTCCTTAAAATCCAGAAAGTTCTTTTTGTTGTTGTTTTTTGTTTTTGCTTCCCCCCCTCCCCATTTTATTGATATTTGCAGACGTGGTACATAATGTTTACATTGATTTTTGAGTTTTTTGTGCATATACATGTCGTGGAAAAATTACAATCCTTTCTCACTCCCTTTCCAACTGTCCCATCCTTTTCCCTCCCCTCCAATTCTCATCATTAATTTTATGAAATAATTTTGATCTGGGTTTCTCATATTAGAAATATCATTCGATATTTAACCTCGTCCTTCTGACTCACTTCACTGAGCATGTATGGAAACATCTCAACAGAATGGAAATAAATATCCCCTTTGATCCAGTGACACTTCTGGGAATTTTCCCAAAAGAGTTAAAAAGAACATATAACAGAGATGCATGTATAGCCATGTTCATAGAAGCACAACTAACAATAGCTAAAATGTAGAAGACACAGAAATACCCATTGAGAAAGTTCTGGAATATTGGGTTTCAAATAAACATTGGATTCCCCTCTTTCACTATAAATTCATCGCTATATTGTGGATTGTTGACATTAAAGAAAAGCAGTCCCTCTCTTCACCTGATTTCCTTTTGAACTCTGTTTTCAAGTGTCAGAGTGTAATTGATCCTACAAGACCTCAGAAAATATTGCTCAGATTTATGTTGTTTGGAAAGACCCGTTTGGGATTGCTCTGATTGCCAATGGCGGCCTCATTTTAGGTGACCTTGGGATCCATCTGAAGACACCAGTGTACTCTTAAACCAGTCCTGGAAGGTGTCACCTCGCTTGCTAGGCTGCCTTGCCTGATTATGTGCTTCAGTACATATATGTAAGTTGAATTCTATTTTAGCCGCAACAGATCCACTAAAAGATAGAGAATGGCCCAGCAGAATAGATATCATTAAAGTTACCTATTTCCTGCATATCCGTAACTTAAGGATGTGCTGCTTTTAATCACAATTAATCATTGATTCTTCATTGAAGGTGTGATAAGCCATCCTAAAATGTTATTGTTACGATATGATGAGAATTTTTAGGTAAGAGATGGAGACCCACATGCTACTATTTTCCAATTTTCTCTCAAACTACTACATGTTCATCTAGTAGGTTTCTCACATGTGTTATCTGAGAAGGTGGAAGAACTTAAGCACCAGGCAAAGAACAAATGCTGCTTTAGGCAAAGCTTAGGGTCAAGTCCTGGGAGGTGACTGTCACCTGTTGTACAACACAGGCCCACGCTGTTGGCTGTCCCCTCCCAAGGTTATAATGACGTTGGAAAGATGTGAACAAAGCTCAACAGTGAAAAAAATGTTATCACTTTTGATCCCATGATGTACTTTGCCCCGTTAACGATCTTGTACTCTATCCCAGGTCCAAAACCCTCATGATCAGTTGTTTAACCTGATTCCCTCTTTGCTATCCATTGCCTTATACCCTTAATAAATATTAAGACCCTGCTTGATCAAGGTGGTATTTTCGCTGCTCCTTCCTTTGAGAAACAGGTTTGGGTGACCAGCTCTCTGGCCTCTCTTAGTTCAAAAGGTGGGCTCTGAGCAATCCTTGCGTCTCCTGCATCTCAGACCATTTGTGGATATTCAATCAATAACGGGTGATTAGGAGGAATCCAGTCTGTGCTCACTTCAGTATAAAAGCTTTCAGTAAGATTATACTTTTTTGTTTGAAAAAATGCAATGTTTTAAGTGAAGGAGAACATGTACATATTTCTCTTATAATAGTGTCCATTTAGATGAATGTTGATTCTTGTGAAGAGGTCCTAAAGAAAACAAAACCATTGTTCTTTCCTCACATGAGGAAGTTTCTGTAACAGGTTGTCATCAAAAGAAGATTGTACAAAGACTGTCATAGAAAGATGACGAAAATACAAGGCTCAAAATAGTTAATTGTGAGATAAAGAAAACATGAATGCAAATTTTTATTTGTATATAATTCCATAAAACAAATGGAATAATAATTAGAAGCATTCCAAAATCTAAGAAATTTATGATGTAAACTGGTTCTCCATGAAACTAACCTGAATCAGTCCGGATAAGACTATTAGCTGCTCTTTCTCGGGTCCCTGAGGATATTTAATCAATACCATAAACTTTACCAATTATTCTCACCTAAGTATATTTATTGGATATAGAATCACAGAAGGGGCTTATCACCAATATATTAATTTTCTAAAAGAAAAGAAGATAGATTTACTAGTATTTCATTTTTATCACTTTTAAATAAAATTTCTTTGAAAGTGGAAAGGTTTGTCTCAGAATGTATTTATGCTTTTCTGAAAAGCTCCAAGTGCTAACACTTACTAATAGTATCAGGTAAGCCTTTCTAGAATATGTTACATACTTGGTCTCATTGCCATCATGTTGCTTATCATGAAGTCCATAGAGGTTCATGAGATTATTCTACCTTTGTATTTTATGTATAAGTAAGTGTTTGCAATTTTAACTTTCATCTATAGGCTTTATAATTTTTATGATTCTACCCAGTTTTTTTAACATGTACGACACATGTGAGTTAACTTTATATATATATATATATATATATATATATATATATATATATATATATATATTCTGATAAGACTCTCATACAGTTCTAATTTGATATTTTGGGCAGTATTCTTAATAGATACCCTTATTTTTGACTCCTCAGTAATAATATTTTCATCTCCTCTAGGGTCAGCTTTATAGTACGAGATGACAACACTCACTTGAGTATTCTCTATATCAACAATAGTTATCAAAGACTTTTGCAATGTTTTTTGCAATGTTAATTTAAAATAATATGCTGACTGTGAATATTATGTCTCATAATTTACATTTACATCTAAAGGCAAAAGACTGACATTTCTAATATGGCAAGGCTGAGGACTCTGAAAAATTAATAACTTTTAGGGAAAAATAAAACAAAATTGTTATGCAATTTCTAGCAACAATTGCTGAGAAGAGAGAAAACCAATTGAATAAGCCTGAATTAAATTTGGAGCAAGATTGAAACTGGTGAAAAATGTAAGCACAGGAGGTAAATGTTACAGATCATGACAAAGTCGGGTTGCGTTTGTAGTTGACAAATGTAGATGATTGGGACGCTTGATAAGAAAGAGTCGTTGTTAATTATTAAATTTTCTAATCGTCAATAAATTTACACTACAGTGATAAATCAAGATGTTAATTACATTATTCAAAATTATAAGTAGAAATGTCTGAAAAATGGCCAAAGTGAAACCTAAAATCAGGAAGATCAGAGGAAATTGTGGAGAAAAGTAGCCTCCTCTTTCATTATTCACCGAAAAGGACAGTTTTCGATTCCACTTCTCCTCCTGGGATTTCTATTTTGGTGTAAGTCATGGATTTCTAGTCATTAATTTGTAATTAAAATCAAAATGAGTTAAGTCAAGTTGGACTGAAAAATGTTTTTTAACTTGCTTTAAATAGAAAATAACTAGACGCTAAACTAATAACAACATAGAAGCATGAAAAATACCTGCATGCATGTAAGGAAATATACAGAGTAAACAGATCGAATTGCATGCCATCATTACTTGACAGAGAAGGTCCTGAATTTATCTGATGTAGTCTTAATTTTTTAAAAGCAATATTTGTACTTATGATATTAGAAGATTCAATCATTTTGTTCAAAATCAAATAGCCTTTGTTGGCAGAGGAAAAACAATTTTTATTTGATTTCTTGGCTTGTGTGTTTGTTTCCAGAGTGTCTTTTTTTTTCTTTTCTCAAATGAAACTAATCATTTTTCCCTTCATCATTGATCTGGTGTTACCCATATTAACAAAACCCTAATAGTTGCTATTGACAGGATAATTCCTTCCTCAGAAGTCTAAGTGCTTTCCCACTGTGCAAGAAAAATAAAAGAAAGAAAAGGCATTGCCAGTGATTTGTTAGTTTATTCTAACAACCAGAAAAACATCATGTAGACGCAGCCAACCTTACCTTGATGTGAAGACCTCACTACCTCTGTAAATACACTATCACCCTTAATGTCAACATTTGCTTCTGTCTCTTGCTAATATGATCTTATCAATCAATCTACCAGTGCTCCTGGTTACTCTTTAGAAGTCAGTATTCTATTGAAAACAAACAAACAAGCAAACAAACAAACAAACGAAAAGAGTTAAAAGTATTAACATTTTAGTTCCTGTAGAAAAAAAGTTCAATTTTTTCTCTAAGTAGTTCCTGACATGCCAAAATATTTCTAATGCAAGTGAATATTTCAAAGTAAACCAGCAGTACACGCATACAGAAATGCACGTAGTGTGTGATTGAAAAGTCTGTTAGAATCATTATTAATTCTTGATGAAACTAAGCAACTTCAGAAGTGGATGATATTGCTTCCACTGTGCTACTCCGTCAATTATTCTGTTTAGTTTTCACGTACTATTCTTTCCCACATAATGTGTCCTCTTAGGAAATTTCCTCTGTCAAAACATACACAAGGGGCTACTTTCCTAGTTCTCTTTTGCCTGTAAGAATGAGGGAAAACTAAATATAGAAGTTTTGTCTGAAACTTTGTTTATATACATTTACCTAGCTAGTGCAATTTTAGTAAAAAAAAATTCAGGTCTTCCTTAATTTTCTGTTCATATTCCAAAGCCCTTCAAGGTTCTGCCTCAGGGTTTTTTCTATTAAATACGATATCCGGTAACCATTGTTACTGTTCTTTGAAGAACTATGTCGCCAACTTTCCTTTGTGGTCCCCATGACTGTACTTGTATAGTAGTTCTCCTCATATCCCCAAATGTGTCTGCTCCCACACTCTATCTTCTTGTGAATTTTGAATCTTCCATTGCACTTTGTACATTTCCTTCCCTCGCTGAGGCTGAGTCTATCTACACCATCTACGGTAAGGTTCCTTGCACAATCAAGTGAATTTCAAAGTACGTCGTACATACTTTTCCTCAATTTTTAACTACTACTGAAGCTGTGCCAATTCTGAAGTGAAGCTCCAAAAACAAACAACAGCAAAAAGATATGCACAAGTGAATAAATCATTCCAATATTCAGTCTTTTTGCTTAGCCAGAAATCCTATTGTCTTTCATTCTTTAGATTTAGCTCATTAAATACAGAAATAAAATCTTTTAATCGAGCAATTCTTGAGAAGTATCACTACCATAGCTTATAAAAGGCATATATTTCTTTTTATTATTCTTGATCACTAAAGACACAGACAAACCTTGTCTTTGCCCATAACTGATCTTGACGGGATTTGGAATTTGCTTTCACGCTAGTGTTGTTAAGACTTTTTGTTTTCATCGAAGCGGGTGAATATGTTTCGCAGGTGACAAGCAAATGATTTTGAGACAGCCACGGGTCTATTTTTATCAGGTGAGTTGTGGTGCTTCTGAAAGTTATAATGACATACTCACCCTCAATAAATCAGAATGTGGCTATCTTTGGAGATAGATTATTGTACATGAAATTAGTTAAGACAAGATAAGACCATGCTAGGGTAGAACAGACTTCTAACCCAAAATTGAAGGCGGATTGTAAAAAGAAAGCCAAGCAAAGACAAAAATATGAGGAGAAAAACCACATTATGTAAACAGGGTGTCAGAGATATGCCAGTGTGAGACAGAGAAGCTGAATCCCAAAGCTTAAGCTAGTAGAAGCTCTACTGGTGCTTTGACCCAGAGGACGAATATTCAGGGGTTGGGCCCAGAACAATGGAGGGGCCCTTTTTGTATATTGTTGACCCTTTAGTCTTTCATGTATGATTAACAGGTAGTGCTGATTAACACTGCTGCTCAGTGTCACTTAGTTACAGTCTAAGTTGCAAGATGGTGCTTGAAGTTACAAGTCAGGGCCAGGGTGTGCATGTGTGCGTGGTGCTGTGCTATTGCCAGGGTCGTGCTGCCCCCACACTGAGAAGAGCACGCAGGCTCGTTTCCGTGACCTGGTAAGGACCAGCCCAGGCCCCTACCACACTGCAGCTATGAACCACGGAAAGCCACGGATTCCTGGGGAGACTTGTGGCTGAATTAAGACACTGTACGTACTTTCGTCTCAGACCATGAAGATAACGTGATCTTGCTCACAACTTCATTTCAGACTTCTGACCTCCAGAGCTCAAAGAGGAATTTTTCTTTGTTTTAAGCCATTTAGTTTCCTCCAAAACCTCTAAAAACTTAATGTATTAAAATATGTGTGTGTTTCTTCTGTCTGAGCTAAGCAGAGACTATAAAAATTATTGATCAACAACTTGCCAACAACTAAAAGATTTTAAGATAACCTCTTCTTAATAATCCTCATATGACAGTCTTGGGAGACCCAATCTTATTTTAGAGTCGATGCTAAAATATTTTCTTAGGGAGTCATACTTTTCTTTAAAATGCTACAATAATTTTAGTTAGCCAAGTTCCTGTGTCATTAGGCACCTCATTCCCCTATCACATGTAACTTTTCTAGAATAAAAAGAAAAAGAGGCAGCATGGAATTTTCTGTGTCTTAGTTGAAAATAAATCCTTATTTTTATTATCAAATAGTTTCACATACAGAAGTTGACTGTATGTGCAGCCTTAGTCTGCATTCAGAAATTTTTATTCTAACATCCTCTCATTCTCACACACTGTTGAAACAGGAGGGATTTTTGTTTGTTTTACTTTTTTTTGTATAAAATGACACAAAAGGGCCCGGTGACACCTACTGAAGTGCCTACAGCCATGTTCTTTTGGTAATAAACCCTTACAAGCAGATTTTAAACTTATGGTGAAGGCAAGTACATAATTGTTGCAATCCTTGTACCTAATTCAATATCTTCCCAAAGAAATTAACAGAATATAAAATTCAAAGGTAATTCATAAGCCTGCAAAATTAAAGGTAAAAATAACATTAGAAATAGAAGTATGAAAGACAACTTTTGAATATGTAGAATACATTTAAAACACCATTTGGATAGTCCAGGGACCAACGTAGAGGCGTTGGAGAGAAGCCTTGGGTGAGAAACCATGTGACAGGATGACCTGGAGTTAGAAAATTTCAGGAAATGAAAGTAGAAGTAAAATATAACCAGACCTACAAGATCCATTCTGTTTGTTCTCAATAACTTTATCTAAAGTAATCTCCCAGGAAACAGAAGCATCTTCATCCTGTCCAGTTGAGTTTAACGAAAAAATAAAATTAGGAGAGAATAAATTAAAAAGCCAAGCTATATCCCACAAGTAAATCAATCTTTACTTGGTTGCAGCACCTGAAAGTTTTAATCTATTTCTCCTTTTCACAAACCAGGAAAAAAAAATGCAATAACTGTGGAGAAGATGGGAAGACGGTAGATTGGAAAGCAAACTTTCGATCATGAATAATAATAAAAAATAAAAAAGTACCTGCGACAGAAAGGTTTACTAAAATGATAAAATAGGAAACAAAAATCTGGTAGCAGGCAAACACAACTCATAAAAAACTCCAAAGACAAAAATTAGAACATTGCTGTATTGTTGTTTCAAATTAATACAACTGACACGATAATTGCTCATACTAAACACATCAAATTATAAAGAGTAATAACATTAAATAATATTTAACAATTCATCTCATCTCATCCACATCCGTGCTGACACTGAACAAATCTTCCTTTTTTATGAGAAAAGTATCTGTGTTAGCAACAACAGCAAAAACAACACCGCCTTCTCAGAAAATGTACAAATCCTATAAGTTCTTAAATTTTTTGATAGGATTTATGTGTCCTATAAATTATTGAATTTATTTTCTTTTAAATTGCTTTATTATTTTGCTTGATACCATTTTCAGATGTGGTTAAATTATAAAGTCTAAATCATAAATACTTTCCAATACCGAAATTGGCACTAATCTTTACTTTTCAAAAAATAGATATCTTACAATAATAGATATTTATATCCTTGGTAATTGTAATTTATATGTAAGTAAATGGCCTTGAATTTCCCAGAAATCATATATATATATAAACATATCAACAAATATAAACTAATATGATAAATCAAAAATAATCATCTATCTACTGTATATTAGGAGTTATACTAGCATCCTAGAGCCAAGAAATAATAATTAGCTAATGAAATACTCGGTTTTAGATTCACCTATTTGAGAAGCAGAGAGCATCAGCAAAGTGGACATTGCTACAAATATCTTAAATACCATGACAGCAGAATCACTAGAGACTGCAGACGAACTATTCAATTCACATAAGAAAGCCAAAGGAAGGGTCCCTGCTGAAGGCGATGTCTGGCTTGGATACCGTGTGTGTCTTAGAGAATATGGAAGGAGGAACATCTGGCTATTCTCAGCAGATGGAAGAATCTGTGAAGATGTCTAGGACTTAGAAGGAAACAGGATGTACTAAGATTTCAGTGAATTGTGCCACATTCTTTTTGAAACTTCAATCTTGAAAGCATACCCCGAACAGGCCACAATCCTGCTGCAGACTTTTCCAGAAAAGATACCCAGATTGATTCAAGTGTGGAGAATGCATTAAAGAGCTCCCAGAATTCAACAGATCTCATATTGAGGACCAAGAAGCGAAAGTGTCATAGACTAAAAAGTACTTATAAAGACCTTTAGAAAATACCTTCTGCTTGCTCGGCAACCTCCACTAGAGCTCACAGTGTGTCCCGTAGAGAGAAGGAAGCTGTACTTCCAGCGTCTCACAGCAGCCTTGAAAGTCTGAGATTCACCCTGGGCGCAAGAAAATCTCTGGCCACTCCAGGCTCTCTATTAAGAGGACAAAGTAGATCCAGAACTTCCAAAGAAAATCGTGAGGGAAGACTGTTCAACAAAGATTCAGAGAAGCCATGAAGATGCACATAAAAATGAATAAAAATACCCAAGAAAATCTCAGCAACATGAGACCTAAGAGATACATTAAAAACTATATCTTACTAAATAAGATCACATCATGGCTACACTAAAAGCCAAAAAATAATGAGCATCATAGAAAGGATTTTATTCAGGTAGATTTTACATATAATTAGAAATTAATCACGTTGAATGTACAATCAAATGGTTAAGAGTAATAAATTTACTAAATGAATGGTACAAGCATTATTTTGGAAATTTTCACCATTTCAGCAAGATCTTTCTTGCCAATTATGAGGTTGATTTAAGTCCTACCCTCAGTTCCAGTAACCATTTTTTTTTGTTTTAGTAGCTGTTTCTTTTTTAATATGAACATACAAATAGAAATATAAAATATGTAGACTTTGGCACACAAACTATCTGTACTTATCTGCTTGTATTTCATTATGAACTATCAATTTTAAACCATATTATTGGTCACCAAACGCTATAAACTAGACTACTGATAAAAAGAAAGACAGAATGAAAGAAAAATAAAAGAAAGAAAGAAAAAAGAAAGATACAATTAAAGGAAAGAAGGAATGACCAGACGAAGGAAGGAAGGAAGGAAGGGAGGAAGGAAGGAAGGAAGGAAGGAAGGAAGGAAGGAAAGAAGGAAGGAAGGAAAGAAGAAAGGAAGGAAAGAAGGAAGGAAGGAAGGAAGGAAGGAAAGAAGGAAGGAAGGAAGGAAGGGAAAAGAAAGATCTTAAGCTCTAGATAGGAAAACAGAATGACCAAATTGCCATACAATTAAATGAAAAAAAATTAGTTAAGTTTGATAATGTTTTGGGAACATTACTGGGAGTTGAAGGAACTTCTTGAGAACAAATATTTGACTGAGAACAAAAACTAGAAGTTAATGAAGAGAAAAGGTGAATTATTTATGATAGCAGAACAGGATGTGGCCTCTAGCAGAAGGAAAGATGTTTAATATTTATAAAATAAGAAAAGGTTCTTGCCAGAATTTTAAAATGAAAGGAAGAGTGGCAGGAGATAAGATTGTGAGGAAAAGAAGGACCAGATCATGTTATGCTGTATTTAGCCATTTTAAATATTTACATTTACTTTAAAACCTATTAATAGATGCCATCGGAATATTTTAACGTTTTTTCAGTAAATCCGCGCTCACAGCAGGATGTATTTCTATTTTTAAATGTTCTTAAATGTATTTTCTCAGCATAAAAAAAAAAATCACATCGTATTTGACCAGCTTCATATTTCTACATCACGACAACTGAAGGTTACTTTTAATGTTAACTCGTTTTACAATTGAAAAAAAAAAAAACAATTCACTCATGAATATTTCTTTACAATTAAAAGTTTACTCTAGCACTTCTGTTTTGCTTCCAAAATTGAATAGGTACATTTCAGGTGCACGTGGGGAAGGTCCAACAATCCTCTATTCTGAATAAATGGTCAGCCTTGATGCCCCTTCTCATTTAGTTAATGTGTGTTAGTCCCCAATATGGTGTGAACTATGGAGAACCACTTCATATCAATAAGTAGTCTTCTGTTTTGCATTACCAAAAATGGGGACAAAATGATCCCGCTCCTTTAACCCAACATCTATTTTTATGCAAAAATCAAGAATTATTGCAGTTAGTTATCAAGATCATTTGAACAAAAGCTTGTGTTGTTAACCTAGATGATCTTGATACATGTTTATGAAGATCCAATTTTGCAGAAATCAGTTTACCAGTATCTTTTAATATCACTGACATATAGATAATTTGCCTAACTTGTTTGGGAAGATGAAAAAAAAATAACTAAATAAAAAAGAAAAATTCGTGTACACTTACTGAGAAACAATAGCTTATGATCTCATCACTTTGGAGACTGAGGCAGGAGGATTGCTTTGAATTCCATGACAGCCTGGGCTACATAGTGGGTGGAGGACCAACTTGGACCAAAAATAAGACACTGGGTTGGGGAAAAAAATCTTATGGATACCAAGAAAATTTCACTGTTTTGTTTTCTATAACCTTTAAAATAATTCTGAGAAGAGTTAGCACGAACGAAATAGTAGCTATGGGGAGTTTGATGTCAGGAATTTGAGACTTTAAAATATTGACAGGTTCACAGAAAGAAAAGAAAAAGATGTTGACAATTGGGCACTTTGAGGAGCTGAGGTTGGAAGACCAGTGTTCCAGACCAGCTAAATTTCACAACTTAGCAAGATTCTATCTCAAAATAGATTATATGGGTGTAAAATGTAGCTCCGTGCAAAAGCCGTTAGTTGAATACCCAGTTAAAAAGAAAAGAGAAGAAAAGAAAAGAAAAAAAAATGATGTAAGAAAGAAGTTTATACACAGGCTTAGATACATGCATGTACATCATATATATCACATATTTAATATATATATCATATCATATCATATATGTAAATGTCATCATAAATATAGCCAACAGATTTTAGCAAAGTTCAAATCTGTACTGTGCTCTTGAAGTGAATTTATTTGAATATTTTGTGACTTATATATGAGTATATAAGAGGCACTCCAAAAATTGACCATGAGGAAGAAAAGGAACTCAATCCCTTTCTGGAAATACACTAGATTTTCTTTTGTACACTTTCACCAGTCTGACATTGTGATAGAAAAATTATGGGTATAGTTACACAGCTTCTGTACAAATGTAAATTATAACTTTTCTTATTCTTAGAACCCTATGATGAATGTAAAGTATTTCCACTATTCCAAAGAAAAGGAAATTGGAAATTTGAGCACAATACCTGCCTGAACTAGCACAGATATTAATGTCATGTATCAAGAAATTAAATCCCTGTTAGAATTTTAGAGTTCTCGTAACCTCTTATTTACTTTTTTCCATAGGACATCTAAAATTTACATATCTCTAGTAACCTGATCCTAAATATAATTTTCTTCTTAAAATATCCTGTTAAACTTATCATACAATAGGGAAGTGTTTTTCTCAAGGAAACTAAACTGTGAAGAATTGAAGATGTGATTAAAGGGTTTAAAAATACAAATTTATGAAAATAAATTTGATATGCACAGACTTAATATCATTTAATTTTGATGACAGGAAAGCTTCACGTATTAAAAATAATTCACCCATTTTATGATATTTTATGCAAGAAGTAACTGAGATATTAGGTTTGTAGGCATTGGACTTATTCACACTGTACATTCTTTGTATAGAAGGGCAATTCTTCCTTATCAAATACTAAGATTCATCCTAAGCCTTTGTTTACATAGTAACTAATTGTTCAACTCATGCAAACGAAAATTTGGCTCTTTAAAAGGTGCAACAAAATCAGTAGGGCTAATTATATGGTTGAAATGAATGGTCCTAAGAGTTGTTGTGGGACTTTTTATGGTGTTGCAACAGATGTTCTATGATTTTTCTACCTGCCCCTTCATGCCAGATTGTCTACAACAGAGACTAACTGATTTCCAGGAAGATAAGAAAGGACTCATGTCATCATTATATTATGTGCACGTGCAGTGAATTTGAGAAAACAAATCTCAATGTGAGCAAAGAGACTGTTAGGAGAGAGAGATGAAAGGAGGGAGATTGCATGAATACTGAAGAATTCTTAGGTATTTTCAAAGGGATACATGTCACACATCTCTGTCCCTACTGTGCGTTCCCAGACCAACCCCCACTAAACGCATATACAACATACATCAGCTGTTGTGCATTACTATAATGATATACCCATTCTTTTTAGGTTTTGGAAGGGTAAAGAATGATACGAATCAATGATATAGATAAAAACAGTGAAAGAATAGCAGGAAAATTTATTTTTAGGTCAACAGAAGTTGTTTTGGGGAACCAGAGCAGGGAACTTCAATATTGTGGTGATTAGTCTTGATTTTTCAACGTGATTGGCTTGAGAAATTTCTCGGTGATTTTAAAAGGACACATTTGGGGTGCCCTTGGCTAAGCCAGTAAAAGCATTTACAAGACAGAAATAAAATCAAAGAAGTCCAGTAGTTAAACCTTCAGACAGCATAGGACACAAAAGTGTCTTCGGGTGGGAATAGTAGAGCTCTCTTTTTAAAGAGAACTGTGTAAGTTGGAAGAAGGGAGTGGCTCACTCAAGGAGCCCTTCAAAGGGTCATGGAGGTTAGTAAGGCTGCAGATCAAAGGACATGGGGGATAAAGGTCTTAGGAGGATGAGGTAGAGCCAGAAATTCTCTATTGTCTTTGAAGTCAACAGAGGTAATGGCGTCAATGCAATAAGGTCTGGTGTCAGGTGCATGGGTAGAAATGACAATGCTTGTTAAGATGGGAGTTTTAGTGGATATTTTGCGGTGACTTCCACTGGAGTATATTACATTCTGGCATATTTTTCTTTCACGAGTTTGTGTGGAGCTGAGTTTAAAGAAAACAAAGTGACCTGAGGAGGTAACTCCAGCATTCATACTATGGCACAGCTACTGTTAACAGTTTTTAGCCAGATATGTAGTAAGAATTGAGAGAAAAAAGCACAATGGAAATATTTGAAAAATTTGAAATTTTGACTAAAATAAGTTCTAAAGGTTCCAAACATTTTCTAGATGGGCCCAGGGATGCAGGCTTCAAATCATAGAACTCTGGGAGGCCGAGGCATGAAGATTAGAGCTTAGTCCAGTGTGAGAGAATTAGTGACTTAGCAAGATGTGTTGGTTGTCAACCTGACTGAAGTGGTTTTGTAGTGCTTATTGTTGCTTATCCACTTGATTATCTTGAAAGATACCTAGGACATTATAATGCACATTTCTCAGTATGTCTGCATGGGACATGGGGCCATGAGCTTAGAAATTCTATTGGATCCCTGTTCCTTTCCCTTGGCTGTTCCCTTGTTCTGGTTTCCTGGTTGCTATTAGATTAGAAGAATTCCTCCACCAGTTCCTCTTGGTGAGGTATTTCTCCTTGGAAACAGTAAACTATGGACTGATAATCCCAAAACCATGATCCATACAACTTCTTTCTTTATATTTTATATATCCAACATTTTTACCCTAAAATGAAAAGTTGACCAATATATACACAAGTGTACATATAATATACATAAGCACTGTATACACAAACACACACACACACACACACACACACACACACACACACACACACACATATATATATATATATATATATATATGCACAGATAAAGAGATAGATAGATAGATAGATAGATAGATATTTATTTGTTTTCTTTACCTAACAGAAATTGTGGGAAATCAGTGAATTGTCCTTCCATGTCCATTATCTTCTAACATCCCACTATCTTCTAGTTATCTATTTATTTTTGAGACTAGGTCTTACTCTGTAGTCCAGGTTGCCCTTGTACTCAGAGCAATCATTCTGCATCAGCCTCCAAAGTGCTGAAATTACAGGCATGTGCCACCACACCCGTCTTTTTGTACTGTTGAGAAATTTAACTCTGGGCCTTGCACTTGCAAGGCAAGCACCTTAACCACTGTGCCATTCCTCCACCCCCCCCCCCACTCTCTTCTAATATCATACCATTTCAACTTTGCTGACAATTTAATAGTCTGCCATTTTACTACAATTTTACAGTTTCAGATTAGAAATAGATCACTGTTTGAAATTAGACCTTCTTTGTTTATATTTGAACATATTTGTAAGATCTTTAATTTGTTCTGTAATTTCACTTCTCTTTCTCTACCTTGAACCCTATAAATAAGGAATATATTGCTTTGCACATCATAGTTTATCTCTTCATTGCTCTTATTATGTCAGTTATATTTCAATTATTATTGTCAGATATGTTCCTTATTTTTATATGTATCGTACTACTGGAAGCTTTAGCCTGGTTACTTTGCCAGTGAACATTATTACTAATTATTTGTCTACATAGTTAGCTTATTTTTTCTTTGTATTTAGTAATCAATATTCCCCTCCCAAGCGGGCATGCATTTTTAAGCATTTTTATGCCCAGATAGTCGATACATATTCTGGGCAAAGGTCCAACTTTGAAGAAAAAAAAATAGAATACTTCCAACTAGTTCAACTGGTGTTAGAAAAGATACTTTTACAGCATAAGTAGTGGTCTGCCCATTAAGAGAAATATTTTCTTTCTGACAGTGCTGAAACTTTCATAACCTTGGAAATCATTTTATGGTCCGTTCAAATTAATGCTTCATTCACTTACCAAAGTAATGTGATAAATTTAAAATCATGATCTAATAAAATTTCTTCTTTCAGACCCATCACCGTAATGCGGAGATGAGGTAGAAAAAGGCTCGTGAATTAAGATTTCAAACAAACGTGTCAGCAGGGCTTATTGTCCAATAAACTGCAACGCACGGGCACTGCACCGTACAAACGGGTCCCTATTCTTGACAGCGCCCACCACTGCATTAAAAGTAAGACACAATTTGCAAGGCTATAAGCACATGCCATGCAAAAGAGACTGCCTTAGTGTGCCAGGCTCAAGACTCTAGCCATGAATTGAGAATAGAAAAAGAGCTTAAGCTGATTTTCTTCATTTCACATTCAGGACACATCCGCCCTTCAGACTTTCCGTGAGACACACGGTTTTTCAGACCCTGCAGATTCCGATCACGTCTTCTTCCACTGTTCTTCGGTGCTGAAAGCTGCTTCAAGAGTCAAGGTCCCAGCCTTGTGACGGAAACTCGCCCTGGGAACACCGTGGGAGCGTTGAGATGATCAAACCCCGAGGCTCAGTGTTTGTGCAGACCTCCGTGAGCCCCCAGTCCGCGCTGCCACACGACCTTGACTCTCTCTAGTAAATGGCAGACTGGACTCCACTTGATAACTTTGCATCACCAAGAGTTGATTATTCAATGATCCCAGATCTCTGCATACTAATTTCTTCTAATTTTCCCCAAGTGTCTGTTAGTTCAAGCTGCTGATTGTCATTGACCTCTCTAGTGCACGATTGTTTCATGGCTATATTTGACTAGTGGATAAATCCAGACTTGGCCTTAGTTACTTGTCTCAGTTCTTGGTCCAAGGCCCATGTTCTTACTGTTTTTCCTCATGGCAAAGTCACAATTAAGTTCATCATCCTCGTTGTGTGCTGTGCTATGAGACATCTACTCTGTGATACATATTAACGCTATAGTAATAAAGAAGGGAGAAGGGGAAGACTTCTTCAATTTTGTAAAATTTGATTGGGAGCTGGAGAAATGGCATAGCAGTTAAAGTTCCTGTGTTGCAAGCACACGGCCTTGAGTTCAATTAAATCTGAGTGTTGTGGCATATGTCTGTAGAGCCAGCAGTTGGGAGGCTGAGGTGGGATTGACATGCGTCCAAGGACAGCCCGGGTTGTACAGTGATTTCAGGACTAGTCTGGGCTACAGAAATAGACCTCTCTCAAAAATATAATAAAATAAAAAATTTGATTTGGTTATTAATGAGAGTTACGCTGTTATCTTTTTAATGTATCTTTATGCACTGCAAGAGCAACCTATTGGAGTCTTTTAGTGATATTAGACTATCATTTTAGGTAACTCCAAGTGCCTATTGTATTGAGAACTATGACATATGAGCTCAGTCGAATTTAACGTATTGTTTATGTAATGCTTATGTAAGATTAATGGATTTATGTAATAATCTTGATCTTGGCTAGTCCTCCTATACTAGTTCTGTTTTATGCAGGAGATACTGATTGGAGTCGATGCAAAAAATTAAAGGAGTAAAGTGATGCATTTTATCCCTATTAAAAGGAGATCATACATCAAGAACAAAATATAATAACAATCCAAATCGGTTGTTTTACAAATTTTTCAACTGTGGATTTACTTTTATTGGCAAATTAATTTTAAACATAAAAACAAAGGATGGAGAATTTTCCTTTCTTACAAATACCTTACTGTCTTAAAATAAGTGATCTTTTTATCGATAAATAATTCTTTTATTCTCAAGTAGTTTTTGGAACAGCCCTTTTGTACAACTCCAAAACATGGAACTGAATGCCCTATTTACCTGATTAAAAACAAAATTGTGTGCAAAAATATAAATGTAAACATTCATATGAAAATTATTATATTATCTTTATGAAAATTAACAGTAGCATGCAGTTTACTTTTTATTGTGATTTATGCGGTATTCTCAAGAAATTATTTAGTAAATTGAAGATTTATTTTAATATATTTCTTTTTCAGTTCAATCATAGTCTAAATGAACTTAAAGACCATGAAATTGATTTGAAATTATGTAGCATATGGGAATATTTTACTATGTTCATAACAGATTGGTCACTAGATTAAAATGTTATATTTTATGTGTTTTAAAAATTATTAATATTTTTAATAATTACCCTTTAATGACCAAATTTGCTTATTATTGAATTTGCGTATCCTTCATGTATCAGTTAATAACCAATTTGTCTTATTTTGCCTAAATTTGCCATGTATTTTGCTTAATGTATGCATATACTAGTTCCTTATGATTCTAAGATGGGACTAATGCACTTTTAGCCATAGCATATTTACAAAGAGAAGAAAAATGCAGAATATTAATACGAAGTATATTGTATGACTACTGGCAACAAAATACTCAGTATCATTATAAAAAGTCACAGATTATTTTTACTCATAAAAATCAAGTACATCTTTATAATGTACAATTTTCATTGACCAATTTGGCATATTTGGGTTACCTGCCATCAGAAACATTTATCACTTCTTAGTGACGAAACACCAAAAAAGCGATCTACGTTGTCATGTTTTATTATGCAGTAGTGTTCCTATGGTCATCTCCTCTGTACTGGAATACAGGGATCAATTTCTTCCTACATGGATGTAACCTTATACCCATCCATCCATCTCTCAGCATCCTCCCTTGTCTTCCGCTCTCCCTGGCTTCTACTTTCCAGTTTTATAATCCCAGCATTACAGGATTTCACAAGCCAGCATCAGTGAAATCTTGCAGTAACTGTCATCCAGTGCCAGACTTACCCCAATTTATCTTTAGATCTCCAGTTCTATTCATGTATCTATTTTAAAGAAAGTTTCCAATGGCTACCATGGGTCCCTTTTATTCGTATTTAGGGACCAGAATTTTGAGATTATGCCAAACTCAAGGGACACAAATTTGAGGAGTCTCTTTCCTTTTTTTGTAAACAAACACCAGCAAAAGCTGTCGTATTATTCTAGGAAGAAGTGAGAACCAGTGAAGAATCAATGCTCATAATCAATGTTTTCTAATAAGCGTTCACAATAGGTATCAATATTATTATCTCATCTGAGATATCATTAGTGGAATTGTTACAACAGCTTCCTCATATTTATAATTTATTAACATCAATGTGTAGATTTAATTACAAGGAATTTGAGCAGCCAATGTTAAAATGACCAACAATAAGTGTAGAAAGTCTATGGGTAAGAAGAGTAACTTGAATCTTTAAAGATAAGGTTACGTGAATGGTGTGTATTAGTTCTGATGGGTACACAGAGGCCACAGACCAAATTATGGTAAGAATTATAAATTTGTAGCTATTATTCAGAATTTCCTGGTGTTCTGCACCATATTTGTGAGTATCTTGGGACTTACACAACGATGGCACCCCAGAACTGGTGTGTCAGGGACAGGTGAACAAACATTCATAGAGTCAAGGTAATGCTGAAAGCCAATTCGCAGTTTTGGTGACAATCTGCGTCCTATCACACCTCATTGAAACAATTCTGTGTCAAGTTTGGTCATCTGCTTTTTACAGCATAAAAGTGAAAAAGAAAACTACTTAGATAAAATGAGAATAGGTAGGCAGGAAGATGATCATTAAAGCAGTGTTCAAGAATTTTCTCTGTAAGTTAAAACTGAGAATGAAATCTAGCTGTGGTTGGAAATAAAAGTTTTCTTTAACAATCTGTATTAGAAAACAGAGTCCTCGTGTCCTAACTTTTAGCTATGGTGTTACTTTATGTCCACTATCTTGTCTTCTGCAGCAACGTGGACAATCTTTAATAGAATTAAAATATACCAACACATATAAATAGCTTTTTTTCCTGGTTAAATCAGCCAGACAATCAAAAAGGCAGGGTTCAAAACTTGTCTGCCTACCACAAGTTCATGTTTTTGCTTTTCCAGATTTAGCTTGTTCTTTTTAATAACTTCCTGAATGTGAGAAAATAGAGAAAGACTGCGTGAGTTCTCTGTTCTGATGAACATTTTCCAAGTGAAAAAAAATAAGTGGTAACGAGTGTTATACATATGTCCAAAGTCATAGAACAATAAGCAATAGTTACCTAATTACTAACAGCAGCAATACAGAGGATTTTATGTTTCCCCTTTCCCCTCCATCATCTCTTTTTGATATCTATTATGCCTTACACAATGCCCCGTGCCAAAAATAACTTGAGCTGCAGCAGGCTTGGTCCTTCCTCTGTAATTTGATTTATTCAATCTGTAATTGCCTGAAGCCTCAGTGCAGCTCGCTGACTTGGGAGACCAGCACCTTCTACACCTGAATCCTTATCTTCTTTTATTAGACTACTTTTCTCCACCTCCTAATCACACAGGAAACACCACGTATCCTCATCTAAGATCTCAGACTGAAGAGTCAATTAAACTTCATTTTATAAAAATAATAAAATTCATTCCATGTATTTGGCTATAAAAATCTACTGTTATACATTATGAATAATGGATCTTCAAGAAAAAAACATCCACTGTAACAACGCCCCCCAAAAAGACACACAACAGTAAATCAAGAGATTTTTCTAGGTCATTCGAAGTTGTGTGCTGGTCACATTTTCATCCTTTTGACAAAATAAATGAAAGAGCAAACTTAAAATGAGGAAAAGTTCCATTTAGTCTGCAGCTTCAGAATGTTCAGTCCATGATCACTAAGTCCCGTTGCTTCCGCTCTAGTGGCCCAGCATGTCAAAGCAGGAAATGGAGGCAGAGGGCACTTTTTAACCACATGCTTGTCAGTAAATGAAAAAGAAAAATAGAAAAAGCGTCTAGCCGTTGTCCTCATGGCCTCCCTCCAAACCCAAGTCTCATAGATTCCTTTCACGTGCTAAATCCCACCTTCCAGTTGAGTGATAGGCTAGGAAGCCAGCTTTCAAGACACGGCCTTTCAGGCCCATTCAAGGTCCAAATAATAGCTTTAGAAAGCACATTCCTAAAAGAAAGCATTCATTCACTCAGCGAATAAGTAAAAACAAATAAAAATTAACAAAGAACATGAACATTCATGCACAACTGCGTTCTACCAACCATTGTTCATTTTCAATTTTTCATTCTTTTCTTTCCTCATAGGATCATTCCATATCTGTTCTGCTTCTTTCTCCAAGCTCCACTGTGGCTGAGTGATTGCTACTGACTCTTGTTTATTTATTTATTTAGTTAGTTGAGCATTGACAACTCCGAGACGTTCCCATCCCAGTAATCTGCAGATCATTCATCCAGGAGTAACTGACTTCCAGGCAGTGATCGTGGCCTTCCCGGGAGAGCACCGCCCCTTTCTTACCCATGGTCCATCTGGACAATCTCTGTGTTTTAAAGCATTGCTAACTCCAGGGACTACCTGATGAATCCAAAGATTACAGCATTATCCCAAGTTCCATCTTTATAAACGCTCTTGTATTATTACAAAAGAAACAAAACAGCTTGAGCCAAAATTAGTGGAAAGTAAATAGCTAGCCCTTATAGTAATATTTGCTTGACCAGATAAGATTTACTTTCCGATTTAAACCAGTTTCTTTTCTGTTCATTTTTTTTCAACACTTCCCTAGACCAGTTTATTTGCTTGCAATAAAATGGCCATTAGTAGTGCTCAGGTGTGAGTGGAGTTTTAGAGAGAAATCAAGTTTTATTTGGAGATAATCAAGTTAGAGACAATTAGAATGCGTGTGAGTATGTATACCAGTTTGAGGCTAATTAGAATGTGTGTGTCTGTATATATACATATGCTACCTTTACTAATATTAATCCCTCAGTCAGAAAGGTCTTTTTGTTTTAATGTGAACCTTTAAACTACACATCAAGATTACATCCTCAGAGAAGGCTTTCATGATTATTTATTTATGTATTTACTCACTCACTTACTTACTTACTTACATATTGAGGTAGGGTCACTCTGAATAGCCCAGGCTGGTCCTGAACTCACTATGGACCTCAGGCTGATATTGAACTCATGGCAATCCTCCTGTCTCAGCTTCCCAAGCCCTGGGAACTTCAGGCATGCACCACCATGTTTAGCTTATTTGGTGGTGGGGAATCAAACCGGGGGCCTTGAGCTTGCTAAGCAAGTGCTTTAACCTCTGAGCTATTCTTCCAGACTCATTCAAGATGTTTTAAGAACTGGGAAGAAATGATTCTCTGTCATTTGGCACACACATATTTGCACACACAAAATATAGTCCCAAACGTCATTCTGCCAATATTTGTTATATCATCTTGTTTGGTTTATTTGGTGGTCCATATTTTCATAAAATATCCAACAAAAATAACACTTTTCTCACAGATTAATTTATAAATTTATAAACACTGAAGTATTCAGCACATAAGAGATTATTAAGTGTTAGTGATCTTTTATATTAGCATTCCATTTTTCCTACTTATTAATAATTAACTTCCTGATTTTTAGTAATCAAGTTTTTAATCACCATCCTATGTGATAACCTTGCCTTCACAACTGTATTGTACCAGGCTCAGCAGAAAGTCATTAGGTTGAAAGAGTGCATGTGTTGAAAAATTGTAGGTACAATTCCAAAAGGATGTGAAGGCTGGAAAAGATGGTGACGTTGGCAACAGAAGGGGTGGCCAGTAATTCCTCACTGTCGTGATAACCATTTTGAAATAAGCAGCGATGATACAGGACAGTTATAGCAGAATACAGGACCGGAAGTGGTTCTGCACTACTGCAGATGCCGTGTGCATGTGCTACGCTTGCTTCCTCACACACCAGGTTCAGGACACAGCAGCATAATGCTTCCCTTTCTAGGTGAAATCCTTCAGTTATTCATGGAAATACTGGAAGGGAGGTCTCACAGTTATGTGAACATGGAAAGGTGAAGGCATATCTAGTTTACATGTCAGTGGGGTATCACTCACACCAGGCCCAAAGAATGACAGATCCCTTGCTCTCTGTTTTTCAATGTCTGGTACTTGACAGTTTGTGACATTGAATATCTAATCGTAAATCTGCTTCACATGAACAAAGGATTTCACATGAAATCTGCTTCTCAAGTACATAGAAACATCATCATGGTAGTAAGAGTATATTCTTTAATTTCTTGGAAGATGAGAAAAATGAGCTAGTTGATAAACACAATTGAGTTGGATTTCTGGTAACTGTTATTATTTTATAGCAATTAATTTAAGTAAACTACTTATTAGCATATAGATGTTTCCAAAACCACAGACAAGAGTCAAAGCAAAGCACTTAGCATTATATCTTCTTTCTTTCTTTTCTTTTCTTTTCTTCTTTCTTTAAGCCAGAGACTCCCACTGTAGTCTATGGTCCCACTGTAGTCTACACTAGCTCTGAACTCATTATGTAACAGGGTGGCCTGGAATTGAGAGCCACTCTCCTGCCTCAGCCTCGGAAGTGCTGAGATTACAAGCATGCATCACCATGCCTAGCTAATCATCATGATTTCTAAAATTTACATCTTCAATCATGATTATTGTTTTTTTCCTTCCCATGTCTTTCATTACTTATGGTCTTTTAAAATGTTTTCAGGCCACACTTTACCTTTGCTCTGCTTCTATTTTAGTGTTTTCATACCAAAGCCTTGAAGAAAGTTTAAAAATACTACACACACACACACACACACACACACACACCACATTTCGCACACAGGGTTCCTTCACATTTTGCATGCTAAAAGTATTTTGTTCTTTTTCTATTGTGTGCGTGCTTACATAGGCATTTATTTTTTGTGTCTGAACTCACTTTCAATGACAATAAATTAAAGCATAAAATTGCCTAAATATTATCATGGACTTCATCATTTGCAAAGTCTATAGTTCTACAGTATAGCATGGGAAATATTTAAGTTAACAGTAACTGGGAGCTGGGGGGAACCCTGGTTTCCGTCTTTCAAGTCTTTTCCCACACTCTGGCACAGACACATGAAATCTAACTTTGCATAACATACAGATGAACTACTTAATTAATTGAGGTATCTACTTCAGGAAAAAAAAGTTACGCATGTGACTGCAGGGTCTTTGGGCAAGACCAATTAAACAGTTTCATAACACAGAAATTACTTGATTCTGCCATTCCACCTTCTGTCTACCACCCCTCCAGCTCAGGCCCATATTGTGAGGTGTGCTTCATTTTTGAGTTTGGAAGAAATGGTGCTCACAATTCTGGTAGGCTCCTTTACCATTCTGCTGCTTCTTAGGAAGTTTGGATCAACCAAAAGTTAATGATTTACACTCATTTGACACTGATGATGGGTTATATGAGAAAGGTATAAATATCTCAGTAAAATATCTTAAAGCTCTGACTTTGCTTCCATAGAAGATGCAGGAAATGCATGTTTGAGTTTTTTTTTTTGAAGGACACAAATCCAATAGATATTTAACTCTTTTTTTCCAGAAGAACAAGTGCAAAAAAACCATTTCCCAAATTCTTAAATGTATCCTACTATGCATGTATATTAAAATTTGTCTTAAATAGAAGGCATTTTTAAAGATAATAATGAATTTTGGAGATCTGCGTATGCTCTTCTCTCTCTGTTTTCACTGTTCTGTGCATATTTCTGGTATTTTTACTTCAAAATTTAAGATTAAATATGCAGTAAGTGTAGCTGTGGTTTTTTTTGTTTGAAAATTTATAAAAAATGACATGGAAGTGTAATACCCAAGCTTTGTTTCAGAAAAAAGGTTTTGAATTGTAAATGAGGCCACTGTGTACTTCGATGACATAAGTCATAAGTTGTGAGAAGAAAAATGTAGATGTCGTGATAGAAAGGGAATAGACGTTTTAAAAGGAAAAAGTATTTTTAGTCTTTGTTAGAAAAAGTACATAGTGCTGGAGGAATGTCTCAGTGATTACAGCGCTTGCCTAGCCGGCGCTATGTCAAACTCTAAGTACATGGGTTCCATTTCCCAGCACCACATAAGCTAGGTGAGGTGGTGCACGCCTGTAATCCAGCATTTGGGAGGCTGAGGCAGGAGGATTGCCATGAGTCCAAGGCCAGCCTGGGCTCCATCGTGAATTCAGAATCATCCTGAGCTGCAGAGCATGACCCCATCTCAAAAAAAAAAAAAAAAAAAAAAAGGTAAAAAGATACACGATGAAGTTGGGCTGCACTTACACAGGTTATCTGGAGAAATACATGGGCAAACGTGCCACGGGTCATGCTAAGAGCTCCTACATGGGTCCCTCTACTGGAGCAGGGGGATGAACAGTGCTCTGACACAGAAATGAATTTAAGTTCGGGTGAGAGCTGGAGCTGAAGTCTAAATAAATAAGCCAAGTCACTTAGCTGGAAGCAATTTTGACAAGAGGAAGCTTATTAATGGAAAGGAGAAAAGCTATTAGTTATTATAGCTGACAAGGAAAGGGGGTGGGAAAGGAAACAAGATTGGGATTTCAAGGGTAACTTCTCTGATCTAATATGAATTTCTAATATTTTTCGGTAAGACCCTGATCGTGTTTCTATGCAAAGCATGCCCAGAGAGCATGTCTTACAGTGGTTTAATATGAAAGTAAAACCCTAGCTGTGAGTGTGCTTTATGGAGAGTGGCTGGCAGAGTGCGCAGTCGTAACACAAAGGTCTTTGTTAGCGGAGCTGAATCCACGGAGTGATGAAGTGGGAAATGGTAGCGTGCAGAATTATGAAAACTTTATTGTGAAACATATCTGACTGACTTTTAAAAATGTCTCATTTGTATCCTAAGTATCTAGATAAAGTGACAAGCATTGTCCACCAGTCATCAGCTGCAGAAGCTGATGTTACACATATGAAACCACTTCCCTTTGAGGGGTTCCTGAGGTGTACTGTCAACGCCAGAGGGCGTTTTGAAACTATGCTTGCAGCTTAAATTATACTTGGTGGTTGAAGTTGGAATCTCTTAGTGTTCTACTAGGAACACACCAATTATCTAGAGGGAGCTCAAGATAAATACTTTATGTATAGACGCCACTGAACCATTTGTTATAGAGAGTCAGGTGGTTTGGCTTAGTGTTGTTCACAAAAAAGTGTTTCTATTTTCTGAGAAGCTCTGAGCATGCGTTACTGTAGCATCAACAAAAGACAGGGATAGTATCATAATATGCAAAACATAATTTTGCAAGACTTTCTGTTATTGCAATGCCAGCTTATTTGTCTGTTCTTCTAAAAATCTAAGACCTACATTGAATACAGCATAAACTTTTATGCTAAGGTCTGAGTGCTGTGAGAGAGAAGTATGTTTATTGTGGATGTAGTTGCTTGAAGTCAACTGAAGAAGATATTATTATGATTATTAACAACAAAGACAACAAGAATGGTGTTATGCTAAAATGCATTACAAAGCACGTGTCATTGTAGTGACTTTATCAAAATGTCACAGATTAGGCATTGAATTAACAAATAAATATATTCTTATAATACTAAAAAGAAATGTTAATTTATACGGTAATTGAAAATAGTATTATAAAATTATATAAGCAATAATAATAATGAAAAATAAACATCTTAGGCAAATATAGTATGTTTATAATGTTACTAGGTATATATTTTCAATTCATTAAAATAACTAGAGAAAATATGCCATGGAAATAATAAGGCAATCACTAAACAGTGACAGTTTAAAGAGTTGACTAATTTTTTTTAGTACTTAACTTTTTTTATAATTGTGAATGTTCACAATTGAAATTAATATGAAAAGATGTTCTGGAATATCTACTTATTATTTTTATGTACTTCAGAACATCTTAGTATACTTGTGTATTTAAGAAATCTTATTTTATTTTTAGAGGAAACTATAGTCAATGTTGATCAGACTCAGGCACCCGTCAACTATATGAAATGAATGTCTCTTCTTAACTTTATGGGGCTTTACAATTTTGCTGAAAGCCAATGTTGGAAATTGCATTAGAAAAAAAAATGGATAATGAGAAAAAAGCAACTGTCATTTGGAGCTAACAAAGTTTAAATTCAAAGCGAAAATAAATTACCTTAAAAACTGATAGACAACAAAGGCCACGAAAATTAAGAGAAAGAAAATTTTCTTGTTATTCATTGCGTTTGGCAAATGCAGAGACCGTCGAAAACCACTCAGTCCTTCAACTGTTATCTGTAGAGACAATTCTATTCAGTGTATATTAGTTTTACACTGTGCTCAGTCAATTAATATTGGTGGATATTTGAGTTTTGATGTTAGAAACAGTTACTACTAGAGTGTCTAGTGTTTTTACTTACTATTATGGTAGAACAAATAGATAGCTAGAAAAAATATAATGAGTAAGTAAATCAAAGACAATGAGAGAGTAATGTTTGGAATATTTTCAAGTGGATTTTATGATTTAGAGGACCCCCCTTCTAGGTAGATGGATACTTGATAGATAGATAGATAGAGACTTAACTCCACCCAATCCCTAATAAACTATGATCAACATAGCTAATTCAACTGAAGTCTCCCTGGTTTTAGCCCTATAGTTTTCTTACAGAGTGACTGCCATTAAACAACTTTCAAATCCTGATACTTTGTTGACATCAGGTGTCTTAACACTCCCCCTGCCCCCCATCCAAACGATGTAGACCCCAAAAGCAGCAGGCTTCAACTTAGACTGAGCAGTAAAATTGAATCAGTCATGAATTTTAATTTCTTATTTTACTGATTATACCATTGGAATCTGTTTGTTTCTTTCTTTGTTTCTATTCATTGAGCAAGCACCGATCAAAAGGCTTAAATTGGGACCAGTTTGGATGAATTCAAATTTTGGACCAATCACATGCCAGTTATGACTATATATGTCCCACACTTCTCACACTCCTTGTCTAGCCCACAGAGGCTTTTCCTGGTATACTAACCCCCTATGTTGAAGAGCATATCCTACTCAGATAAAAACTTGTATGGCGGTACTGAGAAATTCTTTTTGATTCATTACTTGGGAAATGTGATCTCAGAAGTTTCTAAAAATTTGTGCAGGATTCTTATACCAAGAAGCGTGTGAGAAAATGATCATTTTAAAAGAAAGAGCTAAAAACCACAGGGGGTCATTAGTCCTGAAAAGCTTCAAGGACCAGCAGCCAAGGTAGATCAACAGAAAACAACTAGCAAACCCAACCAAAAAACAGATGGCACAAACTGGCATTGAGTGACAGCCATCAGCAATGGCAGAAGTCAGCCACCAACAGCAGAATCAACTGATGGCATTAGCTGGGGTCAGTTGCTGGCACCAGGGCTGCTTGCAGAACTACCCTTTTCTGATTAATGATTTCTGTCTGAACTGAGTGAAGGAGACCCCAACTCATTAGCTACCCTTCAAGTCCCTAAGTTCGTGAGTCAGTCTTTCCTAAGCTTACAAACTTGAAAACCTAACACCCAAAACTGCGATTACTCTAGAACTTGATAGGCATTCCAAATTGTCCATCTGTCAGAGCATGATATACAAGTACACTGAATGTACTGGGTGTAGTTCCCCTCCTGTGAGCAGGCTTCTCAGAGACACCATATAAAGAAACCCTTAACAACTTTTCCAGAAGAAAAAAAAAAAGACAATTAAGTAAGAGATTCAAGGACAGCATCTGAATGCACAGTTGAAAGCAATATAAATGAGAAGCTAAACTAAACACAATAATCAAAATTATAGTTCAATGAAAATAATTAATAACACCAGAAGACATTGCAGGGTCCCTAAACTCAGAATCAATTCTTCTGAAAATATTTCTTTCATTAAACAGAAGCAATACCAGAAGCAATTTTTTCGAAAGTACCTATGTAAAATATACTCTGATAAAAGGCTATCATGAATTAAAAATCTAGAAAATAAAGATATGATAATCAAGATGCAATGTTAATTAGAAAACCTGAAAATTTTAAATCGAAAGCTTTATTAATAATACCAGGACTTATTTGGGCATATTTTGAGAATATGAGCGCATATTTTTTAAAAAAAAGAACTGAGAGAGAACATACCAAGGAATATGAGTCCCAGTTATGTACCTAAACAGACATGAAACAACAGTTGAGAAATTTTCAGGGTATAAAATTATATTAGAGATTTCACATAAGAAGCTTCACACAATACCGAATCAGTAATTAATGTGAAGATTGCTACTCTGAGTACTGTTACCTAACTTATTATGAAAATTTCTTTGCAATGTGTAAATTATAAACATTACCTTCCTCAACTGAGTCTCTCAATTCTTTTCTTTTTTATCATTGTATTGAATTAACAGGACAGTAAACGCAGTATCAGCAGAAGAAACTCCTTGGAGTCTGAATTTTATTTTCCCATTCTATTTTAACTCACATGAAGAGACAGTAAAAATAAAAATTCTCCTCAATGAGAGAATGAAAAATATAACAAGCAATTACCTTTGTGGTAAAATCACCTAAAATGTGCACAACATTATCAAGCAATGATCATAACAAAAATTAATGAGTAAGGAATTGGATTTGAAAATAGCTGAAGGCAATTCCTTGCCAAATAGCAACGTGTCTGCATTTGTCTTTGGTTCTAAGTTGGAACTCTTCTTCCAGATCATAAATATTCATCATTAACATGGATTTCGGTAGGAAACCTTCCCCGGTCCCTTTCCCACTCTTCTTTCAGATAGACCTTTGGAGTTTCTCTCAGAATGTCACTGTTTGCACTCACGCACTTCCGCCACAGCACCTTTGACAATTTATATCGATGGATTTATCACTTACTTCCTTGTTATATTGTGAAGTCTCTGATAAAAGGGCACATACGTATATAGAGTGAACAGCACAAATATCCTTTGGGCAGAGAGTAAATTCTATGGAAATCCATCTTGGCATTTATGGAGAAAGCAGTGGCAAGGATTGAACCTGGGGTTTAATACTCTTCCTCCAGCCCCTACTGAGCTGTAGTCTTCCAACTGTCATTGACTATTGCCATTAAGAACAATTTAAGTGACATAAAATTACATAAAACATACTGTGCTACTTCTGAAGGAAGATGAAAAACATTTTATAATTCTCGAATTAGTAACTTGCAATATATTGGTTGTAAACTGATCATGGGATTGTTTTCATTAAACTAGTATTATGAGAAGGTCACTTGTAGACATTTTGTATTTTTACATAGACCCTGGGGTATATTAATGAAAAATAGAGAAAAAAATAAAGAAGAAATAATTACTTTTTAATGAGATACTTGTTAGAAAGGAGAAGGTAAGATGAATTGCTGAGACTAAGGAAATGAAACCAGGTTATTATCCCTTGTTAAATTCTTTTCTGGATGGGAAACATTCAGGGATTCCCCTGCATCTTGTTTCAGAATACTGAGATATATTAAATTAATCACAAGGAAATTTTTAATTGGAAGAAGTAGGCGAGCTCAGGAAAGACCTCATTCTCCTCGATTTGCACATATTTTCAGCGACATGAAGGAACAACGGAAGCCACTGAGCACAAACCCTAAGTCAGGAATCTGTTGGCATCCCTTAAGGGAAAAATTAAAAATAAGTGAATAAAATTCAGGTTTCCTTCTTTGTCAATTTTTCAGAGAAAAAGAGAACTACTTGCCATGCTTTTGATAGCCAAAGCAATTATTCTTTCCCGATGAACTAACTCAAAACTTTTGCTGCATTTCTCTGGGGTTTCAGCTTCATTTCCCAAGATATTACCAGTGGAAGTATCAGCGGTCATTATTACAGACAGACGGATGCCCATACATTAAGAAAAGTTATATATTGTGATACAAGCAGCATGAACTGAAATTGATTTGATGAGAGGAACTTAACACCCTCAAAATGATGACACTACTTTTTCTTCAGGGACATTGCTGCATTATCATTTTGCTCCACTAAATTAAAAATGTTGTCAAATCGGTAGTAAATTCTAAAGTGAATTTCTGAGCAAACGCCAAAGGCCACAGAGAGGCCAAAGGCTCAAATGTATCAACAGAAGCAAATGAGACACCAAGTGTAAAAATCAGCTTTCATTACAGGAAGCTTTGAAAGCACATCAACATTTCATCAGGTTTTTAATCCTCTGTTTTAATGACTCAGCAGGCGACGGCTCCTATAGGAGACTGCTGAACGAGGTAAATGTAATGACTCCAAGTGCTTCGGAGTTCAAGAATGCTTGGACTGTGGACTTCAATACAGTAATTGAAATTTACCCCAAATGAGTTTCCCTATGCTTATTTTGTAAATGAGTGCTTAGGGTGGCCTGGTAAATAATCCGAGTGGAACGCTGTTAGAGACTGGTCACATGACCAGCTATATTTTAGTGCCTTGAACGATCACTGCTAATTGTTTCTTAATGGGAATCGTGGAAACACGTATGTCTTTGTGTTGACTGAGGTGAGAACATGGGTACATACCAAATACAATGAGTGATGAAATCAGTTTAAGAAGAAAGGATCTTTCCTGCCTGGATTTCTCTAACCGATATCATGCAGTTCAGCCATTCTGACATTAATTCTATTCAGGAACAGAGGGTGCCTTTCTGTTTTCTAAAGTGCTTTTGAATTTCTTTTCTCAACATAATGTAGTTTTCTTTGTAGGTGTCTTTCATTTCCTTGGTTAGATTTGTTCCCAGGTGTGTAATTTTTTTGAGGGGCGATTGAGAATGGGATTATTCTTCTGAGTTGTTTCTCAGTGAGCGCAGAAGAAAGCTACTGGATTTTTGTACTAATTTTACATCGTTCAACATGTATTAAGCAGTTCTGAGGACTTTCTGATGAATTTTTGGGGTCTTCTATATAAAGAATCATGTCACCTACCAATAAAAACAATTCAATTTCTTCCTTTCCAATCTGTATTCCCTGTGTTTTAGTCTTTGTTTTTCCTGTGAGAAAAACCTCTGGCATCTACAATTTAAGGGCATAAAGATTGACTTTAGCCCATAGTTTTAGAAGCTCTCAGTCAATTTATGGGCAGTGGTGGAAGCACATGACATAGGTATAGCAGGAGAGCTCTTCACAGCATGACAGATAGGAAACCAAGTGGGAGAAGAAGGACAGAGGTCCGGCTCCAGTAATCCACTGCTTCTGGTCAAGCCCCACTGTTCTGCCCGTGCCCCTCTTCTTAATAGCAAAAGGTTCCATAGGTATCCCATCATGTCTATCAAAATTTGAAAGTTTGTTGTAACCATTCTGTATCACAAATGCATACTAAGAGGGAAAAGATTTGCAAGCTTTGTGGGTCATCCAGACACCAGTCAAAACCTGCAAGAGTCTCTAAAAGAATCCTTGTCTCAAAGACAAATTACCATGAACCAGACCCACGAGGAAATGGGGATGTGTACAGGTTGTAAAGTACTAGACGAGAAAACAAGCTGCTGGACTCATTCTAGTGAAAAAGAAGTAGTTATATGTCCTGTAATTGGCTTATCAGTTCAAGTGAGATTTAAAACTAAACTTAAGACTGTTTTCCAAAATTTAGATGTATAGAAATGAAAAAAAAACCTCTTTACATTCAAAATTTCAGATTTATTTTCGATTTCTGTAGGATAAATATTTGCATGAATTTTGTGTATAAATGTGTTCTTGTGATTTGATCTACATTTTTACATAAAGATGCATTCCACTGATAATGTATTTCCCTCATAATTTCATATATGATTTCAAATTTCATCATTTCATAATCTTACATTTCTATTAGTAAATTGAATCCCAATGTTTGGTAAAATCTTTATGGCTTTATAGAGGTTACCTTTAGAGTCTTATTTTCTCTTGTAATTTTAGAGACTTTTGTTTATACCCTTATTGAAAAATTTAAACAGTGGTGGAATGAATTTACACTCCCACCAGCAGTGCAGGAGGGTTCCTTTCTCCCCACAGCCTTGCAGCACCCATTGCTATTTGACTTGTTGATATAGGCCATTCTCTCTGGAGTGAGATGGTATCTTAGCCTTGTTTTGACTTTCATTTCTCTAATGGCTAGAGATGTTGAGCATCTTTTCATGTATCTATTGGGCCTTTGTCCTTCTTCCTGAGTGAACTGCCTCTTCATTTCATTTTTCAATAGGATCCTTTATTTTGGTGGACTTAATTTTCGTTAGCTCCCTATGTATTCTAGTTATGAGTTTCTTATCTGAGGTGTTGGCTGTGCATATTTTTCCCAGTCTGTTGGTTCTTTATTTACAATGTTGACAGTTTCCTTTACTATGCAGAAACTTTTTAATTTGAGAAGATCCCATTTGTTGATAATGGGAATAATTTCTTTTGCTCTTGGTGTCTTGTCTAGAAAGTCTTTGCCTGCCCCTGCGTCTTTTAGATAAGTATCTATTTTGTCTTCTAGAAGCTTTAGTGTTTCATTTTTCATGTCTAGGTCTTTAATCCACTTTGATTTGATTTTGGTGCATGGTGACAGGTGTGTGCCTAGTAGATTCATTCTTCTGCATCGGGATGTCCAGTTTTCCCAGCACCAATTGTTGAACAGGCTTCGTTCGACCACTCTAGAAAGCAGTATGGAGAGCTCTCCAAAGACTAGAAATAAATATCCCCTTTGATCCGGCAACACCCCTCCTGGGAATATATCCAAAAGAGGGCAAAACAACATACAACAGAGATATATGTATACCCATGTTCATAGCAGCACAATTAACAATAGCTAGAATATGGAAGTCACCAAAACACCCATCAACAGACCAGTGGATACACAAACTGTGGTACTTATACACAATGGAATACTACACATCTGTAAGGTCCAACAGCGTGGAGGTTTTCAGAGGCAAATGGAAGAAACTCGAAAATATCATGCTTAGTGAAGTGAGTCAGAAGCAGAAGGTGAAACACCGAATGGTCTCTCTGATGTGAGAGACCCAGACCACAACCATCTCATGGAACTTTAGATGAAAGACAAAGCAAAAGAGGGGGACAGGGTGGGGGTGGAGGGAGGGAAGGGAGGGTGAGGGAGGGACAAAGGGAGAGTGGGAAAGCCCTTGTCACCCTGACAGATACGTATGTGCTCAACTCCATTGTAAACCTTAAATTCTGCACTTGTACGTATCAATAAAATGGGGGAAAAAAAAGAAAAAAGAAAAATTTAAACAGCTCATAAAACATTTCTTATTTCTGCTTTTTAACTTATCATTTTTATTTAAAAAATCCCAAATCATTTCTGAAATTACTACAGTGACTAAAAACAGTTTGATAGTTTTGCTAACACATATAAAAATATAAAATCTAAAGATTTTACTATTTAATTGCTCAAAAGGCCGACATGAACTTACTCTCAGGTCCTTATTCTGTTAATGTGTAAACTGTTTTAGAGCAAAACAATGCCACACAATTCTACTCTGGTACCTGACAGAGCAGTTGGGGTTTCTCTGCACAAGTGAAAACCAAATCCCAGTGATGTGGAAGAGAATGAAGGAGAAGATAGTGGGATGTTCTATTTTCAATGTGAGTCTTAAACCATGTTCTTTAGTACAGGTGAGATACAGAATATAGCATAGTTGATACTCACATAGTCTTTGTTCAAATGTGTATTTGAATAGAAACAGATTAAAAACAAAATATGATTTGACTTTCCTAAGCTCTGAGTGAAAATATCTATAAAATACATCTAATTGCTGTAAATCAAGTCCTGAAATATTACAGTCTCTGTAGTTTGTATTTCTAAACGTGATTAAAAGTAAGATATATTTATGAGGTTATCAGAGATCCTAGGTTTTGCAATATATCAAAATAAAAAATAAATATGTTAAGGAGATATTAGAACCACAGAACAGATTAACAAATATTAATCAAACTCTCTCAGTCTCTTTCTCTCCATCTTGTGTGGCAGAAACACACACATGTAGACATAAATAAAGCAAATATATGCAATAGTAACTCAGAAAAATATTTTAGGTTAATATGTTCATGGTGACAAGTGAACGCGTTGCAAATATGAATAACAAATATTAAACTTAGATTAAAAATAGAGATATTAGAGACAAAGGAATAAGATAACTATGAAAATAATTGCCTCAAACATCAAGGATCTTAGTAACATGGAAGATGGACTCAAAAAATTATGAGAGTGCAGCCCCTAAATTAAGGAGGGTTTTCAAAATTGAAAATAAATTCATTAAAATTGACTTTTACAAATTACACTAATTCTCTTGAAAAAAGTAAAGAGAAATAATACTTAATAAAGTGATAGGAGACAGAAGTTCTTGAATTGTAATCTAGATTATACTCCTCAGGATATATTAAAGTGAAGTCTGGCTGAAATAAGAACAATGATAATACAATAGACAAAAGTAGGCAACAAAATAGTCATCAGAGTTAGACATATGATATCCACTAGCCATTTGCTTCCTCAAATAATTTTCTGTTTCATTTTTCCATATCATAAGATATTTTTCCCCATTTTATTGATATGTATAAGTGCAAAATTTAAGTTTTACAATGAAGTTTAGCATTTTGTGCATCTACGTATCTTGCATCTTGTCAAGGTGACAAGGACTTTCCCACTTTCCATTTGTCTCTCCCCTACCCACCCCTCCTCACCTCCCTCCCCACCCAACCGCTTGTTTCACTTTGTAAAAAAGGAAAAAAAAGATATTGATTCAATTCAGCACAAAAAGTATTAAGCATGTTTTATGTGCTCATTACCATGCGAATTATTATAAAGAATTATATGGAAAAGACAGAATTTAAATCAACTGGAAAGAAAAAGATATAAAATATAGGCTAAGTAAAATATGACTATAAACAACGTTTTTATGGGTGATTAGAAAGGATTTTACAGCTGCATACGCTGTCTCCATTTGATTTGAAAGAGTAATCTTAGTAACTTACTGGCCTCTTAACTGACTTAACTCCATTTATCAGGCAGTAAGAAACTTTTATAATCAAGAATCCACAAAAATTAAAACCTAGACTTCACTGGGAAGTAACTCAGGCTAGAAAGTAAGACATTTAAGGTCATATAAAAGAAAATTTCCAAACATATACCAATGATTAGCAAACAAACATTGCCTTACTAAAACTCTATGGCATTCCTTATAAAAGTGACATTCAACAGATTTTGTTCTAAAATAAAATAATGCAGCGACTGGAAGCTTATCTTTAAAGCAATGTAATTATCTGACATATCTAGATGAATTCTTGGGTGTATACAACCATTGGAAACAAGGACATGGACATTTTCTTTTGCTGAAAGGCAAATATTAGAGACTTCAAATATCCAAATCAGGTAAACACGTTTACTTCTTAGAGCTAACCAATAAAGCCTTGAATGTGTCCATTCAAATATAAGTAGTTCCTTTTTCCAATAATTCCATGACGTGTGTCCACCTATTGTTACATTATCACCCCATGCATGTGTATGTGTGTTTGTGAGTATATGTACCTCTACCTCCGTGTATTGATTTGAATATGTATATTTGCATGTGTGCTACCCGTGAAATTAATGCCCCCTCTTCGCTTGAATTATTTCATTGTTATATGTAGCAGGGCATGAAATGTCAAAGTGGATTTATCAGTGAAATGTAAAGTCATTTTGCTTAAAATTAAGAGATATGATCATGACGTATAATGAATATTCAAATAAAATATTATGATCAAAAACTCATTGCCATTAATTTCTCACACGATATTCTTCAGGAGTTCTAGCACATTAACTCCATCCTTCATGTCATTTTTGTGAGTTTCTCTGGAAATCGGCTCCCCTAAGTGTCTTTACCTAAAACATTTACCTGTTACTATCTTGTTGTTCTTTGTACAGTGACATACCATGCGAATAATGCAGATGAAGAAACACCACACCTTTTTATTTGACATAAAATACCATAAACATTTCGAATTGACTCAGAACATGCAGGCTCCTACTGCTTCAGAAAGAGGTAAGAACTATGGGATAAGCATGTTCAAAGCAAGTAGATTTATTTGGAAAAGAGTTAATGGCAATAGGTCTTTTACTGAATATTTTAAAATTTAATTTCAACATTCATTGTAGTAGTGATTACACTGAGTATGTCTAGAGGTTGCCAGTTTAAGATAACTTTCAGTTTTGTATTTATCATGTAACAAAAATATGCATCGTTGTGGAGGCAGCCTATGGGTGACTGTATTTCAACCAAGGGTGTGTATAATACCAATGTTTTTTCCCAAACTAAATTACATAAAATTATTTAAAAAGAAATTAAAGAATTTACAATTGAACCTGGATTTTTTTCCAAAATATTGAGCCTCCTGTCCTATTACTGTCATTCCAGACAAATAGAATGACTTACTTATACATTGGCAAATTGATAGATACAGACATAGAAAGAAATGAGGCTATTGCTCTGCACTTTTCGCCTGTATTATAAGATCTACTACGATCACAGAAGAAGTATCATTTTGGAAAATATATTGATTTTTCCCAATAGTCAGGGTATCTCCTCCTTGGTCATTGTCTTTTACACAACAATGAGATTGTGCAGTGGAGAAGATGAAGGCACGTGGCTAAAGTGACCCAGTCTCCAAGGGCCAGCTCCAATGGTTCCAAATGTGCTGTCATTATTTGGGAAGGCCACATAGGCCTCAATGAATCTACAGATGTAACTCAGACAGATAATATGCTGAGAAATAATGTGACTCCAAACGTACCTCCGTGAGCTTCTAAAGAGAAAATAGCACGTTCCTGCACAATCTTTCTCATCTTCAGGGAAGACCTTCTTGTAATAAACTGCATGTTGTAGATGGTGGAGCAGAGAGACTGGAAGACCATGTGACTTAGTGTAAACGAGCACTGAGAATTCAGCCAACCCACACCCTGTTCTTCTTCATGGGCTATTCAAACATACGTGCCAATAAATCCTCTTTATACTTCATCTATTTTGGATTGGGTTTTTATTACATGAAGTATCCTAATTTATAGCAGAGCTACAGATTGGATTGTTTCTGTATGATTTTCCAGCATCTCTGTGATTGATGTCATTTGCTAAAATTATCCTAACATGTTTAATGATGATTCAATCAAGTACTTAAGTGAATGAAAAATTTCAATGATTTAAATATTGAGCATAATGGGCTATATATCAATATTTTATGCCACAGTATATTTGGTCTTTTTCTAGATGGAATTCAAGTACATATGATTAAAAACACCTTCTACTGTGGGTAGAGGCAAATTTCAATGCAGCTAAAAATGACGTCAGTGGTTCTGACCAATACACTATATGATCCACCTCTACTAAGTTGCCTTTATCAGCTGGAATGCATCTGTCCTGCCTTTCTATCTTTCCAACTTAAAATCATTCACAAAGTCTCAACCTATGTCTTAATTCTTCAATGCCCTTTTCCAGTTGTAACATAACTCTTCCTCTAAATGGATTTCTGGAGGTGTCTTTGCAACATATTTTTGGCTTGACTGTGTAATCCTGTCATAGGCCATCCTCCACCGGGTGCTGTAGTACTTGTGGGGTTTGTTTATTGTAACTCACATGCTGATCTTCCCAGTTTTTCCAACACATAGAACTTGGCTTAGTGTTTACGATCTTGGTTTAAAAAACCCCTCATTCCTTTCTAGGGAAGATGGCAGCAGTCTTCTCCAGACCTGACATGACAATTTTCCCAGTATCAACTTTTGGCCAACTAATGATGACAACCCAGTGTGGACCAATTTCTCACAAACCAATAGCTGGCCTCCTGATCTCTCAGGCTACTGGGTATCAATCACCACGTTGTCCTCTTATACTCATTCCAGAACCCAACCAGCACACTAAAGGAGCCCAACACCCAACCACTTTGCTGGTTAATCTGAGCACAATAAATAAATACTTTGTTTACGCCCAGATCAGCAACATATACCTGGACTTGCCATCCAGGTATAAGGTCATTGGCGGGCAATCAAATTCTCTTGATGACAGCACCTGGATCTGCTCCCTTCCCACCGTAATACTAAACGCACTACCTACCCAGTAGAAAACGCTCAGTAAAGGCATAAGTGATTTGGCTCATTGGGGATTCACAATTTAAAGTAATGAATAATTAGTTTACTGTCCAGTTTTCCAATTCCCTGTACATAGTTTCATGTTCAAAGTGGCTTTCTAATCAATACATTCTTTAAAAATAAGATAATAGGAGTAATTGTGTAGCCAAGTCACATTCACATGAATAATTACTGGCAAATAATTTATCAGTAATAAATGATTCAGAAAATATTGAGACATAGAATAAAACTGGGTCTGGTACCATCTTCTACATGCTATAGAAGGTATTATTTAATATATGAGGTCTGTGGGGAAAAGACTGGCCCCTTCTCCAATACAGAGCAGTCTGGGAGGAGAACTTGCACACTCTGTGCACATAGAAGCAAGTAACCAGTGCAGAACAATAATTTCAGTCTTCTTAATAGCAAGGCCACCTTGCCAGCAAGGCCTGCAGCCAGGTCAGCACAGGGTGAGGAGCCCAGGGGTAAGCACACAATGGTGAGCTCACTACTTCTTCTGCTCATGATCAGGAAGCCATGATTACGTTATATGAGCAGATGTATGTACCAATAAAGTTTCAGCTTGTATATCTCCACTTATGTCTGCTCCACATGCCTTCTTTCAACTAGACATCTCATTTCCCAAGCCTCCATGCAGCCCTCCCATGGATGACAAAGTCTTTCCAACCTACATGTGTTTATACTACTTCATGAGCTCATGAGCTAATAACCATCACAGAACCATCCCATTACATATTTAGATTGTCACATGCATGATTTAATGTTTTCTGATTAACACACTCTTAAATTAGAAATTGTCAGATTATTTACAGAAAGTAATTATAAACTTCAATTATATTCTGTCATGCACATACCCTAAATACAAATTTTTCTGTTAGATTAAAATATTGCCTGGTTTTCCAGGAAGACTTCCATTAAAATCTTTAAAAAAGGAAATTTAAACAAAGCACTTTGGTTTTCCCCTCTCACCAAAAGACATTCTCCTAACAAGCACCAAAATATATTTTCTTTTCAATGATAATACACTTTCAAGCGATCTGACAAAATTTATATTCATGGTGCCAATATGGATTTTGGAAAAATATATGCAATGGAATGATAATGTTGCTCTTATATCATACTTTTATTATGCTAGGAATGAACTTTTAATATCACAAAATAGAAGGGAATGTTTTATTTTAAATAAGCATATAAAGTTTCAAAGTATGGAAAACTGACTATTTGATATTTTGATAATTTAGAGTATGGAAACTAATCATTTTGATATATGAAAAACTACTAGTTTTTATATTTAATTCTTTGGAATTTCATTTTCTTTTCTGTTAAAGCAATTTATATTTTCAGAATTTAACAATATAATACCTTTTGTTAGGTAAGCATAATCATGACTTCTACCTATTGAATTTTCAGTCATGTTTTTGATACCATGCCCATTAAGTACAGCCTAATTCCAATAATCAGCTAAAATATCTACATGAGCCAACAAGCTTCAATACCAAAGTAATATTGGTAAGATAAATTTTTCAAAATAAAACAAAAGTTTTTCTTAAATTTCAAATTTAGTTATGGTTTTTATTTTATAAAGAAGTCTCAAATCACTCAGATAAGACATATTAATGTTTGGACATTTAATACCTAAAATAATTCAGTAAGTGACTTTAATTTATATGCCTCCAAATAGAAGCTGTATTATAATAACAAAACTTACAATAACGTTCACGGTGGAAATTTGTTTAATTTCACAATGATTGAAAGTAACTAAAATTCTATTTTTAATTCTGTGTTATCAATTTTAAAAGTACAAGAAAAGGTGTTTGTTCAGGTAAAGTTGCTTGTTATGGTAGAACACTACATAAATGCTTAAAGGAATTTGATATTATTCATACTTGAAGAATTATAATTGTAGGCAAGAAAATTTCTTCTACTATTTCTCTAGCAAGCTCAATTTGATTAGAGGTTGAAATTCATGAGTAATAAACTGTTTCTAAAGAGAAAAAATTTCCAGTAGTTATAGTTATTGTAGGCAGAAGTGATTTATTTAAAGCAGGATTAGTCTGAAAGCTTTCCATTTACATATTTCAAACTGGCACAACAGAATTTTAAATATTTTATTGTTGTTGATTATGTAATTATTAGATTATATGCCCAAGACCATAAGTTGTACAAATGATGACTGCTCATAATTTATGTACCCAAGGTCAAGTGTGCATGAATTCTTGGTCACCTACATCAGGGAAGGTTAGGCTCATTGGTGTCCCTTAAATCCTAAGTCTTTATTGTGAATTGTTGTATGTTCAGGGTAAATATATTTGTCCACATTTTTTATTACTAGTAGAAAATGAATTTGTGATGTTTCAAATAGTCTACAGAAACTTGCCTACATACTTAAAGGGAATTGATTTATAGTAGCTTGTGTCAAAATAGGTCATAGAAATAAAGAATATACATATAAAACTTTGAAGATTGAGCAGATAGTCATCCCTCACCCCTTAGTTGTTCTTTTGTTTTCTGTGGCTTGTTATAATCAATTGTAATCAAAATTATTTTAAATAAAATGCTTAGAAATCAGCAATTTATCGGCACTCAATTGCCTGTTGTTGTTGTAATGAAATTTTGAATCTTCCTATTCCATCTTGCCATTTCCTTAATCCCAAGTTTAAAAAATTCATCCAGTATGTATATGGTACCGACCCTTAGGCATTGATTAACTACCTATTTTTGGATTGAATGTGGTGGTACTTAGCAATTTTCCCAAAACACCCTAAATCACAGAAGTAAAGTTGCTAGTAATTCAGATATACCAAACAGAAGCCGTGAAATTGTTTGTTTAAATGTGAAGGCCCTCAATTTACTAAGGAGAGAAAAAAGATCACAAGTGAGATCATTAACATCTATGGTAAGAATGAATCTTTATAAAACTGGAAAACAACAAACAAACCAGAAATCTGTGCTAGTGTTGCTGTCACACCTAAAACTGCAAAAGTCACAGTCACAGCATGTGATAAGTGCTTGGCTTAGATGGAAATGAAATTAAATTCATAGAAGACAAGAGCTTAAATTTGTTTTGGTTGATGACAATATGTTGTGTGAGCAAGCACCGAGCTGAAATGAACACTACGGGAAGGAATGTAAATGACCCCAAGTGACTCATGGGAAATAAGGGATGCATATGCAGAATTAGTAAAAGCCTTGGGCTGAAAAAAATCTAAAAGTTATTGGGAAAGCTGTGTTTCCTGATGAATAATTCACTGTCATATTTCTAGCAAAATTCATGGTGTCAATTAAAAAGAAAGAATTATGAAAAGTAAGTCCATAACGGTAGTGAAACTGTGATCTACTGGGTAAATATGCCTAATGGATCCTACCGGCAGATACAAAGAAGGCATTGCAGTGTAGAACGTGAAAATAAAATTACCAACTGCGAACATTTTAAAAAAATCTTTACGCAAAGAGACTTTGAACCACTAAGGATTATGTCTCTGTGGTTTAGGGTCATGCAAAGGCAATGGTCCTCCTCCTGAAGGCCAAGAGGAACCTGAAGCAATTTGACAAGTTCGTGTCACCATTTTGACATGGGGCCGCCTTCAGCAGTACATGGAAGGTGAAAACAGGGAAACAGGATATCATGGCAAAGGAGACAGCGTTCATGTAGCATTCATTACAATATGTTGCTGTTATTATTTTATCTTGTTTTTAATTGTTCATCTCATAAACTAAGTGCATATGTGTGTGTGTGAAAATATTTTGTGTATTTATGGGATAAGGTACTATCCAAAGCATCAGGATCCACTGGGATTGTTTGAACACATCTCCTGAAAATAATCATGAAATATAACAGCTTGTGTGTGTGTGTGTGCGTGTGTGTGTGTGTGTGTGTGTGTGTGTGGGCATGTTCGTGTGTGTGTCAATGCCAGGTTCTGGTAGGGAGCAAAATTAAAAACTATATTATTAATTCTGCATATAAACAGATGTATTAAAGTGAGGTTAGCACTACTATTTTTGAATCACAGGAGGTTTTGTTAAAGGTCCAAACCGTAACATGGTATTTTCTCTCTTCAGTTTATTTAGGGTTTGAAAAACACTAACAAAAGAAAGTAGTCTTATTTTTGTTGTTGTTGGTGTTGTTGCTGTTGCAAC
The DNA here is from genome assembly GCA_004027205.1 of Ctenodactylus gundi. Taxonomy (NCBI): domain Eukaryota; kingdom Metazoa; phylum Chordata; class Mammalia; order Rodentia; family Ctenodactylidae; genus Ctenodactylus; species Ctenodactylus gundi. The sequence goes on from PVKB01002246.1 coordinate 186,671, forward strand.
AGAATAGCAGGCATTCACAATTTTAGGGAGGACAAATTTATCTTACAATTTCTGAAGAAATTCTCACGTGGTCCGCTCTTATTCGACCTGCTATGGTGGGAGCAAGCACGTGGCAGATGCTGGAGAGCGATTCACCCCACTGCCGAGTAAAGCAGGAGTTGAGCTCATGTCTGGAGACTCAGACAAGACTGGAGTACCACCAGGAAGAAGCTGTTTCTCCTTCCCTCTTTTTTAAGTCCTTCTAGCTGTTGGTTGGACTTCCTACCCTCACAGTGGGTGCCTTTTTCTCATTTCTAGCCCTAAAACATCTGAAAACTAAGCCTTGAGAAATCCTGACCCACCTGTTTCAAGTTGACAAAACATCATAACTATAGTGTCTTTTTGTGTTCAATAATAAGAAATTAATGCTCTCATATTTCACCATTCCCATTACATTTCAAATACACAGCCACATTCACATATAAAACTTATGTTTTTATGTCTCCTTTCTATTATATCACTATAAAAATACAGATATTTCAAATTTTCCTAATTATATCAGTCCACAATTTCTCCTTGTATTTCAACTGAATTTGTGCACAGTGTTATCTGGTCACCCCCCGTGTTTTGTTGTCTGTAACTCCAAAGGGAGTTTTTGACTATTGCAAAATATAATTTATATTTTTCTTCATTTTTTTCACATATCCAAATAGTACATAGAAACAAGCTTGTGTTCACTGAATACATATCCATTAATTAGTAACAATTAGTCACACATTTAGATGTAGAGTTTTCTAAACTCCAACGACCTGAGTTTCTTTATCCCTAGCAAACATTTTCCCGCAAGGGTATGACCCCAGAATGTTGCTTTAAAATAATTGCCAGGTCATCCGCAAAGACATCTGCAAACATTGCCTAACAGGAAATAACTTCTTGCTGCTGAGGTGGGTTCTTGAGCAACTTTGTTGAAATATCCCACACCTGCTAGTTTCCTTACCTTTGGGTCAGGGGAGAATTTCATTTTGGTAATATGCAAATGTCCCATTTGTTTGCGTGGCCTGTGTTTGGCACATCTGTGTGTATGCGAGACATGATGGGGAGGGAGGCCAAAAGAAAATTGTCATAATGCACCTGTCCATTAGAGAGTCTTCATGCCCGGCAGAAACTTCCTGGCACCATCTGGTTATAATCTTACGCTCTGAAGCATGAGAATTGATGGACCTTTTAATTTTTATCTCAGCTTGTATAATTGCAGATGCTATTCTTATTCAAAATGGGCCACATTTTGCCCACGGCCAAAAGCAAGCAGCTCCTATTGATTTTAATGCGGGGACAATCATAAGAAACGGACGAGAATGCAGCCCTGATACTTCTAATTGCTTTATGAATCTAAATAAGCCTATTTAACTCAACAGTATTCCGTTGTGGAGAGTTTCGCAGGTTATTTATTCATTTGCCATAGAAAGTGTTTTCCTGAACTCTTTCAGAGAGGGCTGTGTTTTCACCGCAAAGCCTGTTCCTTGCTTTCTCTAGCCAAGAATCATGGCATCGAGTCACGCATTGTGTGAAAACAAAAAGAGACTGAAGATATTAGTACCGACATTCCAGCATATACAGAAAGTGCACACCCCAAAAGGACGCAGGCTTCAGGAAGTGCACGAGATTTTTTTTTCTCACAAAAAGACGAGTGCAATTTGTACAGAATATAAAGAATGAAAGCTAATTAGGCTGGCTTTAATTGGGTTTGTGCTAAATCCAACGCTTCGTAGCTGAGAAGAAGAAAAAAGAGAATCGATATGTAAAATACAGAGAAAAGGACCACAGAAAGCTAAGGAAAATAAATATGCTACATCCTCAGGGGAAATATTGTGCATAAGTAAGAGTGTGCCATTCGCTTCTAAGAGTAAAGGAAGGTTGTGTTTCCAACATTGAAAATAGTCTGTGTCTCTAGTAACCTCCTTTAAATTTTGTAAGTTACACATAGTCTTTCGGGCTTGCTTGTTTTCCGACACACAAAAATGAAATGTCTGCTTCATATATGTGATATATATATATATATATATATATATATATATATATATATATATATATATACTGGCATTGAGGTGATCACCACTGCACAGAGATACCAGCCCTCGGTTTTAGCGTGAGAGGGTGAAGACATCTGGCCTGCAACATTTCTACTGGGAAAGGTATATACAATTGACAAAAAGAGGCAGCATTCCAAACCTGTGTGTATGCATGCATACACATACAGAGGCACATGTGCACACTCATACACACACATACTTGTACATGCATGAATATCTGGGCAACCTATTCCCAAAGTCACACCAGATAGATTTAAGCATGTCTTATGATTAGAATATTTCATCTTTCTCTTTTGTGAGTAACCAATTTATGTACCAGAGGTTTTGGAGACATGAGATTCTCAAATTTTCTAATCTATACTATTTCTAGTTAGTGATGGACTTATATTACATATCATATTATTGGGGATCTGTGCTCTAATCTAAAATATAGTTTTTGCACTTTTCACTAACTTCTATCTCTGGTGGGAATTCTTTATAAATTTTATGGCCAGGAGAAAGAAAAGAAGTGGGCCAAGGAATGAGCTTTGCTTTTTATTACACCAAGGAATCACACGGAAGGAACCTATCGCATTTGACGCAGATGGTGGCATATATCATTCCAAGATTACCCAAATGTCCATTTTTTTTCATTTAAATTTCACTTTTCATAGTGAAAAAGTGGTCTCCATATGTACTATTTTGACATACCAAAGCATGGTTTGAATTTCTTACTGGGCCATGTAAATTTGACGAAGGGAATTGTAGGGCAAATTTATTTACAGTATTTGAGAGTACTTGCTTCTAAAACAAATGACTTTGTAAAGACAAACTTTAGAGTATGCAAATTCATTATAAAAATAATATTTAAAATCTTGGATCTCCTGTGGTAAGCACTATAGATATATTAGCTATATAATGCGTATATATTTTCTAACACATATCCTATTTGATGCATAATACCTTATTTTACATGGGAAGAAAATATTTCTTAAGCTTATTGTCCAGTGACAAATAATTTTGAATTCTGGAAATGCTAATGATGGGATCAATTTTTTGCGATTTGGTAACAGATGTGCCTGCTATCCTATTTGTTATATGTTACATAGGATTTTTTCCCATGTGTCAAAATGAATCAAATTTCCCACTTTACGTATGTGCAGTTTAGTACGTTTTCACACTTTAAATTTTATACTGTTCATTAAATATTAATTCTAGATTAATAAATCTGCAAAAAACTCTAAGTAACTATGTGCCTACCAACATCATATTACTTTATGATGTCCCATATTTTCTGCTAGAGACTTGATGCTGTTGATACTGTGATTACACTAAATTTGCAGATTAATTAATTACATTTGCAGGTATATTGGCTCGGTTTTCTTACAGATAGCATAATATTTTTACATTTGTTTTAATATTTTTATTTCTTTCAAAAATAAAGAACAAAGTCTTCCATATAACCTCTTAATATTGCAATAAAATAGCATGAAGGGTTTCTCCCTATAACTTACAAAGATCATGCTATGTATACTTTTGAACAATTATGCAAGTTTTGTTATTATTATAAATGGAAACATTTTGTGTATTATATCAATTGATTGTTGAGTGAGATTAAGGTGAGTATCAGGAATAAAAGGGGGAATTTGTAAAAATACAATAGGTCTGTCTGAATTTTCAAAATATAATGCTTTTGTAGCTTCCTCACAACATTTTAGTAGCCCTGCTTTTCTATAAGCTGCAGAAAAATTTTTCTAAATCCTAAATTAACGGTAATAATACATTCATTTTTGTATTTAGGTGCACGAAGAGCTTTACACCAAAATTGGAATCTATTTCTTTTAAAAAATTGTCATGTTCAGTTCTTCCAATTTACAGTAAACTTAAGTATGCATATGTAATTTACAAGAATGCATGCTTCAGAAAAGATGGAGCACATAAACGGTGATATTTACACACAATGTAATACTATGCATCAATAAAATCCAACAGTGTGGAGGCTTTTGCAGGCAAATGGAAGAAACTTGAGAACATCATGCTTAGTGAAGTGAGTCAGAAGCAGCAGGTGAAACATTGAATGGTCTCTCTGATATGAGAAACCCAGATCACAACTATGTCATGAAACTTAAAATGAAAAACAAGGTGAACAAGGGGGGTAGGGTGGGGAGGGATGGAGGGGTGGGTAGAGAGAAGGACAAAAGGAGAGGGGGGAAATCCTTGTCTCTTTAACAAGATACTTCTGTACACAAAATGCTCAACTTCATTGTAGACCTTAAATTTTACACTTATACATATCAATGAAATTGTGAAGAGAAAAAGATGGAGCGATTATTCTATGCTTTATAAAAATGATACTCTTTAGAGAAGCAGAAGAAAGATGTCCACATTTTCAAAAACGTAATTTGTTCCTCAGGATATTTGACACAAATCTAAATTTCTCAGCTGAATCTCAAATTTGCGAGGCTGAGGGTCTAAATCATGTAGTTATTTTTAGAGATGCCTCATAAAAATTTCCCTATGCAGCAATGAACAGAAGCTTCCAGAACGTCTGCCAAAAGGCAAGGATTTCTAATCTTGGCTTTTTATTGGAAAGCAAGCAATAATGAACCTCCATCACCCACTATGCCTATGTGTGTGTGTGAAGAGCCAGGGATGGGAATGGGTATTTGAGGCAGCTCCAGTGGCGTCTGTTGAGCCAGGCAGTGATTGAAATACTGTGACTTTTCTTTGCCTCCGGCTATTTAATAAAAAGGCACAGCTAATCTCCTCTTTATCTCCCAGCATGCACTGTTATTTGCCAACTTTACAATAAACTGCGATTTATCTCAGGAGGTTATAAAATTGATGTGAAAAGAAAACTTCATTTGAAGCTTAACTTTGGTTATTAGCCATTGAACCTGCCTCCTGGAATCACTTTTGGCCTTATTTCAAAACACTGCTACATTGCACCTCCTCAGTTGCTTTGAAATTTAAAAAAAAAAAAAAAAAAACTATTTTTATCTACCGTCAGGATAATCACAGTTGTTCCTTTCTAAGATCTTTGCCACCTTCTTCTTAAGAGTTAACTTGTGTCAAATATTACCCTGACTCCCTGTGTCTCCAAGAACAGCCCAAACATCAACTTTTCATATTAGGCTGTATTGTTCTTCTTTCTCAGAAAGAGAAATCCATGAATGAGTAGCAACATGGTATTTCAAACATCTTTTGGAAGGAAAGCATAGCATCTCTTATGAAGTCTACAATTTTTACCAATAAAAGAATACTTTGAAACGGGCTAATCGTGTGAATTTTTCCAACTAAATTCTTCCTCATCTGTTAAAACAGTAATCACAAACCAAAAGTTATATGCACACACACACACACACACACACACACACACACACACACACAAACGCACGCACGCACGCACGGACACACACACACACACTGGCATTACCTTAAAGTGCAAATGCGACAAGGATGTTAATTGTGTGCTGCAGCCTACAATGTGCTCAGTAAATGTGCATTAGCTCCATCTTCCGAACACCCAGAAAATCTACAAACATCTACGGACTTAGACCCTGTCTGAAGTTCTGCTGGCAGCTTCGCTCCTACTGCCAGTCCTGGTTCTCTTGTCTGACTTGCGGATTGACGTCTTCGTTCTTTAGGTCTTGATCTCTTATATGGACTCAGAATCTTCCACAGAATGTTCCAGGTAGGCGCATCCAAGCAATGATTCTTATAGATATAGTGTATTGACGGGCTATTTGCAATCCCACTTTAGCTTTGAGCTAGTGCCTCTGTGTTTTTTTTTTTTTCTACCATATTTCAATGGTGCTCCACAGAAGCAGCAACATCTACCTAAAACCTTTGTGATTTGTCACCAAAATGAGGTGACCTCATTGAAGGAACATAACACGATGCTCTATGCTTGAGCAGATGCAATTGCTCAGAAGTAAATGAACAAAAATAGGGAATAGGGTTAATTATTACCTGAAGATTTTCTCACTTGTACAACATCTATTTGTATCTCTCTTCTGTAGAAATGACACAAAATTATCTTTAAATATGTGATATTCATTATTATTTTATATTGGAAAACTTCCCAGAAATTCAAAAGAATAGTCTGGCAATTAATTGAAACAGAATAAAAACGATGCACTTTGTTTTCATAACATAATGACTTATCTTTTATTTATCTGAGGAACCTAACCTATGAGGTTATCTTTTTTTGCAGAGAAAAGATGATTAATTTGAAATAAATTTGCTATTCAGAAATTGATAGCATGTGATATAACAGTAATGGTATTTTTGAGATGATGTGTTCATCACTGATAATCTCCTCTCTTCTCTCTTCTCTATCTTTCTGTTCCAGTAATCAAACACTCTGAGAACAAAAGATGAATTCTGACCCCTTACCTACAGGGAAGAACTTGTAACTCACCACAGGACCAGCAAGACTGAATGATAACAACTATTTTGTTAATTACAAATTAATGCTAATCCTGAAATTTCCTTGCGTGATATTTCTGTTCTCCTTGGGTGAGCACACAAAGACACAATTTCAACTAATGTATGCCCAGGATTCTGGTTAACAACTTTGTGACACAACATCTTCAGTAAGGGGTCTTGTAGGGATTTTCCTTAACATAAAGCTTTCTCCAGAGACCTAAATCTTATGGAAAAAAATCAAGCAAATAATAAATATATTTTGCTTATTTTATTCCTCAAAGAATCCTCTCGGGAAGGCATTAAAACCATAAAGAGAAGAAAAATAAAGGAGAAAACTATAAAAGGAGCTATCCTGGAAAAATTTTGACCTTAAGGACACACAGCCTGTGTTGGGACAAGTTGGGCAATCCACCAAATGCGTTCTGAGGCCCGCGTAACATTTCTTCTTCTAAGTTGGTGAAAATTTGTTCATAATGTTTCCCAAGTCTGAAGCTTTAGGGATGAGGCTTTGAACACACTGACTGTTAAAAATTTCATGAGTTAGAATAATATAGAGATTTCATGTAAATGCATAATAAGTTTGAAGAGTGAAATGAAAAGCTGAAATTTGTTACAAGACATAAAAAATTATAAAAACTTGAAGTAATTAATTTAAAGAAGAATGAAGCAGATATTTTTGAAGTGTAAAATGAAATAACAAAGTTTAAAACTTACATACAACAAATTTCAAAACTTGTACTTGGTAGTGAAGTGAGAAAGCGGATGGGACACAGAGCAGAAGTAACCAACGACCCAGGAAGTTGTGCTGTGTGACTGTGAGTGCAGAAAAGGGAGAAAAGAAAACCCTGGAAATTGATAAAAGCAAATACAAGTGGATTACAAAGGGAGAATTCTGTGTACGTAATATCCTGAATAATGTATGTATATCCCGTGTTTGAGCTGGGTAATTTTCATAGAGATAGGAATTGATGACTTGCAGGCACACTAAGCTCACATTATTATTTTAAACATTTCTTTTGAATATCGATTTATCCTAAATTTTAACATTTATTCATTTTTTTTCACTCAGAACTTACCCTGTACCATTATTATTAATGCTGGGTTTATTTCTTCTTTTACATTTAAAATTAACTTTCCTCACTTCTCTACTTATATTTTGAATTCAATAAAGATAAGATCCTTTTACTTCTCAATGTTAAATGCCAGACTAAATTCTGATCATTAGGGAAGCATTTAGGTAATATTTTTTTTTGTTGAAAAAAATTCCAGGACTCTACAGCTTTTATACACTTGCAGTGGAGTTGCATTTAATGTAATGATATTATTAGCTTTGTTGAAAACCCTTTAAAAAAAAACTTTACCACTATTTCTGGTAGTCTGTGTTTGCTTACTAGGCTAATTTCTAATTCAAATATGCACCAAAATTATTTACTAGTTCTCTCTTATGCAGCATTCTTTGGTCTAGAGGTTGAGGCTTTATTTGTAACCCAAGGAGATACCCTCTCATGTATAATTAATCTATTGAGTGTGGCAGACAAACATTAAGTAATAATTATACATGATGATCTCAGGGGATGTTGAAGTGTATGAAAAATTGAGAAGATTAGTGTGATAACTGTAGGCAATGCATATCCTAAAAAGGAACTCATTTATTAAGTTTCCAAGTAGAAGGGCCAGAGATGGACAAAGAAACGATTTTCTTTTCTTTCCTTTCCTTAAGGAATAGCTAACAAACAAGGTCATGAAATAGCACTGCGCACTATTAAATATTTCAGACACACACTTACACATACACACATACATATGCATATGCATACTTACAGGTGTGCACATACACCTATATGTGTATATGCAGCTAAATATTTCAGATATACATGTATGTAGCTATGAATGCATATGGAATACAAGGATCTGAAATAGTTGCAGATATGTGAGTTTTATGTATGGAATAAAAATAAGTGAAGGTATATAGCAATTTATAAGATATATCACAGACTCAAAATATTCATTTCCTTATATTAAAAAGTCTTCCAGGGCTGGAGGAATGGCTCAGCGGTTAAAGCGCTTGAGCAAGCGCTAAGCCAAGCGCTAAGTACCCGAGTTCGATTCCCCAGCACCACATAAACTGGGCGTGGTGGTGCACGCCTGTAATCCCAGCACTCGGGGGGCTGAGACAGGAGGATTGCCTTGAGTCCAAGGCCAGCCTGGGCTCTGAAGTGAATTCAGGACCAGCCTGGACCACAGAGCTAGACCCTGTCTCAAAAAAAAAAAAAAAAAAAAAGTCTTCCAGGCTATTGGGGAATTTTGCTGCTTAGAGAAGGACAAAGGATTTAAAAAATGAAGTTCTTGCCTCAGGCGCAAGAGAAGCGGAGATGCGCAAATCCCGCCTTGAGTTCAGTATGACTTAATTGTGTGCCTTACTCCTGGACTCATTATTGCCCTAGCTGTTTTCCAATTTTGATTTTATGTGAGGTATTCCATACTTTGGAGAAACAAAGACAAAATCCTTCTCTCTTTGTGGTCGCTTTCATAACGTAAGACTCTATCATGTCACTTCCCAGATTTCCTCAAATGACCATTTTATTGGTACATATTGCAATATATAATGATTGTATTCATGTTGACTAACTTGTACGTATACAGATGGTATTATAATCATTTTTATTTCATTCTTACACAAGATTACTTTGAACACTAGTCTTCTATTTCTGAAATAAATGAAAGGGCTGGACTCTTCCTTCCTGTTAATATTTTCTTTCAGAATAGAAGACTGCCAAGTCTGTAGACACTTCAGCATGACTCCATGGTAGAATGGATCTTGATTTTTTTCTTATCTTCATGTTAGGAGCGGGGGAGGGGGGGCGGGAGTCATTCACCTCTAGCTCTTGACAGATGGGACAAATAATTTGATTCAAAAAATAAATAGTTGGAGGAAATTTCTAAATATTTATAAGCCATGACTTGAAAGTGATGTTTGACTTTTAATCAACTACCGCTATCCTCGTCTCCTGCTATAAGATGAAATGAGGTTCATCCATTTGAATAAAATGTTGATGAGCTATGGGGAAAATAAGGCTGCTGTTAGAATATGACATGGCAGAACATTGCAATGTATTATTAAAATACACTTCCATGTTGGGAAGAAAATTCAGAAGACATTCTATGTACCTGGCTTGCCATAATTGTCTTTACTATTAAAATGGTAGAAGGAATGCTGTCTGTAGTTCTTAGATTTCAAGTGCACTCTATCTCAATTCTGCTTGAATAGAGGATACCCATTTGAAAAGCAAATGCAATATGCCTTAAACCAAGCCATTTGCATTTCTAGAGTATTAAAATTGCAGCAATGTGCTAATATCTGTGTCAGAAGACTTGAGCACGTTTGAGCTATTTATACAAAGACTTTAAAGCACTCGCTGAACTTTTTTATTAAATGAGAAAGAGGAGGCATAGTGAATGAAAGTAAAAAATAATTGAAGATGAGAAAATGATGTTGGTAAGAATGAAATAAGTGGGGAATAAAGAAAATGCATACAAATTCATACAACATTTTCTCAATGGCAGCAAATATCACAGTGGTTTAGGGACTAAGATTTTTCTGGCTTTCAAAAAATATAAAATGAATTTCTCTCAGAAATGGTACAGATCAGTGCATCTACCTAGTCACTGTAAAATTGTGAAGGTTAAAAGTTAAGACTGAAGGAATAGCTCAGTGGTTAAAGCATTTGCCTAGCAAGCCCAAGACCCTGGGTTCAATCCCCCCACTCCATGTAAGCTGGGTGTTGTAATGCATGCCTGTAATCCTAGAACTGCGGAGCCTGAGGCCAGAGGATTATGATGAGTTTGAGGCCAAGCTTGGATCCATAGTGAGTTCAGGACCAGTCTGGATTGTAGAGCAAGAACTTGCCTCAAAAAAAGAAAAGGTTAAATTTTTCTTCTTCTGGAAAGGTCTGACACTAGAGCTTGGGAGAAAATATAAGGTATGCATCTGGAACATTTTGTAGTGCAAGGTATTTTTTAAAAAGTATATAAGAGGTACACTCAAAGGACAAAGAAGCAAACAGTGAACACTAAAGATGGTGAGAGTTTGAGCAATTTGAGAAAGAAAAGACAAATAACATGATATCATATATCAGATTATGAAAAATATATAAAATAAGCCATGAGGTATTTTAAGGACATTTTATATTTTCTGTAAATGTGACGGAAGGGAAAAGCTTGTGTGTAGGAACTTAAAAAATTATGTAGTTATTCTGGCCTTAAGGAAGTGGCACAAAGTTATTCCTTTGCATGCTTGGGCAGTAGATGATGGCTGCCAGGCCATTACCACAGCCAGAAAGGAGGATGGTAACTTTATAGTAGTGACAATGTCCAGGTACTATGTCCTCCAGGTGACCGCTGTCAATGTCGAGGGTACTAAGTCTTATTTATAGCATATTTTTAGTGGTCTGAGGCTAATGGTACACCTCCATCAAATTCCTTCCAAAATGTCCTCAGCTCTGTATAACTATACGAATAGATAAAACACATTTTACTCACTTTTTCTGCGAGATGTGTGGCTGATATCCTTCAACGTTTTCAACATCATCCAAAGTAAGGCATTATGAAAAATTCAGAGCCCAGAGGAGCTTTAGGAACATGATAGCTAACTATAACATGTTATCTTGGATCAATCGGGAACAAAAATAGGATATCAAGTAAAAAAATAAAAATGTCTATTATATAAAGTTGGAGTGTAAATGTAAGTCCAACAAGTGAGGTGATAATCTCATAAATAGGATGCAATTAGTGGGGGGACTTAGACATAGAGTACAAGAAAATTCTACTTTGTCTTTGAATACTATTTAAACCTTAAAAGCATTTTAAAGTAAAAAAAGTTTATTTAAATATATGTACAATATATACAGTGACCTGTAATCATAGAAATATAAATGTTGACCTGTAACCTTAGTTATTCCATATGGCTTATAATAAGAGAAATGAATAATATCACCTTTCCTGCTAAAGAAAATTTCCCATTTTTTTCAAAATATTCCTGAGCCTCATTAAACTTTGCCTTATCCACATTAGTAATATTATTCAAAATCAGAATAATTGATTTTTTTCTTAGAGCATACAAAATTAGTTTATGTGAGCAAATATCTAGATGGAATCTGAGGAGTTATTTCAGTGGTACCCATGTGTTTAGAAATCCCTTTTCCTTAATATAATGAGGTACAAAAATAAATACAATAAATTTATAGCACAAAATGTAAAATAATTAAGCTAAATAATGCAGTTATTACCTCGTATAATCATTATGTATTTCTGGTATGACTATTTAAATTTTCCTGTAATCAATAATCAAGTATACACGATGTTATTAGCAACAGTCACTATGGTATATAATTGATTCCCAGAAACTACGATGCCTTTCACCAACACATCTCTACCTCCTACTCCATAGTAACAGAAATTCAACTCTTCCTACCTCTGTGCGTTTAGTTTCTATAGGGGCTACATATGTATTTCACTGAAGTAACGTATTTCAGATTAGTGCACAGAGAGAAAATGCAGCGCTCGAGACCTGATCTCCAAGCTGCAGAGAACGGGCTGTCCACAGCATGACACCAAGTGGAAGAGACCCCGTGTGTTTCTAAGCCATTGTCTTCCCTGTACCGGAGTCTCTGGCGACCAATTCCACTTTACTTACTCAGTTACCCTTCTGACCAATGTCTGATTTCTCCTTTTGCTACACAGAATGCTTTAATTGGCAATGCTTCCTTGTACTAAACTCTTCTAACCATTTTTCCTGTTTTCCTCAGATCTTCCACAGTCTTTCTCACCTAGATCCAGTCAAGATTATAAAAGAATGGAATTATAAATACAGACACAGACTATACAAGGTTGACAGCTTTTCTTAAGGCCAGAAGGTTATTTCCTGTTCTGTTTCCCGTTTTCCTTGTCTTCAGTTCTGGAGTGCCCTGAGCCGACATAACATACACGAATACTACCCAGGATACTTCTCTCTCTCAGGAGAAATGACTACAGGACTGTGAAATCCTTTGTTAAATATTGCTCAATATGTTAAAAATAGAAAAGATTTTACAAATAATTAATGAGAAAGGCATACCTCATTGTATCATATATTAAATCTTAAGTCATTTTCAGATCAGAGGACCACTTTAGCCCATTTAGATGGAGGTGAATCTCTGCTGCTGTTCAGGGGCAGACTCCTTCCTCTCTTTCATTCAACAAAGTATCATGTATCTTTCTCTTTTATATAATTTGTCCCTAGAATTTAAATGGTTGATAAGGAGATCAGCCCAAAAATAAGGCTCATTTCCACTTGAGTTTTTACTAATTTGTCGAATGTATTTGGGTCACTTATTTCCTCAAATATTAATAATTCCTTACCTTATAAAATATCTCTTGATACCTCTACTTGTCTTAAATTTCATTTCTCTCAAGAATGTTGTTTCAGTATGTAGATGTCTCCAGATAAAACTTCTGCATGCAAATAGAGGTGCTTAAACACAAGAAATTATATTAACTCAACTTGTAGAAATGCGATAGAACATCTCATGAGACTATTTTATATTATTAAAATATAAAAGAATAAACTATATATAGTTTTACTTATTATATTTAATCACTTCTAAGTCACACAGCAAGCTCTTGATAAATTTTCTATGTAATCACAAAAGACAAAATGAATAATATGAAAGTGTATAAAAGATTTACATGCTTATATATATTCATTGAAACATTTTCATAGTTACAATATGTTGTTCACAGACAAATGAAATTAAAAAGATTCCAAATTATCAGATATAAATTTTCTTTTTCCCCTTTTCTTCTCATTTTTGCAAGCCTACATTAAGATCTCAGTTCAGTGATTTTTTTTCTTTCCAGAAAATGCTACACTGAATTTGATTTCACTGAGGTTATATGTCTAATGATTAGAAATTTACAGAATTTACCTCAACTGCTTAGTTCAAATTATTTTTATCCTATATTCTAGGCTCGTTTGATTATTCTTCATCTTTGGTTTTCCTTTCTCCAGAATTTAGGAATATATAGTGTACCTCACATGGCTTGTGTGTTTAGAAAATGAGGCTCTGGTGTTGGTCTAGAACTTACTTAAATTCCCTGATAAGATGATTACTAAGCGTTTAACACGTGCTAGTAGACTTAGCCATTCTGCGACATTCTATTTTAACCTGTGAAATACGCTTCTTGAGAATTAAATAATAAGTGCGAAACACTTTAACCAGAACTTGTCACCTAACAAACTTTGTTGAGAAAGAGAGTGACTGCAATGACTTGAGTTTGGCCTCAAAGTTAGCAGTTATTCTCCCCGTTTCCTACACACTGTAAAAAAACACTGATAAATCGCAAACAAACTGGAGAATGTCAGTTATACCTATGCGTGATTTAGTAGAGACTTATCATATTTAAAATTAATTAAATACTCAAAATTTTAATTAAAAAATTAATGATGGTTCAAAGTAGCGGCACTGACTCCAGCTTAAAAGTAACCTTAATCTTTCAGTGATTATTTGAAGAACAAAGTCTTTTTAAGTTACTACCTGTCAATTTGATCTAAAACACTGAAAGAATTTAACACCACTATCTTTACTTTCTTTGCGTGAGGAGAATAATTTCTGTATTATTATACTCGGAAAATCAGATGTTTAATGCGAAAGTCTATGTTATATATTGTCTTTAAGGAGTTTTCCAAATTCTGGGAACAAACTGTCTGCTCATCCATACAGGAATGTTTCTTACAAAATGTACAAAAATAATGACATAAACAGGTCCCAACATGAATGACAGCGTAGAAAGAGAGGCAATGGTCAGATAGGAGAGAGGTGAACCTCTGAAAAAGGGGTGGACATAGACGCTCACTGATTCCTCAAACCCCAAGGTTCTAATATGTTACAGAATTTGGAATTCATGCATTTACAAAAAAAGTTAAATTTTAAGTCATGTGAATTTTTTTACCACAGTAAAATTTTTGTAAAATAAAAGGAGTTCGCAGGAGTATCTTAGAGAAGGATCCTCGATAATCTGTTTTTTCTTCAATAATAGGGAACCCTCAACTAGATAAAAAGGTGAATTTGAGTCCCTGTATACTGAGTGCAGCTATCCTCATTGTAAAGATTAATTTGGAAGTTATAATTTCGTTGTTACTTGTAGTAACATAATTGCGCTTTTAGATAAATTCTGTTTCTCCTGAGCTTTTGGATATGCTCACATGTATGCACAAAAGGAGGAAAAAACTTGACATCCTATTATAATGTATTAATGTGTGCATTGATAGTCATATATTTTGAAAGCTGTATATTTTGTGATAGATGGATGTTTCTGGCAGGCGTAAAAAGGTACAGATAGCATCGAGGGTATTTAGGAAAGTTCATAGAAAGCATTGCATGATAGAACTCCCTCAGGTACAGGGGCATAGGTAAGGGAGAAACAGCCTAGGTCAGTCATAGTGCAATTAAGATTAAATCCATCATATTCCCTATATGGCCTTGCTCATTTAATTTATTCATAATCAACAGTTATGTATATAATTAAACTCATACATATATGTACATATTGTATATAAATATTTAGAGTTATAAGTAGACACATTTACATATCTTTCACACCAACCCACAAATATATACTTATGTGTCTAATTGTATACAAGTTTAAAAAAGAATATAAAATGACTGAGCGCTATTTCCTTGACAATTCCAAAGTGAAATGAGCGTAACATTTAGGCATTTTCACCAGTACAACATTATACAGAAAAATAAAGACTATCTGAGCATCCTCATACAGCTAATGTATCACATTTCAATTAGCAAGGATTGTTCTCTGTGGTATTGGCACGCTGAATTCGGTACTCAGTGATCCATTATTTCCTTCATTGGCAATTATCACAGAGGTAGGTAGGTATGCAAAACAATGCAAAATATCTTAATTGTTGTTTTTAGCCCAATAATAATTAGTTCTGCTATTGCAAAGATCAAAATACTGCATGATTTATTTTTGGTTTTCAGTTTAATCATTTACCAATTTTACTTCTTTGCATTTACACTACGTTCATTTTATTTTTCAATTTTATGCTATTAATTTAAATTTAAGCAGATAATGATACAATAAAATTTAAATGAAATTACTGTTAACAGAAGTAACATGATAGAAATTCAATATGATATATTACACACACACACACACACACACACACACACACACACACATATATATATATATATATATATATATATATATATATATATATATATATATATATATACTTCTTTTTGAGACAGGGTCATGTTCTGCTGGGCAGTCTAGTCCTGAACTCACCTGTAGCCAGGCTGGTGTCTAACTCACAGCAATCTCCCTGCCTCAGTCTCCCAAGTTCTGACACTACAGACATGCCCCAGTGAGTTCAGCATTAGCCTTGAATACAGAGTGAGACTTTATCTCAAAAATAAATAAAATGAAAATTAATTTTGCTCTCTTAGATTATTTGCCATCCCTTTCTTTCATCTTCTGAATCAATACATTGAATTTGGTGAAAAAGAAAAGAATAGAATAAAATAGAATAGAAAATTCTTCTCACTATTCAGAAAAGAAGTTACTCCTCAAAAATCATACCATGCACCCACAAGACATGAACGTATCCCTTTCTTCTATAACCTGTACTTTCCTTCTGGTTTTGTTTTAGTAAGCTACTTCTGATGTGTATTAAAAAAAGCATTTTTTCAATGGAGCATAATGGTGTTTTTTATTCAAAAATTCTCCGTGTTGATTAGAGATCAATAACATGAGTATAGACATTTTAGCTTCAAGCTAAGTAAGTACATTCCTTTGTTGAAAAATCACTTTTGCTTTGTGATACTCCAGGCCTATTTTGTAAGACCTATTTACCTACAGTACAGAAGGCTTTCAATTACTTGCTGTTTGTGGGATGAAAATGTTCCTTAGCCTGAAAACAAAGCCCTCCTGTGTCTGCTGGACTATTTCTTCTCCTGTTTCTGCAGTTTATCACACATTACTTTTTCCATCTCTGTAGTATGCTTCTCACATTCATAATATTTTCTATGCTTTCTCTTGAGTAGATCAATCTATTTTTTTTCCTTTTCATTTCACTTTCATTCCTATTAAGAACCTGGTAAAATCTCAAGTTTAAAATATTCTTCTTCTCAAATTAGTGATTTTGAAGTTCCAAGTCACCCTCCTATTTTGCCCTGCTATGGTACACATTGCCATTCATGTATCAAATTTTCTTCATGATTATGCACTTGTTTGGAATTAGATTATCATCTCAAGAGGAGACCATGACTGGAATATTATATTATTGCATATTTCACATTTCACACAAAAGTGCAATTTTTATTTACCCTTGTGCTTAAAATCCCTAAGAATGCAGTAGAACTTAAATGAATATTTGAATGAACTAAACTCTAACATTCTATCCATGGGGAATTCATTATTCGACTCCTTTCTATTTTTAGAGTAATAACCTTGGTGAAGAAATGTGCCAGTGGTATCAAGAATTATGTAGTTCCTAGTTCTACTGTATTGTCAGCTGTACCAGGAGAAGATACAAGCATCATAACAAAGTAAGCAGAAGACTCTCACAACGGTGTTTAATTTCTTGTCAAAAATCCTGTATGCAAAGAAGGCCAGATGGTGCCTGGCCTTCATGCAAGATGCTGTGTGTCAGAAGATACTTAAAGTACACTCCATACTAAATAATAAAACAAAGTCTTGGAATATCTCTTCAGTTCTACTTTTCTTGGTTGAATAAAAATGATATACATGAGCTTTTAGTTGATGTCCAGCAACAGACTTTAAAACACAAAGAATGGTATCTTAATAATTCATTGTTAAGAATTTAAAGTCCAGCTAGCCATGCAGTGATGAGAATCCAACGAATCTTGTTAGTTTTTTCTACAGTTGTTTTTGCCTCCTAACTGCAATTTCATAGTTTATATTTAAAGTGTGAGGAAGACATTAAAGGCATCACTCATTTAAGTTGAAATGACTGTACTCTTGAAAGGACACTCGTATCAGTCAGGGGCATCGCTGAAAACCTGATTCTCTTGTGAGGCCTTCTAGGTTCAGAGGTTGGTCTTTCTGTCCAAGAGAATATTGCCAGAGCCGTTCTTTATGTAACTGTTATTTATCACCGACTTCTGATCAAGGAGGGATGTCCGAACCTTTATGATTGACAGTAGTTAACTGTAACCTGCTATATTGGAGATTCAGTATCATTGAAATGAACTGGTAATTTATAATATGACCTTACTTAGACTGTGGCATCATTACTAATGCCATATTGCTGCAAAGTGCTTTTTCTGAGAGTTGAAGAATACTTACATGAGTCATTAGAAAAATAATATGTGGAAGAAGAATACTTTATAATAATAAAACTAAGAAGTAAAGAAACCTTGATGTATCAAACCTTATAAAACATATACTATCAAAATCTAATTTATAAGAAGACAAATGCCAACTGAACAGACATCAGGAATTCACTACAGATCCTATTTCGTGTTCAGTGCTCTGAGCACTAATTCTCTTGACTTGGCAAAAATCATGGCATAACTAAGCTAACCTTGGCAGAAGACCAATTTTCTCAGAGGTAAATTGCAAAAGTGAAGACGAAGTATCCAAATTTAAGTGAAACTCAGCATGTTTCTATTAGAAATAAGTACATATTGTATTCTTTTTAGAAATATGAATTATTAGGTCTAGCTATATTTTTATTTTCTGATTGGAAAGCTATGTCTTTATGGGGGAAGGTCAGAAGAACCCCTCAACTTCAAATCATCAAATGAAGATCAAACACATGAAGAGTCTCAGTGTACGTTCCTGCCTCAGCTTCATAGTCTGTAAAATCTTCTTTCATTCTCCAAAATGTTTTGGCATATGATTACATTACATCATCATTCCCCACTGTCATGGCTGAGGGTTAGAAACATTGTGTTAAATAAGTAACACACTCTGCCAAAATGGAGTGAGAATCAGGTACACATGGATTAGTCAAACGGATGTTGTTACCTCATTAAGAATTCAAGATAAGTAAAGGGGAAAATGTAGTTTATTCAAGTCAGTGAGAAACCAAAGCCAAAAAAAAAAAAGAAAGAAAGAAAAAGAAAAAGATGTGGAACCAGGAAGAAACTGTCAGAAATAAATTCCACAGATACAGAGCAGACATCTGTTCTGTGTTTCTAATTGAATTTTCAATGCAAATTTACATGAGAAACCCAGGTTCATTGAAAGAACAATTGGTAACTTTTGTGACCTTTTCTGTCTTTCGTTTCAAAAAATTATTGGACTGCTTAACAAAAAGAGACTGTTTGTCAGCACTTACCAAGGATGATATCTGGACAAACAGTCTCATTGTTTTTAAGCAGTCAAATAATTTATTGAGGCCATCTGACTCCAATATAACATCCACTAGATTCCATAAAATGTCTGTATTCTAAGTTTCCCATATTAGAGAAACCATGTAATATTTTACCTTCTGGGTTTGATTCACTTCTCTAAGCATGATCATCTCAAGCCACATCTGTTTACCTACAAAAGATTCAAATTTATCTCTCATTATAGAAGAGTAGTAAGCCATTGTGTACATATACCACAATTTTAGTACCGTTCACCTGCTGAAGGATATGTCGACATCTTCATGGGTTAGCTATTGTTAGCTGTGTTGATATAAATTTGAATATACGTACATCTCTATTATATGTTGTTTTTAACTCTTTTGGAAAGATACCCAAAAGAGATACCATTGGATTGAATAGAATATTTATTTTCCTCCTTTGGAGGATAGAGGCTGTATCAGATTACTGCCCTACACATTCTTCTCAAAAAGGCAGTAGTTGAGCAGAGATTCTCATTTAGTATTGTGTGTATTTTATGGTACACTAAAATCTCTTCTAACTAGATGATAAGATTTTTAAAAGTTCAGAATTTGTTGTCTTATTTTCAATTTGTTTTTTAACACACACTATTTTAAAATATGCATTGTTAATACCTATTGATTTTATGTACATTAGGATTAACTCTGGTAATTTTGTACATGTATAAAACGTGTGTTGATTATATTCAGGCTCCCTAATGTACAGCTCCCTCCCTGCTGCCTTTATTTCTTATTCTTGTCTAATAACAGTCTCCAAACTAGAAAGCCTGTCTTTTAGCAACACATTTGTCAAAGTACTTGTTTCATTCGTCCTTTCAGGTCACAGGCTTTACACCCCGTGTCTCTGTGATCCTCCTTAACTGTGCTTGTATGCAACCATAATATCTAATGCTGCATTCCTCATGAACCTTGAAACCTAAGAGAACTCTTTGGCTGCCTCTCACGACAAGTACCAATCATCACATCGGTTCAGAAATCTCTCTCTCTACTTTCTTTTTGTAAAACAAATGAATATTGGAAATAGTGTATCTACTGAATTATGCATTCATGTATACACCCAACAATATATCTGGAACCTCATTGCCTGTGTTTTCAGAGTAAAAAAATCAAAATTGAAACACAGTCCTTTGTTAATTGTTACTGTCCTTCTCACATTTGAATTTTCTTTTTCCTTCCCAAATATCTCCATATGCCACGTGAGAAGGAAGAGAATTGTGTTGATAGACTTATATTTGGACCATTGTGATGAATATGTTCTCTGATCAGCTAAAATAAATTTTGAGTTGTATTCAAGGATATAAATGCACTTGCGTCTTTAAATTCTCTTTAATTGTGATCTTTATGCCTTTAAGTGGAGGGCTTTCATTGATAAGAATGCTGTAGATATTTATCTTTGTATTTTAGTATAAAAATAGCAACTTTCTTCATTCTTTTTATATTCACTCATGAGATTACCCTTTATATTTACAATTTAAATTATAACAGCTTTTAAAATGAAATTAGTTCTCAGCAACATGCCAGGTGAACTGTGTCTTTGCTTACGTCATCTTTCGCTTTCTTTATTTCCAGAATAAACTTGTACGACTAGCTAGTTATTTCATGTTCTCACTTGCTAGCTGACTATGTACAATTGTTGATTATTTGGCTTGCTTATATTAGGCCCACCAATCATTAGTAAACTTAAATACTTTCAAAATACTTTTTTCAGATGACAATCAAACATTCAATATAGGATAAATGCAAAATGTCTAGCTGGAAACCATATTTGGACATAAGTATATTGATCTAGAGGCATATCTCATAATATGAATGCTTCCAATAATAAATCAAAACCTGTTCTTCATATTGATAAAAATATATTGGTGTCTATCACTGTAAAGATGATTGTTTACTATGATCCATGCCTTCATTCTGTACATTATCCTCATTTCCTTCCGGCTTAAGCTCTTCTAATGTCTACTAAACACCAACAGATTCATGAAAAATGTGACAGGGCTGCTAGCAGCATTTTGAGGATGAGAAAATATTGATAATTATTCAGGTTTGGGAAGCAAGTACACTTTAAGGAGTTAGGCAAACAAATGCCAGCTTAAAGCAGACCATAAGCCAAAATTATTATTATTTTTTGCATTTAAACTATTCTTTGTAACAACATTTCATATTGCCTTTAATAAGATTCAGGCACTTGTACCTGAAAAAAATAGCTGATATGCTCAAGTGTTGACATGTCTTGAAAGCAATTTCTCAGGTCAAGATACGTTAATTTATCAATCCTTATTGCGTCTTTCTGAGATAAGATGAGAGTGTTCACTTGGATAGTTTAGAAAACTAAAAAAAGAAAAAAAAAAACAAAAAAATGACAAGTAAAGTGAAGTGCATGTAGACTGAAAATAGTTTGAGTCAATGCATATTCTCCTTTAACATTTGCACAATTTCTTTAAATAGGCATTTCATATTTATGCAGGAAACTGTACTAGAGTGGACATCAGTAATCTTAAATTTTGAGTTCTCCTACTTTCCTAACCTGGTTATAAGATCTTTCATTCTTTTCTTCCATGCCCGTCCCTCGACTCTCCCAGCCTCTGGACTCTTTTCTCAATGTAATTTTCCATTCCCACTGGGATCTATTAACCAGTCTAAAAACAAGCACTGTCCCTGTTGCAGTACAAATGTATGTTAATTTATTCACGATTATTATTTATGTCTCCTGAGGAATTTAATTTTCTTGAAGAAATCCTTGAAGGAGGAGAAGACATTTGAAAATCATTTAAATTGCATCTGTTTTCACAAAGATTACATTCAAATTTGAGTAGTATCTAGAATCAGAATATATTTGAATTATCTCAATTATCTTATTTACATTAAAATATTTACAATTTTGAAGAAATACAGTGAGTTCAGAAATGACAAAGCTAGGGAAAAGCATAAAAATATTATTCAGAAAGAATTATTTTGT
Organism: Ctenodactylus gundi; assembly: GCA_004027205.1. Classification (NCBI taxonomy): domain Eukaryota; kingdom Metazoa; phylum Chordata; class Mammalia; order Rodentia; family Ctenodactylidae; genus Ctenodactylus; species Ctenodactylus gundi. The sequence goes on from PVKB01002246.1 coordinate 208,518, forward strand.
GTGTGTGAGACTAAAAGCCAAGACTCACTGGCAAAAACAAATTTATCTAATAACACAGTGCTGACTTTCAGATTAGGAAACTTGTGTTACGGAAAATAGAAAATTATTTGGATAACCAGGGGTCAAAATATTAAAGACCTTGAAGGTCGTGCTTAGTCAGGAAATAGAGAGTTATAAGAAATTGTTTATGGAAAGAATGTCATGCTGAAAATGCAAAAAGTAGACCAAACAAGGTCAACAATATTGTGAAAGAATGTATCAGTGGTTACAAACACACGTGAGGAGGTGAGTATGATGTTGGAATGAGGGGGCAACGGTTGTTTGGAGTTTGACCTGGAGGGATTGTGTCAACTTGTTGAGTGGGGGTTGCGATGGTAGAGCTTTCAAAGTGGTTTTTATTTATTTATTTATTTATTTATTTATTTATTTATTTATTTAGATTTATGGGCCAGGAAGTGAGGGAACAGAACCTACCTGGATGTGAGGAGCCCCACTGGAAGGTAAGTGAAAAGAAGAAATAGAAAACATTGTTACAGCTTCTTCCTGTGAAGGCTCTGGTCCTCTCCTAAGTCTCCAGACATTCACATGACCCTGCCTCACCTGCTTCCTTTCTGAAATACCACCAGCAGCTCTCCAGCCTCTGCCGTGTGCTTCCGCCATTGCCGGCTACCCATGAATGCACTGCCTGAGACTTTCTGGACTTGCGAGCTAAAATGAATCTTTTTTTCCTTAAGTGGTGGATGTCGGGTATTTTTTTTCCCAGCAACAGATAAATAATTAAGACAATGCAAGTAGACTGATCAATTATTTATGGAAAGAAATTTTGCTCTGCTTATCCAATTATATTTTAATCAATTCATGTCTATGCAACAAATACTATTCTTGAATTTATACGCATTCAACTTATTTATTTTTACTATGGCCTTGTAAAATATTACTGAAGTTAAAAAATGCTATATTTTACTTTCTGAGATAGTAAGCATGACAGTTTCAAGTTGTGTCAGTTTACCTATGAGACCATCAAATTTATGTCTTTATAGAAGATTAGCACTACATTGCGTACATATGCTACAAGTTTTGAATCCATTGGTCGGAATATAGGCATTTTATGGAACCAAATGGGTATGATAGTGGGAGTGGGGGAGTGAGGAGGGAGCAGGAGGGACAATAATAGGGAGGCAAAGGGATTGTGATGTCGTTATGATATTTATGTGCACAAAATATTTAATGTTATTGTAAAAATTATATGTCACACAAATACTGGGGGAAAATAAAATTTAAATCGACCTTGCAATTATAAAAGAAGAGTAAATTTTGAAGTGAGTACACGGATATTTAGTAATTAAACTATTATCTGTAGGGGTGCACTGTGATTAAGTGCATCGCATTTAGAAGCCCACATTATATATGCAAAATATATATTCACGTCATTATAGAATTAGAATTACTGCACATTAACTATCTTCACTGCTGACACACACTCAGAATTCAGGAATCTTCAAGACCACCTTCAGCTTGAATAGTTCAATAAAAATGTCATGAGAAATCAGAAGTTGTTCCACTCAGAGTTAAGGTTTCTTACAGTGAAAGTAAGTACATGGATTAAAATTGGCCAAGATGAGAGCAGCATGGGGAATGACTGAGAAAATGTATTATGAAGAGCTCCTCTCCTGGTGGCTCCATGGTGAGCATTAACTTTCCAGTGAATGCTGCCTATACGACATGTGGTCTCAGTTACAATCTTTCTTGTTGGTGCTGGTGGGATACATGTTATGGTCTGCATCTGGAGTGTCCCCCAAAAGCTTCATGTTCCTGTGGCTACTGTGTAGTGTTGGGAGGTGGGACCTGGCTGCAGGGAACAGATGCCAGGGGCCTGACCTGGATGGGGCATGCAATGGTTCTGCCTTTCCTCCCAGGCTTGTCCTTGTTCTGCTATGCTGCCATGAGGATATTCGTCTCCCAGAGCACATGCTTCAGCTCTGGCGCTAGCTGCGGCTCCACCATGTGAATCTACCATTTCCCAGCCATCACCTGTGAGTAAACTGTGACTTTATGAACTGTAAGCTAATATAAATCTTTCCTCCTGAGGTTGTGGATGTCAGATATTGAGTCACAGTGGTGAAAATGTAACCAAGACAATACAACACCTGGCACTCACAGCTTCAGGGAGTAAGGTTTATTTTAGCTCATGGTTTCAGACGTCTCAGTCCATTCATGGGTGGTCAGCCATGGTGGAAGCACATGGCAGAGGACCTGCTGGAGGGAAGCCATGCATAGCATGACAAGATGAAATAGAGTGAGCAAATAAGGGCAGAGCTAGCATATATCCTCCCAAGCGACACGCCAATGATTTGCCCCTTCAGGGTCAACCCTTAGAGTCCCGCCCCTTCCAACCAAGCCTTGTCTCTTAACAGCAGATGGCGTTCAGAGGCACTCGCCAACATCCATATATATGAGGGCTTGAGAGCACATTATAGATCCAAATCACAACACATATTCAGTATTTTTTAGCCAAATAAGCTCAATTAAGTCTTATCATCTAGAGATTATGTTGCTTCTTGATTTTGTAGACATTATTGAAATCGTCTTTGGTCACAGTCTGTACAACTCCTCAAAAACCTGCCTCTTGAGGTCACAGTGATATCATGTGACACAAAGTCCCCATTATACAAAGAAAAACAAATCCTTAGACCTTATACTTGGTATGCAGTTCCAAACTCGATCAAAGTGTTCTTAGTAGGAAGACAATTTCAAGGATTTAGAGGCTACTACCCAGAAGCTTTGCACAAAGGCCAGAGCTCTCAACAACATATACAATCTAACTCTGTATCACTACATATTCATGACCTCAAACATGTAGTAGATGTGTTTTTAACACAAAATTAGAATTATATAATTGTAAAAAGGTTTTTCATTCAAAAATGAATTTGAAAGAGTATGCATCAAACTGAGAATTACCTTTGAAGGAAGAAATGAAATTGCTGGAAGAAGACATTTTTTCTTTATTATTTTTGTTACCTAGTTTTATCTTAATGAGGTATATTTTAATTACATATTTAGAGAAAGTAAACCAATTAGAAAACATTATCTTGATGGTAAAGTCAAATTTGACAAATTTTATCAATTTAAAAATATGAGTTTTGACTTTTACAAAGTTATATAATGAATACATATCATTTTATTCATCAATTATAGGGGGCACTAGGAAAATCCCAATTCTGAATCCAAGCTCAGTTTAGAACCAATTTCATCAATATATCAGTAAATGGTGTAGCAAAAATAAATAGTAAGAGATTAATATAATCTTTATTTGATCAATGTTTGGTGCAACAATTAAATTGTATCCTTGTAGGATGAACTTTTCTATCATACAAAAATATAAATTTAATATTAGTGTTTATAGCATCTGATCTCTAATAAAACAGTGAATTATTAAAACAAATATTATTCTTCAATAGTCAAATAATTCTGGGCAAGCTTATAAAAGATGCCCAGTATGAAAGAGAAATAATCTGATAAATCCTCTTTAGTATATTTCCAAATATATTTCCCCTATTTTTCTTAATTTAATTATACATATTTATATTGGGATTAATACCAATTAATTCTGTAGGATACTGTTTGATTAAAAAGATTCCTTTGTACACAATTATATTACATTTAATATTTTCTAAAGGTTTGATTTTGGAATCAAAATGCGCTTATCAAAACAATGAGAAGGCCAGTTTTAAAGTTCCTACTAGTTTAAATTTGTTAAGAATTTGACCAAATTTTATAAATTATAATAACTGTTAATAAAATATTACTAGCTGCTACCTAGAATTCACAAAAGACTCGGGGGAAAATATTGAAGTGGCTGTGAATTTGAACACCATGAAAAAATTCCAAAACAAAATTATTCATTATTTTGAACATCAAATAATCTTATAAAATGACAAAGTTGCTTCTTACTTTGTTTTTTGTCTGCATTGTACAGTAACTTCAATCAGTGCAGTTCTATTTGTAATTTTGGTACAAAATGAAAAATCGAATATAAAATTATTCTTATAAAAATAAATCTATATTTTATTAAGGGAGAATATTTTTATTGATTTGATTAGAACATTTTAAGTTGATTGCATCTCAATCATTCTATGATTATTTACTCACCAAGAATCAACATAGAGAAATTATTTTTAATATTTCTTTCTGAAAAAAAAGACTTTAAAATAGTTCTGAAGGTAATTTCTTATTATCCTTTCCTCTGAAATTTTTAGTCAGGTCTGGGGGCATAGTTCAGTGATTAAAGCACTAGACTAGGAAGTGTGAAGTCCTCAGTTAGATCACTCGGTACCATGACAACTGGATATGGTGGTCATTCTTACAAGCCCAGTACTTGTGAGACTGAGGCAGGGAGACTGGAGTCAGTTCTAGGTCAGCCTGGGCTATCCAGTGGATTCAAGACCAACTTGAATTACAGAGAGAAAAACCTCTGTCTTAAATAAATAAGTAAACACATAAATAAAAAACTTACTAACGAATAATATATATTTTAATATTTTTATAATACATATAAAATAAATTTCTTACTGCTAGACAAAGAATTTTCTTGATACGATTATGAATGCTTTTTACATTTTTATCATTGAAACGTCTCCTGGAATGGCGATCTGTCTCAACACTTTATTTTCCTTCCCACATCAAAATATACACATTCCTTGTCTTATTAATGGCTATGACTCATCGCACGAAACAGAAGAAAACAAAACATGACACATCCATGGTCTCTTCCCTAGGTAATTCTGACACTTGGCCCCATTCTGCTTGTATGTAGTCTTTTCATTTTCTTTCATCAGACATGTTTGTTTTTTTTTTAATTATGGTAGAAATATAGGCACAACTTATAGTAGCTCAATATTGACCTACATGCCCATCAAAAGAGAATGGATAAGAAAAATGCCACTTAGGTACACTATGGAGTACCATGCTGTCATAAAGAGGCATTTGGCCCATTAAATGGATACACCCCGACACCATACTCCTTGGTGAAGTAAATGCTACTGAAATTAGACAAAAATGTAATGTTTTCCCTTCACAATTTGATTTACTTCGCGAGGCACGGTAGTCTCAAGTTACATCCATTTACATACAAACCCTCAAATCAAGCACAAAAGGCTAAGTGCTGCATGGCTTGACTAAAAGAAAAACCCAGAACATAAAGACCTAAAAAGCAAAATACAAGAGAGAAGATAGAAGAGGAAGCAAAACTGGCGGTAGGTGAAGTGGAATTAAGAGTGACAGCGTGCATGAGTGTGTGTGTGCACACGCGTGTGTGTGCATGTGTGTGCGTGTGTGTGTGTGTGTGTGTGTGTGTGTGTGTATACTTTCCCAGGATATATTTATTTAATATATATATATAGTTAATTAAAAATATAAAATATGCTCTAGAAAACCCAGTAGCATTAAAACTATTAGACCTCTCCAGTCAAGGAAAATACCAACTAAGACAACATGATAATTATCTTTTGTGAGAATCTAATGGATTTACAATAAAAAATTACACAATGAAACTATTGAGGAAGTTCTGTCAGGCTTGGTGAAAATTACATGAGATTGAAGGAGCAGATCAGACTTGTGCAGATGCCCATTCAAATGTTTGGCTTACCTGAGGTGGACTGAGAAAAATGAATCGGTTTGGCTCGCATATTAAGTATGTGATATAGTTATTGTTTATAAGTTACAAAGATTCCTTTGTATTTTATTTTTTGTCTCATCATATGGATTGATATAAAGAGAGAGAGAAACAGAATACTGGAGCAGTTAGCCTATGGGCCACAGGTCGAACACACCTGCAAAGTCTGGATCCAAAATCTTTTACAATTGTTATTTTAGTCCACTCAAGCTACTTTAACATAATGGTATAAGGTGGATGGTTTAAGCAACAAGAATTTATTTCCTATAGTTCTGGAGTCTGGGGGAGGTCTAAATTAAGGGAAGTAAAGATTCAGGATCTGGTGTGGGCCAGCACCTTGCAAAGAACAATGGGTGTCTGGCCACTTGTATAAGAAAGCTCTTTTTTTAAATGTTGGATCCATTTCATTGAGCGTTATTGACTTAAGGTGGCCCCATTTTCATTGAAGGGCTTCCTATCTGTCTTTCTTTGTAGCTATATAGTAGTCCACCATGCACAGGTACTACATCTTCTTTAATCATTCCTCTAGAGATGGGCAGGTAGGTGGTTTCCAGAATTTGGCTATTACGAATTGTGGTGCTATAAACATGGATGTAGACGGGAGCCCCCCCTCTTATGAAATCCACAAAAACATGGCATAAAAGGGTGCCAACATGAGGGACAAGGTGGAGGAAAGTCTAGCGGTCAACTAGGAAAGCAATGGACCTCTGAAAGAGGGGTGGGCTTAGGTGCTCATTGATTCCACAAACCCCATGTCTCTAATGTGTTGTAGACTTTGGAATTCACATATATACAAATTTTTAAAAAATAATAAAAAAGAAAACCAATCTCATTCATAAACTCTACACTATCTCATCAAGTCCTAAAGATTCAACTTCTTACTTTCACTAACTCAACAGCCAATATTATAATATATGAGGGAAAAGGACTAATATTCAGTCTGTAATATTTATGTCATAAATGTATAAATTTTTAAAAAACTTATGTTCTAAATTATAATATTTTATGTCTGGTTAAGAAAAATATTGACAAAATAAATGTAGAAATAGAGCACTTATAGTATTTTTCAATGAATATTGTTCCTTGTAAATAAAAACACCCAGTCAAAATAATTAGTCATTAGAGAACTTTAAATGAGTATGATAAAATATCACTGTGCACAGTATATTAGCTAAAAATTTGTGAACACAAATAATGAGCACATGCTGTTGCAGAGATTAAAAAATGGAAACTCAAGTATTGCAAATAAAGAAAAAAATTACAGTCACTCTAAACATAGTTTGGGAATGACTTACAAATTAAACACCGTTTCCAATAGACTGTACACAGCTAAACAACTAATTTGACAACCACATTCACACAAATTTGCAGGTGAATATTGATAGAAATTTAAACCCTAATTCCTAAAATCTGCAACCAACAAAGATTGCCTTCAATAGGTAAAATAATACACTCATAAACATGTATAACTTTAAAATGAAATTTATGAAACAATGACCTATCAAGGTATGCTAATATGTTGAAACAATTTAAATCAACATTGCTGTCCAAAAAAAAAAAATACAATCTGATTTGACTATACATTGTGTCATTTCAATTATATTACTTTCTGGGAAAAAGTCTCTAATGACAATCAAAACATGATGGCTGCTGATGGACATTTCCATTATTCTTTTTTATCTAGTTAGAATTTTTTCCAAACTTCACGTGGGCTTATCTTATAAAACAGAGCAAGAGCAATAAAAATGTTTATTTTTCAATAATGATAAAGGGCGAACATATGGGACTCATTGGATGAATATTATTACCATCTATTCATATTATGAATAATGTTTCAATAACAAGCTTTGAAAGAAAAGGCAGCAATAAATGTTTTGCTGTTTTCATTTATGGAGGGGAATAGTGAAGCTACACTAGGAAAAATAGATTTCAGACACAAACCTCAAATTCTAGCAAATGAGTGAATTTAATTGGGTATTAAATATCTATGATGCTGATTAAAATAATACTTTAAAGTGAAATATGGTCTCTAGTGGGCAATGATGGTAAGTAGAATAAATAAATTTTCAAACACAAAATCCTTTTCAAATACATCATATGTTCATTGAAATTTGGGGAGCCATAAACGCAGGATCCAAATTATCTCGGCAGGAGTGTGCCTGGTGGGGAAAATGAGTGATTTCTCAGTAAAACACAGACTTGGCATATCCGGAGCTTAGAGATAACTTTTTACCTGTTATGAAACGAACCACAGAAATCTAATAAATGCATTCATTAAATAATTGATTCTACAGGGTTTATAATATTCAATTGTATAGAAACTGAAGTAAACTTAATTTCACTTGATGTCATAACGCCATCTTAATAGACTTTTGCACATACAGACTTATTTAATTTTATTTTCAACCTTTTTTGGCCTTAATGGAGGAGAAAAATGCACTGTAAAAGCCTCATACTTTGAGAGGACAAAGTATTGAGGCACACCCTCTATTCCCTTCTAATGCCACAGGCTGCCTGTCTATGGTGCGAATCGTTGCACTGAACCTCTTTGTCAACAAATCCTACTCTCATAAATGGTAGCATGTAGTTATGGTTTGGAACTGCAACAGCCTGCAGCAGTTTTAGATATTTTCATGTTATGGGTTATCTGTGTATTTCCAATGCTGCGAGGAGGTGTGGCCAGCTAGGGTGTGTCAGATCACTGGGTATGTGGGGGATTTATGGGTTTGTGGGACAGAAGGATATAGTCTTGTGCTGACTTCTCCCCTAACCTGATTCCTTCCCCTTGAGACGCCATGAACAGCTGGTCTCTGCCAGATCCTTCTGCTTCTGGCAGCCAACTAGAAGAGACGGGACCTCTGAAACATGAGCCAAAGTTAACCCTTCCCTTCCCTATGTCGTAGATGTGAAGTACTATGTCCCAGCAATGAAAAAGTAACAGATACAGAAATTGGCAACAGAGAAGTTGGGTTGTTGCTGTGATCTGAACTGAAAATGTGGTTTAGAAGCCTTAGGAACTGGCATGGGGATGCTTACCCCGTGACATGGAATGTTGGGAGTATTTAACTTTTCTTTGATTTTCACAAGAATTTACCGCTTTAAGTTTGCCTTGAGTTTCAGAGGAAATTGTGGACTTGGGCATTTCACCCCGGTTGGAACCTTTATGATTTTGACAATTTTTAACATATAAACTAAGTGGATTTTTCTAAAGGAGGTGATCTTTTGGGAGCTGAGGAGAGAATGTCATGGATTGAAATTGGAATGTTTCCCAGAAGCCTCATTTATTTAGATATCATGGATTCTCCATGAATTTTGGGTGCTGCTGGGAGGTGGGGTCTGCTAGGCGGTGGTGAATTATGGGGTGTGAGGCCTGGAGGACAGATTCTTGCCTCAAATTCTCTCCTGCTCTGATACCTTCCTCTTTCTATGCTCTGAATATCTGTTCTTTGCAAGATCTTTCTGCTTTTCACATCCAGTCAGGAAATAGACGGAAGCCTGTGAAATTTGAGTTAAAATCAATGTTTTCTTCCTTAAGTCATGGATGCCTTAAGGTATTATGTCCCAGTAAGATAAAAGAAATTAACGCACATGTGAAAAATGGTCTTAAACTAAATGTGGCAGCAAGGAAATGATAAGATGTGCACATTCTTTTTTCACTCGTTAGGCCATAAGGAATTCATAACCACAGCCCCTGGGAGAATTTGCCTTAGAGCGTAAGTGCTCCTTGCTCTTTTTTTCACAGATGATAAAGTCTCTCTATGCTTTTCTGGGGGGTAAGAATGACACGATGCAGGGGAAAATGAGTGCGGAGGTGGAAGTAATAAGTTTAATGATCGTAAGAAAGCTGACTGTGGCCCTCATGAGGAAGAACTCACTTCTCAGTAGAGATCATCTACAAGCAGTTTTTAATCAGCTAGATACCGAATGTTGTCAGTTGGCCTTGAAAATTTGGGGATCAAATAGAAGAGAGATCAACAGATTCTGTCTGACATTCAGTTGTCCAAAAAGACTTTTTTTGGAGTGTGTTGCAACAGAACATCTGTGTCCATGAGAGGCTGATTTCCTCTATTGTATTGGTATGGTAGGGAGACTGGCTTATCAAATGTGGCTTTGCATAAGAGGGTGTGGAAGAATGCTTCCTGCTTCCTCCAGTTTGGTGGTAAAAGCAGACAAAGCATAACTTCTGACACTGGGACTTTAATACTTGGATCAGAGAAGTCCGAAGAAATGTTAGCTCCTTAGGAATGACGCAGGCATGGAAAACCTTAAGTAACTGGTGAGTTGTAATCAGAAAAACATGATTGACTTTTTTCTTTAATTCTTATGCTTATAAATATGAATCTCAGTGGTCCTCCTGTGAGAGTCTGTCACCTAACTCTCTCTCTCCTTGGCTGCATGATTCTGAGATCTCTGCGGGAAGATTTCTTCCCTGAGAAGATGCTCCAGAATCTATGTTAACTTCTGAAGAGCAGGAAAATGATGCCTCTGGGTGAGCAAGTATATTAGGGGAGATTGTAGGGGAATAACTTTTCCTTTGGTGTGAAATATTCCCCTCAGGGGGTCCAATTGTGCTGTCTGGAATCTTGATTTAGAGGCAGAATTTAGAGGTTCATTGCCATTCCTTTGTTCTGGTGGGGTTGTGCCTGTTGGTTTAACACACTTTTGTTTCAGGTGCTCTGTTGCCTATTAGTTCATTAGTCTATTTTTCATTAGTCTCTGTCGTGATAAATCTACTCATATTGGATTGAGAATAAGGGGTTTGGTAATTGCAGCAATTGTCTTATTAGAAATCTAACTATATGTGGGTCTCTTAGAATGCAAAGACATAAAAGTTCCTTCCTGCCTATTATGAGAGCTGTTATGATGACCAAGGCCTTGACAGAGTTGTCAAAGTAACTTATCCATAGAATGCAGTGGTCTTCCAGGGAAATACTTTACAACATATCTTGCTTCTATTGTTGAAAGTAACTCTAAGAGCTCCTCTAGAAAAATGCACAGGAGAGAACTGTCACAACAATGACTTTTGACATCACACCAAGAATACACTAGTATTCGCAAATAGGATGGTTATTATGAAAGGACCAACACATAACCACTATTATAAACATATAAAGATACTTGTCAATAAAGATTCCATAATTATCTTGAATTTGATCACATGTATGCTTTAGTAATTATTAATGATTTAATAATCACTTGGTAATGATTAGTAAGCCAAAGTCATAATGAATAGGTGATTTTATTCATAATTTTAAAAAGCTGTACAATTAATAATATATTTTTCATTAGCCTTTCTTGGGGTGATGCAAATAAAATAAGCATACTCTTTTGATCTAAAAGTCGTCTCCACAATGATGGTAGAGAATGGGAAAAAAAAAAAATCACCTTGGAAATCATCAAGCCAGAATATGATATACATTAAAGGAAATTTGCTAAGCAATTGTTTAAAAAAACCTCTTTCTTTTCTATAATTAAACAGATACAACCCAACATATCAATGTTGAGGACATGATATCAACCTTTGCTGTGGGACCCTGACTAAACCGGGGCCAAAGGAAGGTCGAAGGTGGCCCAGGCCCCGATGATCTCACCTCCGTGGGGCCACTCCCTCCAGCTCCTGTCCCAGGATGACCTGCAGCTCAGGCTTTTATCTACTCAAATTCTCAATGTCCCCTGCCCCAAGACCTTTACCAGAAATCGCGTGATCAGGTTTCAAAGTTCTGCCATGCAAATTAGCTGCCTTTTAGACCCTAAATGTCCTCCAGTCAGAGAATGATCCACAGCCTACAACCCTGACTGGCCCTCATCCCTCGAACTGATTATAAGCCTGGCCCCATGGACAATAAATGAGCTGTGACACTGATGCAGTCTCCTGGATGCTATTCTGTCTAACAGCCACCGGAGACCCTGCTCCCTAGACTTCACTGTTCCGTGATTGCTGGTGGCCAACGTATGCAGGGACCCTGGAGATCCTGTCAATTTACCACATAGACTAATTTATAGTCTTATCTGATACATGATCGATCATTCATCTTAGTAAAGTGGATTATTCCAGTTTTAAAAAATAGCTTCTGGCATCTTCGTGATAGGAGGTGGGTGTAACAGTTAAGCTGATTATCAATTCGATTGGATTAGAAGACTTCTGGGAATGTGACTAGATCATGGGGTCACTATAGTCAGTGGATTAATTCATTGACATTTGTAACTGAGTGAAATATGGGGAGGTGGGGTTCAGTCAAGAGAGAGGCACAGGTGGCATGGCTGTGGGGCATGGCTGGGAAGAACTGTCTGCCAGTGGCCCTCTTCTCCTGTCCTACTCTCAGCCAGCTGCGGTGATGTTAGCACGTTAGATCTACTAGACACATCTGCCATAAGATTTCTTCCTCAGAGCCAGACGACAATCGACTGCAAACCGTGAAACCATTAGCCAAATCAAACTTCACATACAATCTATAAATGTCAGGTATTTTACAAGGCTGGGAAAGCTGCTTAACACTGAAAAGTAGTACCAGAAAGATGGGACTGTTGCTGTGACTGTACCTGACCGTGCACTTCGAAAGGACTTAAAGCTAGTTTGTAGGAGTTTGGAAACACATGAAGGTGAGACTAGAGAAGCCCTAAAATTTTGCAAACAGAGCTGCATAAATGATTGCACATTGACCTCAGAAGACCAGGAGACTAACAGAAATGTGAACAGTAAAAATCAGACTGACAAGGGAATGAGAAATCTATTGGGGATCAGATTGAGAACCATGGATGTTACGCTGTGGAAAAAAAATGTATCTTCATTTTTTTCCATTTCCTGAGAGTGTGGGAAGCTGAGAGTCAGGGCAGTGGACTAACTGATCTGATAAAAAAAAAAATCAATGTAACACATTCCAGCTGTGGCATGGATACTGTTGACTTTTTATTCAGATGCATAGTGAAAATTTGGAGCAAATACAAGAGCCAAATTTTTCAAAAAACTTAAATTTCTGCCTGATTCTTCAAATAAAACCTGCAAAATTGAGGCTTAAGGAAGTTTGGGTACTGAAGAGATTTATGCCTTTGAAAACAAATTAAATTAAGCAGGATGTGATGGTGCACATCTATAAACACATCAATCTTTGGCAAGAAGATCAAAGTTGGAGCCAAGCATGAATAATTTAGAAATTTGACAACAACCTGTCTCAATTAAAAAAAAAAAAAGGTTTTACAAGCTTGTACAATGGAAGAATTGTAGGGTGATAGAGACTTTCACCAAGATGTCTCAAGAAAGGCTAGTAAGCAAGATGAATTACCCTTGAGAAGACATTGCATGACACTTGAGGGATGCATCTGAGAATGTAATGGAGACACCAAGAGGTTGGAATTGCCCATTGGAAGTCATATCTCCTGGATGCCTAACTACTGGATTCAATAATTTCTGCTGGGTATTGGTTCTGTTTAGGTTCTATTCTTTTCTATTGTACTATTCATTTGCAATGAGAATCTTTAGTCTTTACCCTTTATATTGGAGATGGGTAAATTAACTTTTGACTAACATGTGTTCACACCTAAGAGTTTTTTGTTGACTGTCAAAGGAAACTTTACCTTGGACTTCTGATCAGTGCTAAAACTGTTGGGTCTTTGGAAGGAACCTAGTGTGTTTTCAGTTGTGTACAGGAGAGTCCTATCATGTTAGATGAGATTATGAACTTGTTGCCTTCTGGAATGGGAGATTACGTACAATTGAAGGCCATTTGTTTGAATGTTGAGTTCACAAGGAGAATGTGACTCTTACGCTTAGTTGTCAACTTGACAGGATTACGAGACTACAGTAGAGGTGGCACCATGAAGTCAATGAACTCATCACATTAACGCACTGATGTTCATAGCTAAGTGCAGGTAAGACGTGGGTCCCCCTGGAGACGGTCATGGAGGCATGCTTTGGGGACATTTCTCTCGTTATTGCTCTTTTGCTGTGAACTGTTTCCCAACTGTTATGTAATAAGCAGGTTTCTTCTATCATGGCACTCTGACATTATGTTCCTATCTGATAGCCAGTCAGCCGTGGACTGAAACAATTAAATTATGGGCCAATTGAAACTTCTTCTCTAAGTTGAAGCGTCAGGTACCACTAGCAAGAAAGCTGAAATAAGTTTACAAATTGAAGCGAGGAAGGCACTTTGTTTCAACATTTACATTCTAAGGATATGGCTCCCCCATCCTTGAGAAAGATATTTCTAGGTCAAAAGAACTGAAAAAATGCTCTAATCTACAGCAAGTTTATATATATTTCAAAGATACAAATAAAGCATTTATAATTGCATGTTATCTAAAATAAATTTTGAGAAAAAAGGAGGGAAATTCTTTTATTTTCACTACAGAGAGTTAAATCCCTTATGTTGAATTTGCATTTTTTCTTAAATGTGTCAAACTTTATCTAGAAGTCATGAAATAAATCCTAAATGAATACGGGCCACAATTTTGTAAGAAAAGCTCAAGATGAATTGAGAAATTACATAAGAAAGAAATGTTAATATACCAGAAATTCACTATGCGATGTCTACATTATTCATATTTATATTAACACTATATTTTAAAATTATGTTATTTAATGTCCAAATTTTAAAAATCTTCGAAAATAAAGATGGAAAAGAAGAACGCTGAGTCAACAAGACCACAGTGATGTTTGCTGCCACAACTGAGTCTTAAATCTCATTCAGGAAAGAACAAGAATATTTCTATGATATTCTTAATTATTCCAGAATTTTAATATGCATTTTCTTTGCCAGTAGAGTATTATTTTTAATGGCCTTGGTCTAAAGAGCAAAGCACCAATGTTGATGAAATATTTACTGCTGAAATGCTTTAGTAGTGGCCTGTAGAATGCATACTCCATGTTTCAAAAGCCAACTCATCATTCTTCTGGTACAATAAGATTATATTCACAAAATACTTTTGAATATTAGCGAACCCCTGCAGGGTATAAGGAAACCTTAATAAATACTTGATGCAGGAACAAATTAGTTTGTCTCTGCTTACACATTTTGAAGAAAGTTAAGCACAATTTAACACAAAGTATTAATATATAAATCTACTGATAGGGTTATATAAGTAACTGAGACTGAAAAATAAACTTCTGTTTGGAGTGGCTAAAATTGTACACATGTGAGGATAAGTCGCTCGTAAGTTGATGGCTCTATTTTGAATAAGTGAAATTTAGAGTGAAGCTCCATAGATAAATATCTGTTAGTCACTAACTACGTTCTCAGAGTAGCACAGCTACATAGAGGAAGTCATATAGAAAGCGTTAAGAAAAATCCTGATGTTAGTTTAATTTCACAAAATTTACCTGAGAGAAAAGTAAATAAATAAAAAGTTTCTAGGAAGGTCCAGAACCTCAAATCTAATTAGGTTCAGAATGCCCACTTACAAAAAGATGGTGAGTTGATTTTTTTTTTTTGTAAATATAAACAGAGAAAATGGCCTGAGAGCATTAGATACCATTCTGCTGTTGCTTGATGTGAGCTTAATTTAGCAGCCGGCAGCCTGTGCCTGACTGAAAATTCAAACGTTATGTTTGGCTGAGGCTTCCATGCCTGGCTATAGGGTCATTCTCTTGTTTTAGGTTACAACTGATTGCACACCAATCTAAGCTGCAATTCCCTCTATAATAAGGTTTCCTTGAGCCAAATTTTGTCACTCATGTACAGAAGCAAATTCGGGTCAAATTTAGTTCAGTATAACAAAATAAATGAAGATCTGGTAAATGGGAACAGTAGAAGGTTTTTTTTTTTTTCAGAGCTTGCTATAATAAGCAAGTCAGTTACCATCCCTTCTTTCTGATAGACTGAAATCAGGGAAAAGAATGAAAAAGCTATGCGGTGGAATAAAACCAAAGCCTTCAAATATTATAAGATTGGCAACTTGGGGTGGGCAGTCAGTTAGAAATAGGACATCCTATTGTGAGTGGTTTGAGGAGTGCATTTATTTATTCCTGGTTCACCTTCCATTGGAAGGACATGTAAGAAGTGAACATGTTCTGAATATTTGGGTGATGACAAGATCCAGGGAGAAACAGATTCACAGAAAATTTGGTTGATACTGTTCAAATATTGTCTCAGATTAATTTGTAACAGGAAGCAAATTAGTCCACTTAGGACGTGAGGTACCAGCTGCCAAGATGAACGTGGAGTTGTCAGCACATTATTTTTCTATGAAGAAAGGGAAAAGTCTGAGGCCAGATTCACCTCAGTCCTCTTTGCATTGAATTTTGGAAAATGCCATAAGTGAGAATAGAATACATGCACAGCTCTTTTTTTATGAGGGCACAATTAATTTCTTAGTGTTGGCACAGTTTTATTTTTTTCCAGATTTTTTCTACGCTGGCACAGTTTTGACAAGTGTGATTAAAACATACAGTGAATGATTAAAAGCTTTATCACAGTAAAAAAAAACATATTTCCACTAATTTCCCCTTAAAATGCTTCCTCTCGAATCCAACACACTTATTTCAGAGTTCTCATCAATTTCTACATCTTTCGGCAGCTGCCTTGATATCCTGAAAATATTCAAGGAACATATTGCAATTTCTGTCAAATAAAATCCCCATGTGTTCATATTTACTTTGTTTGCTGGATCTGAAACCATCTAGTATTCCTCAAAAATGACCATGAAAAGTAAGCTTTTTGAATCAGCCTAAGACATCGAGGTAGGCATGATGATTAAACTCCTATACTCTCTTGAGAAGACCTTCAGGATTGCTTCAGAGGGTGTCAGGAAAGATGGGGTAATTGTGTTAACAAAGAAGGTTAGGAACAAAAAGAAAGTGGGAAAGTCCTTGTCACCTTGACGAGATACATAGGTGCACAAAATGCTCAACTTCATTGTAAACCTTAAATTTTGCTCTTATATATATCAATAAAATGGGGGAAAAAAGGTTAATGTTTGAGGGAGGTCAATACCAATGTGTCTTTACAGCAATTTTTTAAAACTTGAATATTCGCTCTATTTTATGACCACAACCCATTACTCGTATCTTTAAATTTTTGTCCCAGTTTTCTGTTTGGATATTTTGATGAACTTCTTCTCAACAGCAACAGGAGTAATCTCTCCGCCTTTCTTTCACAAATGATGAGTGCTGAGATTGCTAGCTTCCTTTAAGCATTATCTCATAGAACAACTTTGAATTTAATTTCTCTATAAAGTTTTCTCTATGCTCCATCAACAGGGTAATTGAACTCCTGTTTGTTAATTATATGATTATATTTGAATTTTTAAAGAAATGATGCCTTTTATTACACTGGTTTGTTTGCTTTGCTCTCTGCTGAATAGTTGTCAACAGAGCAGCAACTGTGCTATATGAAAATATGAATATTTAGGCATTATCTAAGAATTTGGCACATAACAACTACTAGTGGAACTATATTAAATGTATTGTCTAATTTTTTGTTTGTCTTTAGTAGCACACTATATACCCTCATCTCCAGTAAAAAGAATTGCAAATTATTCAGCCTGGACTAAAATATAATTCCTGCCCCTATAAAAAATAACAAGGAATTGCAAATCTCACCAATATAAAAGGCACCTGAGGATTAGCAAGGTCATCCCATATAGGGCAAGGTTTAGGAAGACTATATTAGCAGTACTATTTACAAAGGTGATGATATTTTGAGGAATACGTATTGCAAGACATAGATTTTTGGCCAACAATTGTATCCATGTAAACAGAAGACATTTATACGTTATGACAAATGTGTCTATTCCTCCAAAATTAACTTGAAATATTTATTAAAGAATTATAAAAGAGATAAGCAATTTCCAGAATCATTCTTGAGACAAAGATATTAACACACAAATGAAACCAAAAAAGAAGAGTTCATACATATGTGTAAGACATCGTATGTATCTACACATGCTATATATACATTTCAATTTATGAGTATTTTTTCCTCAAGGTTCTGACTCTTCTTCCTGTTACTCGTTTTGCCATCGACGAGAGAAAGCTTGCACTGACCCTGCCATTGTCACCATCGTCACACAACCCCTCTCTTTTGTCGTGTTGCTCTTGCTTACTCTGTTTATGTATCTTAAATTTAGTTTTTCTCTAAGTGCCTTGAAAAAAAAAACAATTTGAAACCACTGGGACATGAGTTTGAGATTTCAACTTGTAAATTATTTCTTTTAAAGACTTGGCAAATTATTTCAACACTCTTAAAGATCAGTGACACTGAGAGCTGTATCCTAGAGTTCCCACACAGCAGGAACTACTGCACACTAAATAATAAAGTTAAAACAATTCTTACCCCCTAATCCACACAGGGGCCAATCCTTTGTAACATCATTCTTTGAATTATCATGTTAGGCCTTTTATTGCCAAGAATTTTTGTCAAGATTCCACTTGGAATAATCCTGTCTTGCTTTCTAGCATTCACATTCTCTGCATTTCTGTGTTTTTATTCTGGTTCAGTTTCTCACCATTTCTGAGACTAATTAGAAGTAAAATTTCAAGTACATTAATTAAAAATCTTCTCACTACTGTCAGTTTCTCCTTGAGGAATTACAATACCAACTATTGCCAATTTCATAATCTTAAAAATACTCTGAGGTTAGTGATCCCAGTAAGAAAATGCAAGAAGCTTCTGTATTTTTGTTATATTCAATAAAAACTTTTTAATAAGACCTCTAAACTTTTCTCTGTAAGAACAGTGCTATGTTTCTTGTAGAAATTTGTAGCTTAGATGATGTATCTCTATCTCAACCTGACCAAACCTTGTGTCTTGAAACATGGGTAAGATTGTTTATCCAGCATCTAAAAGTATCTTTGAGGCATTGCCAGCATTTGCAATCGGCTGCAGAAGTCATTCACAAGTGTTCATGTTCCTTTTCATTCATTTACTTGGGAAGAGTCTATTTCCTCCTCTGTCGTTAAGGGCATGTGGCAGTCCTGTGGATGACATGTCAGCAGAAGTGAACTGCGCCAGTTTTTGGCAGAGACATGCATCAGTGTTGAACTCTGCCCTATCCCATAGATATATAATGTGACAGATAAAAGTTACACCTACAAAGAAATAAGAAAATTGTTGACCTCAGGCAAAAACATTCTAACTAGATAATTACCAAAATGTCAGCAAGAATCTTCATGATAATCAAGGCTTATGCAAAGGCACCATCTGTCTTAGTTTACACAGATGTAGCTAATGTAACTGAACTAATTACATCTTAGTTCATTCCTGAGTTTTCATCAAACCTCCTGACACTCCCATGTCAACGTGTCTGAGGAAAACCACCTGTGGTGAATGGTGGCCTTCCATCTTTTCGCCTTTCAATGGTCCCCTTGTGTTCTTCCCATCTACAAACTCATTCCTAGGGCCAGCTGAAGAAAAGAAAATTGGGAAATGCGGCCTTTGGTTTCCTCTTTAAAAAGAATAGAGTAATTTGTGAAATAGTGGCACTTGGGGATAAGGTGAAAACCCATTATTTACCAAAGAACACTTTTATAATGTATTTCTATATCCTTGATAAACACTTGAGGAAGCTTTTTGGCTGACAGGAGATCAACATATGACCTTGGATAAATGTACAGACCTCTCTGAGATTTCATTCATTCATATGCCATGAAGGCAATTGAATCAGATACATTTTAATGGCATTTCTAACACTGAATGTAGATTCTATTACTGATTCTTCAATTTTAAAATATATAATGTAGTTTATATAATATAATATAAATACACCTATAATCGATTTACACCTACACAATACATATGTACTGCATTATATATAATCAAGAGTGTGTATATATATATATATAATATTAATAATGTATAAGCATAGTCAACAAGGAAGACAAAGAAATTTACATACCTAGTATTTAACTTGTATGTACATAGTTTTGGTAAAAGATTGTTGTTAACTTAGATTATGTGCCCATGAGACTGATTTGTGTCCTCGAATGATGCTGATATATTGATACCCAACAAATACACATTATTAGATTTTACTAAATTCAGCCATAACCCTAACCCTAAACAGCTTTAACTATTTATGCTGATTAAAAGTGTTTGCCAATTTTGTAGTTCTTTCTTTTCTACCTCTGGCACCCTGTGTGTTATATTTATTGTCTATTTCATCCCAGAATACAGTTCTTGTGTTCTCTGTGCACTGCTTATGTGATTACACTAATGAATGACATGTCAGAAGAAGCAAATGCTTCTATGTCGAGGAATGTTAAAGAAATAGCAGAAAGGTCACAGATTTAAAAGTAATCACTTAACCAATGAGAAAAGAATTATCTGGAAGGGAAGCCAGAAATGGTCCCCTAGTCACTAGAACTTTTTAGTATAGTTTCTTTGTGACCTCTTTCAATGAAAATGTCTACTGGAAACTTTGTGCATTGTTATGTGAAGATTTATGCCAGAAACGATAGATGAACACAAAAATATCTATTATAACCAACGAGTATATGAACCTATCAGACGGCTTTGATTTTAGACACTACTGTATTGTCCATCAAGTTGCTGACTTCAAGTACATGTAGAACTCTACAAATTTTGAGGAGAGAGGATTTATCTTGCTCTCTCTGAGATTATATATATATATATATATATATTCAGCTGTTTATTGAGATGTACTTGTAAAAATTTCTAAGTCTATTTAAATGAAACTGATAGTGATACTTGATTAAGACATTATATATGATAATTACTTTGGCTAAAAAGTAATAGATTATTTTACTTGTGAATATTTAGGTAAAAGAAAATAAAGTAATAGGAATATTGAAGGAATTTATCTGAGAATTGTCTTACCTACAGCTTGAGCTTCTCTACATGTCTGTTGGCCAATAATATGTCCATTTTCCATTGAGTGTTTTGATGTGATGATTCATTGTTTCACCTTGAGTAATTTGGATTCAGAAGATATAATCTTTCATTGTATTAGAGGTACATCAGATTATAGAGCTCGTGAAATATCATGCATTGACACTATCCATATCCTTTAATTTAAAAAACAGATTTGGCTGATGAATGAAAAGTAAATATTAAAATACCTGTTAAACTAAGTATCCTGTTCTATAAAACCAGTCAAAGGAGAGTTAGGCATGTGACAACTTTTTTTTTTCACAAACTCTTCATTATTTTCCCTGAACTTTAAGAATGTGCACATACATATTCTAAGCACTTTATAAGATGTTCCTTGTATCTGTTTTCTTTCATTAATATTTTGCAAGTTTCATTGTACTAGTCTTCTGTATCCTTTGTGTACTTTGTTCCTAAGGATTTTCATATTTTAAAGAAATGTTGTACATGAGATTTCTTTCCCCAATTTCTCTTCAGAGATTTTAAATTTATTTTTACAAAACAAACTTTAAAAGTAATAAATGGTAATTTAAAACAATTCACATATATTTTAAAACACAGATATGAACAATTATGAAACCCATAAATATTATTCTAATGAAGCCTGCCATCTATGAGTAAACAATATTTAAGACACGAGTTATTTATTTTTGGTTTTGTTCCCAGTTTAGGTACTGTAGAATGCCTGCATACTGGGTTTCCCAAATCAGAGAAACCATGCAATATTCAACATATTTAATCTGACTCATTTTGTGTATTGCATCTGACTCATTTTACTGAGATCACCGCTCTTTATTTTGGCTTCCCACCCCTAAAATGGGCTGCAGTGGCCAAATCTTGATGCCTCTTCTCTGAGTGTTATTTTTGCTTAGGAAGGAATGCCTATGATACAGAAACAAATTGTCTTCTGAACACGTTTTCTGATCACACACATTTCTTGGCAGCCATGCCTTACTCTAACTCAAGATTCTGCCTTGCACACTCATCCAAACCTTCACTTGGTATAAAGCTGTCCTCACACTATGGCTGTCTAAACACATGACATGAAGTTTCACAGCGTCATAACTTTACTGTCAACGATAATAGTGTTTCTGAATTTATTAGTTCCACTCTGAAAATGGTAGAAAATGATCACATGAGTCATTAATTAAAGCTCTACAAAATGCCATGCTACATTATTTTTGCACACGCTAAAATACATGTTTGTTAAAATGAAGAATGAGCTTTCAGTGGCCCAAGCTTACAATTCTGTCTCTCTGGAGGCAGGAGAATTGCAAGTTCAAGTCCACCTTGGCAAGTAGAATAAAACAGAGCCAAAGAAGTAGTCAATTTGAAGGTTTCAAATTTCAACTCAAATTTGAATTTAACCCTTATTACTGAGAAAAAGGAAAGAAAAAATATAGAAATTGGTCGCGGATTGCTGAGGACTTTACTCATCTTGAGCCACAAAGTGGTGTTCAGTTTTTATGTACTTTCCATATGGCTCCAGCCAGTGCATTCTTCACTGGGACAGCCTAATCCATAGTTTGTATCCATTTTTAGGAATATTCCACTGCACAAACAGATATTCACTATTTTTTTAATGTCTGGGTATCTCCATAATGCCAGCCGGGAACAGAATAAGAACATTTATTCCTTCTTTTGTGTTGTACACTTTAATTGAAATTGGCTTCCTCTTGACAGTTTTGTTATCACTCAGATAAAATATATGTTAAAAATAACGACACGAAAGTGAAGTTCTGTGAAATTTCCTCAGGCGGTACATTTAACCTACTTAATAGCAGCAGTTTATTTTGACATATCTTTAAACACTTGCGTATATCTCGAGCAGTCTCAGTTTTGAGGTGTTCAGATGATTAAACAGACTTTTATTCAAGTCGGCCATTATTGCTGGTATCTTCCTTTGTTTAATTTACATTTTTGAAGTGATGGAGATCAAAACTAAGCCTTCTTGTTTGCTAGGTAACCATTCAACCCTTGAGCTATATCACAGCCCCAATAATCTTTTTTTTTAGAAGAAGATCAAATGCCAGAATCGTTCTTTAAATGACAAATTTCTGAGGGGAAATGTCAACCTTATTCTTAAGGCTCTTTATCTCTAAAATCAGAGAAGACAGCGGAAAAATGGACCACATAAACATATTCATGAAAAAATGCTGAACAAATACATATTTATAAGACATTGTGTTGGCTTCTATGATAAATACCATTCTGACTTCAATGACTTTATAAGATATCATGAAAAATAATAATATACTGCCTTTGGAATTTGGAGTGGTTATTTCTAGGGGTAAAGCTTGCTGGATTTGGTACAATAGGTTTCTTTTGATAGAAAACTTGAAAATCAATGAGATTAAAAAGGAAGATGTGTTTGGAAGTTGGGTTATTTTTAGGGAAAATGGACTGATTCTCTCAGAAAGAAATTATTTAAGGAATTTCAGAGATGGAAAAATAAATTGCATATTTAGATAATATAAGTAACCTTTCTGTCACAAAGAAAACAAATAAAATGTCTTATACATAGTTGAATTGAAATCACAATTTGATAACCATGACCAAGCTATTTATTAATAGATAAATGTATAAATTTATTTAATATAAGGTATTTCAAAGATATATGCTTATGCGGATAATTGCTTATTATGAGAATATTTATGCAAGACTTTAGAATATTCCAGCATGCTTATTGACATAAGCTCTTGTTAAATTTTCTCAATTGGCCTCAAAGCTGAAATCTTTTTGCCTCATAAGTCTAAGTAGCTGCAATTATAGGCATGTGACTACCTGTAAATTTTTTGGTGTTACATTTTAACGATGGTTTGTGTTCACAAATATTTTATAGGACAGTGACCTAGCTACAGAAGTGGCTGAAGGTCATGTCATTCATAGTCATTGGGATATAAAGAATTTGAGGAAGTTATCCAGAACAAATACCATCAAAGTATGAGAGCTGTGGAATTATATATGGAAGATGGAGTAACATTTATCCATGAAATCTCAAACAGAATAATTAAAAAATCTGATGAAGAAAACCACATATTTATAATTAGGAAAAATTCTCTCTGGCTTTCTACTCATTTGTTGTATCTGCCAATTCTGTTAGTGTATCTCATTTTCATGTTTCTTTCAACCCAAAGAAACCTTCTACTGGCAAGTTAGTTAGGGTTCATTTGTTTACTGACAGCGACAGGTGGTTTCCAGACCCAAAGAGGAAACAAAAGTAATTTCTGAGGAAAGAAATTCAATGTGAAGAAAGATAAATATAACTAACTATGTGGGGGAGATTAGTGAGCAATGCATTGTTTTTTAATAGGTAATATGTGCATAGAATGCAAATTCTACAAAGGTAGAAGAATTTTCTGTCTAATTCTTTTCCACATCCCTAAAATCTAGAACAATGACTTATAATATTAAAAAGCCAAATCTAAAGCACAGCAGATTCCTCATTTATTAACACCCTCTTAATATTTTCCTTTCCATTTGATTTCCAGGTTGAAAAGGAAATGAATAAATGGGTTGTATGATCTCAGAGTCAGGGGGAAAATATAAACCATAAGATAATGTAAAATGGTCATAAATGCATTGTGAGATATTCTAAGGAATGGACTTCATTGTATTAAAGTTAGTTAAGGAGTAGAAGCAAAGGGGACAGGATTTGTAAAGAGTTTTGCATGCTACTGAGAACTGAGAAATATTAGGAACAATGATAATCATTTGACTGGAGGATTAGCACAAGGCCCTGAGTTCATTATTCCAAACCAAATAAGCTTGGCATGATGGGCCACAACTGTAACCCCAGAGCTCTGGAGGCCGAAGCAGGAGAGTCGCTGTGAGTTGGCAGCCATCCTGGTCTACATAGTGAGGTCAGGGACAGCGTGGACTAGAGATCCAAACTCTGTCAAAAAAAAGTCATTTTAAGCAGTAGAATCAGAATGACTTAGACATACTAACAAGAATGTGAAGATGATCTGACACAGAGCCGAAGTTCATTAATTCTTCCCGTCTTATTTGACTTAAAATTCCTAGTAATTTTTCTATGAATTAAACTGTGAGAGATGGTTGTAAAATGCACTTCATTACACTAAGGAATTTTGTTGATAACTTTAAAATATGTTTTCTTCAGAAAGGAGTGTTGAGTTTCAGAAACTATATTCATAGTAACCACCTGTTATGTTTTTATTAATGCATTAAAATATATTACTCTCTCATTTTAAGCTCATTTTATTGTTAATTTTTTTCAACACATTTTAGTCAAAATAATGAAAATTTGGGCTAGGTAACACTATGCGATTTTAATTTCTCTAGTCTTCCTTCTACTATGGTACTAATCTAAGTTAATGTAATCTAAATAATCAAACAGATGCAATGGTCCGGCCAAAATTGTGTGCTTAAGTTTATTTTTGCTCTGTTCATCAGACAGAAAGTAAAGTGGTTTGTTCATAAATATAAATGAAATCACGTCTCTCCTCTACTTATAATTCTTCAGTTTCTTCTTTTAGAATTTAAATATGCATATTCTGGTCTCTGCTTCTGAGGTGTCATATCCTATCACTTTCCTTCTAGTTCTTTATACATATCTAACACAGAAGGGTATAAGTTAGTGGCTAATGCTTACAGAACTTGGAATCTGTAAACCACAATCTGAGTTCAAATCTCACCCCACCTACTTTCCTCCTAGCCATGTATGACATGGGGTGACCTGTTTAACATCCTCATGAATTATGGTTTTCTTTGTGGAATGAGGATGTCAGAAGCATCTTGGAATTATGGCTATGATAAATTCCTAATTACTTATATAGTGAATGTAAATCACTTAGAAACGTCTACAGCATGCTCATTTATGAAGTTTTAAATAGGTGTATATTATTATGACTATTGCTTAAATAAAACAGGCACTTTTCTCCTACTTTCATTTCATCATCATCAATGTCCTACGTGGCCCTGCCTGAGGAGCATCGTGAGGTCAGAATGATCAGCACGGAATTTCATGACGCACAACTGGTAGTGACATTCTTGTAGAGCATCGTCACTGTGAGCGCTACACAACTTCTCACAAGCCTGATGTGCATTCTCCTCCATACAGAAGCAAAACAGTAAAATAGAGAAAATGTGGCTTGATCTTCCATCTTCAAATTGCGTAAAATCTCCAAAACTTAACCAAATCCCTCAACTTTTTAAACAATAAGTTAGAACAGTCCATTGTCAAGTGATACATAAATATGATAGATGCAAATGATTGTAATATTTTCAAAAATACATGGGTGTCATCTGATGCAAATATCCTGCACGATATTTCTGACAGTTTGATATTTAGATTACTGCTCAATAACACTGAGATGTTAACCTTGCTCCTGGGCAAGACTATAAAAATCAGCTTTCATCCCAATCTAAATTCGTTAAATACTTGTTTGTATTCTGTATTCAGACAGGCCTACTTGGGATATCTCTGTCTCACTCTCTCACTGAGGAGATCAGCTTCCTTTCTACAGAAGATCCCCTCATAAATAGCTTGAGTTAAAAATGCTAGAATTTAATGTTCAATGTTTCTGCTTCCTCTCTCTCTCTCTCTCTCTCTCTCTCTCTCTCTCTCTCTCTCTCTCTCTCTCTCTTGCCTTAACAGCTCCATGTCGGGATAGTTTCAGGCAATTGCCATTTCCACCTTCAGGTTCAACCAGGTAGAACAAACATACAATTAACATGAACTGGTTAGCAAATACAAACATCTAACCACAGATCCTTCCAAGGACACATATTATTCTTCTGTCCAAATTACAACATTCCCATACTTCCATGAGTCAGAGTACCAACTATTAAGCTCTCCCATGTCAATTTGCCTTTAATATTTTGTCTGCACATTGTGACCACAGAAGTCAAAACTACCTTTAGTCTGCTGTGTCCTGGCTCAGTTTGGTGGATAGAAGTATCAGAGATTAGAAGTCAATTTTTTTTTTTTGTCTTTGAACAACACATTAGTAACAGGTGATTGGAAATTGAAACGACGCAGCCTCTTGTGTTGGCAAAGCACGTGGAATGGCTGTTGAGCTCAATCTGTTTTGGGGCAGTAAAATTGCGTGTCCCCTGTCTCTCTCCTTCTCTCTTCCCCCCACCCTCCTGTCTTCTCTTTCTCTCTCAGTTTTTTTCTCTCTCCCATGATCTCTTTTGAGTCTCGGGGTCCAGAAAGGTGAATACAGAAAAATGTTAAGCAACAAAGCTAATTTCCTCTTCTCAGCTCACCAATCAGAGGAAGCATAAGGCCTGCCTCAGAAGGTGGGAAAGACGGCTTGGACAATGTGTCTCAGGTCCAAAGTCCTAATTGTGTGCAAACATGAGGCCAGAAAAGGTGATTGTCTACTCTCCTCTGAATATTTTGATATAAGTATCAAAATAATTTCTTAAAGTTGATAATTGGCCAAAGTTAATTTTAATTCAATCGATATTACATAGAAATTTCAGAGTAGACATTTTTACACAATTGTTAATAAAATAACTATTGCCTTGGGTGAATTTGTGCATAATTCTCCTTTCTGTTGACAGTGAACTTTAAATTTTCTGTTTTATTTGATCTGTCAGTTATTTGATCTGGCAGTTGCTTTTCTTGTTTAATCTGTGTTTATCTCCCTTTTCCTTTGATTTTGTATTTTTCTCTTCAGTTTAACCATGCAATTTACATTAAACGTTTTTCCTACCTCTGTGGCAAGCTGTCATAAGTAAAGCCAAATTGTTTCTTGCTGTAATGAGACTTTTGCATCATTGCCATTTGAAAATGCCTTTTCATAATTAACATAGATTTATTTTGCATGCATGCACGCACACACACACACACATTAACACACACAGACAAACTGAAAGATTCTGGTCTAACTCTAAAAATAATTTCAATAGTATTTCTCTTTGGATTTTGATCATATAAGTTAGTCATTACACTCTTTCATTAGGTCTTACAGTAGTTTTTGTAGATCCTCTACAAGCAATATTATTTCTATATTCCTTTCTCTCATTTCCAGATTCCATTTAACTTGCTTGTTCTTCACAATTTCTTCTCAGTTTTCATGGGAATTTTACTCAGTTGTTCTACTGAGAAATAGCATGCCAACATGTAAGTTGCTACTGATTGTGTGAATCTTTTGTTCTTATTCTAAGAAAGCTCGGTTTACATCACATTGGTATTTCTGATTACCATTTATATTCTCCAAATTTAGTTTGCATAGAATATGACACACAATAACTCCAGAAAGCCTAATCAATGAGAGAATAAATAGATAGGACATGACCAGGATGTAAAGGCAAGAATTGGGCCAATGGTAATTCCATTACTAAAAAGAAGAATGCATTTAAAGTTTATTGTAATGAAAATAATACTAGTAATTTTTTGATGCATGTGAGATAATACTGGAAATGAACTAAAATGCTAGACTGCTAGACATTTTGGCAAATGAAATCATTTCTATGCACATGAATGAGCAGAAAGCAATAATTTAGTAAAGCAAGTGATGACTGGCAGAAATGTGGTAGGCTGGGAATGTTCAGTTTGTCTTCTTGCTTGGATGGAATGTTCCTAGCCTCTCCTGCCTTTTATAATGCTGAGGAGAACCCAAATGTAGGCCAGGGTGGGGTGGTGTTGCCAGGGTCAATATATATGTTTTCTTTAAGACAGGTTCTCTCTGTGTAGTCCCACTCACGGCAGTCCTCTGCCTCAGCCTCCTGAATGCTGGGATTACAGTTATGTGCCACCATGCCTGACTTATGTGGTACTGCTAAATCGAACTCAGGGCCTTGTGGTTCCTTGCTAAGCCTAGAACATAATATTTAAAGAGAACAACATAAGTCCACACACATCTGATTCAGGATATTGAAGGCTATGTACAAGACACCAAAACTTCCTCCCTAGTCTACTGTCCTCAGGAAACTAGGGATAAGTTTCAGCATTCCCTTCAGCAAAGAATAGGTTATTATGAAACTCAGATTTGTAAAATTTATTCCACAATGCATTTGGTCTCACCAGAGAAGAAAACTAGTGGTTTATTACTTCTTTTCTGAAGATATCTATACTTAGAAATAAAGTTGTTAGAAGGAAGCTATGATTTTTATGACCCCTTTGTAAACACATAATGTCCCTTCATGTACACCCCTGTGCATATATGTTTGTTCCTCAAAAATCACTTTCTTCCAAGTTCCAGACCATGAGTCCCTCTTTTGCTGCTGGGTGATGAACTTCCTGCTGAAAGTGTGGATTTTGCTTCATTACCAGCTACCTTTTGCAACCTACTGCATCCTCCCCCAGTACTCCCTCCACCTTCTTAGTTCTAGACAACTGCTCTGGATCCTTCAGTGGAGAGGTCTTATTCAGTCACAGCTTCTGATACAAAGCCCCTGACTCTGTGAGTAATCTCACAGTTGTGTTTGTTATTGAATGATAATACTTCAGGATGAGCTCTAATTCCCTTAAGTTATTAACAGTTTCAGGCTGCAACCTTATTTTCCAACTCCATTAATTGAAGATTCAGGTACATATTAAGAAAGTTAACAGCAGCTTAGGAAACTGAGCCTAGCAATGATTAAGTCTTTTCTGGAAAATATTCAGACTTTGATAGATGGCCTTGCATGTGTCTCCTCAATGACACATATGGGTTTTGCTTCGTGGGTCTGATCCTGAATCAATATTGAGCAATAGAACCCATTTTGTGACTCATTCTAGCTAATCATTTAGTAATGCATTTAGCTTGGCCGTCGCGATTTTGAAATCTGTTACAGAAAGCCTGAGATCTGCGCATTTATGTGCTCAATTAACTACAACATTTTTTTCTCCCTAAGGGGAAAATGCAAGACAATAAGAAATGTCTAACTCATGTCAGTGGTTAATATTCAAACATACCTGAAGCTCTGACAGATAATAGAATCATTTCCTTAAAGGAGAAACTATTTTCTTCCCACGTCTTCTGTTGTCAACTTGCAGCTTTGGTTAAACTATTCATAAAACCAACATAACGTCTGCTAATTTGAACCCATCTTAGCTTGAATAAACTCTCATAGGTTTTGGTTTCTGTATGTATTAATGCTATACATCACTGGATCCGTGTGGTAGTTAGTGTCTCTTTGGCTATTTTTAATTTGGATTCATATAAATTTACTTGGCAATCTAACCTCATTACGGAGAGGTTTTATTTTTTAAGTGTCTTTCTAGTATGTTTTGATTTTCACCATCACACTGCATGTCAGTTAAATGATCCAACTCAGTGTGCACCATAAATACAGCGAATACTAAGAAAAGACAGAAGAAAGAAAGTATGAACATGAAGCTTGTAGTTATATAACATATATCGTATTGAACAAGTTGATTAGGAGACAATAAAACTAATTATTTTTATACTCATAATATTAATAAGTAATGTATATAATTACAAGTTAACAGGAATCAGACGATAAACTAAAATTTGAAATGTCGACAGATTATAATAATGACAGAAGAGAAAGTTCAAGTATCCACAAGTGATCAGAAATGGATTGAAATTTATTCATTATCACGGAAAAGGAAAATAAGTGCCATTCGGATACAATTATTCAGTTCATTAAAAACTTAAAATCACACCTATTGGTGGTATAGATTTGACTGGAAAGATGTTCTTGTATGTTTCAGCTGAAATGTGACTGCAGCTGTGTAGAAGGTACTGTAGGCTGAATGTATGGGCCCACTCGTGGTTCACATATGCATAGCTCACTCAACACCAAGATGATGACATGTATTAAGAAAGGGAATCATTGGAGAGGTAATTTCTAGGTCAGCAGGGCTTTGTCCCAAGGGAAGGTAGTAATGTCTTTACAGAAAAGGCATCTGAGAGCTTTCTCTTTTCATACATCCCTCCCACTGTATAAAACCACAATGCTCCTCTCTCTCGAAGACACGGCAACAAGAAATCAACCAGGAAAGCAGAGATCTCTCACCAGATACTGAATCTTTTGGCAATATAACTGTAATCAGCCATGAATTATCAAAGGTAAATATATGGATTACCCAATCTCAGGTTCTTATCGTTGATCTCAATCACTACTTTCTTGTGAATTAACTCTTAATAACACCTTTTTTTCTGAAATATATTTAATAACACTTAAAACTCAGAACTAGATGCATGCTCATCCGTGGAGGGGGAACGGCTTAATAGATCAAATCTTTTACATTTTGAAGTGATATTACTCATTCAAGTATGAAATATGCATATCAGGTAACTTGGTGGGCTTTCTTGAGTTAATTTTAAGTTTATAAAGCAAGTATATATTAATGAACTATGAACAGTTAGTACACCCTTTCAAGATTTAGTATATTGAAAAGGCAATAATTATGCATTTTTTGTTCAGAATCCTATGTTTAGAAACTGTTATCAATGAATCAAATTATGTGTTTGTAATAGTCATTTATACTTTCAAAGTATGCAATGCAGTAATTTTGTAAACTGTGAAAGCTCACCTCCCTCCAAGACGTTTTCACCCCAATACTTAAGATCTGTCATCATCTTAACATAGAGGCAAAGTGACTTTTAAAGATCTTGTGATAGTCAGTCTTCCTCGCTTTATCCGGGTAGGCTTAGTGGACTTCCAAAGTAACAATGTAACAATGTAACAATGTTTATTATTTTGAGTTCTTCAGTGTGTGGAAATGCATTATAACATCAATAGCAAGTGAATGCAAATATGATACAAGTTTTGAAATTATAATTAAAGCATTTATTTAAATTTACATATTTATGTGATCATTTTCTTGAAGCTTTGTGTCTACCTGTTGGTCTTCCTGACTTCCTGCCTTTAATTTTTATCTCCCTGTATATATATTTTTTTATGGTGGGGGTTTTTATTTCAGCCCTACAACATCCAAAGAGCCTTTACCAACCCCTTGTTATAACAGTAAGGTCGTTGGGGGCACCCAACAACTCATTTTTTACTCTGTTGTTTGTTTCCTGCTCCTCAAAATAGCAATATCTGTTGTTATTTCATTCTAGATTGTTAATTTTACTCTAAATTTGATAGTAGCACTTTTTCTTATTACCTTGAACATTTTCCACCATATCATAAATGACAGTGGCAGCTGGAATGTTCATTTAGGAAAACAAATATTTAATTTGATACAGTGTTTTTTTTTGTTGTTTTTTTCCTTTAGGACAAATGAAAAACCGAGTATCTTAAGAGATTACTCAATAATATTTAGGGTTTTCTGGGTTGTCTCAAATCATCAGTACACTGCAATATTACAATTCTGTTCTGTGTAGCCACAAATGGTGATCAATTTCTTCCAAATCTAATGAGTGCACAATAATGAAATTATGCTATAATTTATCTATTGAGAAATAAAACATAAAATGCTTTCAAATTGTGTATGCTTGCATCTTTAAGCACCTTTTCTGATATGCTTTGCTTAGAAAGTATTTTTTCTAATCAATAATAAATTGTACAAGAACTAGAAAACCAAATTTTGATTTAGCTTGAAGGTATTTTAATCCAGATTTTGAATTTGCGTGTTTCTTAAAGATTTAAATGAGTAAACCTCAAAGCCATACAGCATTACAGCGTCTTCTTAAGTAGATGTTTGTGTTTTAGAAGTAATTTCTTTTTGCCCGAATTGTGCCCATGATTCTTTTTTGAGGAGCAGCACCATGTCTTACCACTTTTGGTGACATAGTTACAATAGTGATCATGTGAAGTTATTACATTTAGTATTTGTCCATGTTAATTTTTTATTTTAGGATCATGATCCTGCATGACATTTTTCTCCTACTTTTTAATTCAACTAACTTCTAAGCATTTCTAATAGTGCAGAATTTCTTGATAAGTAGATTCTCTTGTGCTTGTAAACATGAATAGGAAAGTCACATGATCATTGATTTTCTCCATACCCATTTTTAACTGTATCTTTTTGTTCTTGAACAATAGAGGGGTTAGAGTTATAAGACTTCAACTTAAGTTCAATTGAATAAGAACTTAGTAGACTCTAAAAAAAGATAGACCGTTACCTAGTTTCAATGAGATTTTAGTAGAAAATTACCCTACCCAAAATTATATCCATATGAGTCTGATTTGTTTTGAAAGATTGTGTGGATTACAAAACTTCTATTTTCTCATTTCTATCAACAGACTTATTGTTGATTTCTTCCCTTGCTAAAAGGTCAAATCTATACTTCCATCCTGGATGTAGTTCATGACATCGTGTGATACTCATGCATTTTTATTAATAGCTCTGTTTTCCTTCCAGGCATCCCGGCCCAATGCATCCATCTTCCTGCGCTCGTTTTTCTTCTGCTTGTCACATCTAGACAGTGATGAAAGACCCGAATTTCCCTTTAAGATGTATCCCAGATTTCAGTTCCTTGCCATTTCCAACACCAGCACTCTAGTGGACAGGTATGTTCTGTCATATTTAAAGTATTCAGAGTGAGTTAGACTTCTTGTTTCTACTTATCCGTATACCTCATCCTAAGATTTTTTTCTTTTACAAGATGGAAATGCCTTGTCTACATTTCAATCAAAAATTCCATCTTGGCAACATTAATTAGCCAATTTTCTTTACTTTGACCTTTCCATTAGATGGTCCTGGATACAATCAACCATGTTTGCCCTTTTAAATAATGTGCCCATTTGATCTTCAGATAAGTATCCTTGTAGGACCTCTGCCTTGTGCATTTTCCGGACCATTTCAATGTCTCTTCCTGCTTATCTGAACTTTCTCCGACCTCTATTTGAGTGCCAGTGGGTGTCATACTGGCTCATGTACCTTGTTTTCTTCACTCTCTGGACCATCTTGTCTACTCCAATCATTTCAAATTCTTTCTAAATTCTGTTGGTTTCCAATTTTGTATCCTCAGTCTTAGTTGGTTTGCTGACTTCAGAATTGTCTATCCAAATATTTGTCCAACATCCCCACTTGGTACATGGAAATGAAATCACACTTAATATGCCCATGTTCAAATTCTCCAAATTCCCTGGCTTTCCTTTAGAATATCTTCTTTATTTAGTGGATCACATCCATTTGGTTCTTTATAAAAGTTATGGAATTACTATTTTCTTTGTCTGTACTCCATACGTCATCCATCTAGTATTGAACTCTCTTGTAAATTGCAGATACATACCTACACTGCCAATTTCTTTTCTTTCTTTACTGAGACAGGGTCTCGCTCTAGTTCAGGCTGATCCTGAACTTACGATACAGCCCAAGGTGACTTTGGATTTCCAGCAATCCTCTTGCCTCAGTTTCCCGAGTTCTGGGATTACTGATATTTTCTTACTACTTCAACAACACATCTGAGTCTGAATCACCATTACCTCTATATCTCTTTTCTGTTTAGTTTTTCCTGCTTTAAAAAAAAAATACACTCTGACAGGCCATGACTTCTTAAAAGGTAAAGTTTTCATGACATTTCTAAATCCAAAAATCTTCAATGGTTTCTTATGACTGAAATAAACGTAAGTAAATAATTACAACAATCTGTACATACTCTACCATCTCTATAATTTAGTCAGAAATCTTTAGGGTAAAATAATCAATAGGATGAATTGTTTTATACATGAATGAAAAGGTAAGTATATAGACAGCCAGACAGACACAAATGATAGACAGACAGAATCAAAAAGTGAGGCTTCAGCAAGAAAAAGTGGCAGTAGTGGCTGAAGTCCCACCTTTTGCCGCTGACAACTTAGAACTAAGGATGATAATCAGGTGGCTTAGTATAGACCCAGAGGCCTTGGAACTAGAGGATACTCCAAAGTCGCTATCAGTACCTGACCATGTACTAGAGAACCTTAATGGAGACGCTCTTGACTCCAGGAGATTAGAGTCCATGGGCAAAAGATGACAGCAATGAGGTTGCAAATATTTTCTTCCATTAAGATTTTTTTTCCTCAACATGTATGGGATCCCACATATATGCCCCTGTGTGTGTGTGTGTGTGTGTGTGTGTGTGTGTGTGTGTGTATGAGTGTAGCTTTTAATAATATAAGGCTAGAAATGTTTTCTTTTCAATGATGATCCAGAACTCTAAATTCATGTATTCTGTGCTTTACCTCAAATAGAGTGAAAAAATATCACTATGGTTATTGCTATTATAATTTGAATGCCATATATATATATATATCTTTCAAAAAACAAAATTTGAAATCACCTGCACATTTTATCAGTGATGAAATATTTGTAAAATTCTAATTAACTGTTAAGAAAACTTTGAAAGATTAACAACAGGCTCTCCAATTAATAATTCAGAGATATTTTCTTAAAATTGAAATCTTTATTGTTGATATCAAAGGGCGTTCTTCTTTTTAAATTTTTTTTAATTATTTTTCTATTTTCCCAACTATTTTATATTTGCACACAGGAAACATTGGGAAATAAGATTTTGCATTTTCAGATATACATAATTGCTATATAAGTTAATAGGCTCCATGTAAATAGATTGTAAAAACACATAATATATTTCTATTATTTTACAGCGCTCCCCCCCCCCCCCCCCCCACACACACTGTATTTCTTGATCTCTGGCCTTTCTTGATCTCAATTTTCTTCTTTAATTTTTTAAATTTTTATATGTTTTCTGTTTGTGAATTTAATTTTTTAAACAACACAAATGACAAAAACCATTCTTGCAATGCATTTTAATATAGAAAATTCTGACTGCATGTTATTACATAATATTTCTTTTCTTCCTTTCTCCTTATGTTGTTTGTACTCAAAACACTTTTGTTTTCTTTTATAATTTCTCTTTCTGCTCTTCAGTATCTTTCTTAGCTTTTGGTAGTTTATTTATTCTTTAGAAATACAGGCAGAATTTGATTTTTTTGGTACTTTTTTGAATTTTTTCCTGCCTCTTTTTGTCTTTCTGCATTTGATTGTCAACTTGTCTGATTTCTTCATAGTGTGGAATTTTGCTCAATTTCTAAAATTTTATACACATTTGAATCATTGAGTTATATTATTATTTTGGCTTTTTGTTACTCTCCTGCCATATGTAGTTAATTTCCAGAAATATTCATTTTGCCCAATTTTCAGTCACCCTCCTCTGTCTAGTGTGGGCTTTTTTCTTTGGAAAGTTTTATGGTCGCCAAGTTCTCTTCTCCCAGAAAGAAACATATATTAATTTTTTTTGAGAAAAGCAAACATTTAGATTAAGTTTTCCTTCATTTGCATAGTTCAGGCAGGTAGCTTTAAACATTGTATACAGGATTAAATAATGTTAGAAAGATTATCAGTTGGTTCCAGTTTTTACTCATAAAGAAATCCTCAGGAGAAGTCAAGCATAAGCAACCTATCATTAAGAAAGAAAAATGGTCATTGAAGGATTCAATCATAACTGCAACAATTCCTTGAAATTTTTAACTAAATCATCTTAATTGGACAAATTTTCAATACGAATGCAGAAAAAGCTACAAAAAGTAATAGTGATAAAAGTATGCAGCTTGAGTTTAGACTTTGAGATAAAAAATTTACCACCACCTTTCT
Organism: Ctenodactylus gundi; assembly: GCA_004027205.1. Lineage (NCBI taxonomy): Eukaryota > Metazoa > Chordata > Mammalia > Rodentia > Ctenodactylidae > Ctenodactylus > Ctenodactylus gundi. The sequence continues at coordinate 244,480 of PVKB01002246.1, forward strand.
CTGTATGATCTTAAACAGTATTAAATCAAGGAAAACAAAATATCAAGAAAATAGGGTTGTAATGTCGTAATTCCATTAATTACCATTTCTTAAGTACTTACTCTCTGCTTTCTTTGCAAATTTAAAAAGCTTAGAAAAATACTTACACAAAAATTAAAATTGGATTTACATTGCTTGGAAATTGTACTTATAGCTTAGTGTTGGAAATTGTATCTGAGTACACCAAGGCTTTTTGCTATACCTCTCAGCTGCAATTACAGTCTGATGTGCTGGAATGTATTACAGTCACAGCTGGAAATCTTAGTGTGTACACAGCACAGTGTATTGCAATCTCCTTTTGCTAGAACATTCTTAAATATTTATGGTAGCAAGCAGCCCCCAAAATATATATGGCTTCTCGACTGTTTCCAAATGAACTTGAGTTGGAAAGCTAATACTCTACTACATATGACATAACTAACTATACTCCCGCTCGTGGAGGAACTTCAAGCTTATTAGATACAGGGATGCATGTAGATAAGTTATTAAAAACTAGATAACTCAGGGTGGCAACTGGAAAGGATAAATGGCTGTGACAAAATTAAATAAAAGTCAAAGGTACATTTTGGTTTTTTTGAGAGAGACAGGGTCTTGATTTTTAGTCCAAGACAAGTCCTAAACTCACTATGTAGCCCAGCCTATCCTGCAACTCACAACAATCCCCCTTCTTCAGCCTCCTGAGTCCTGGAATTACGGGCACTTGCCACCAGGCCTGGCTTGACAGGAGAATGCAACTCAGAGCTTTACCCTTGCTAAGGAAGCACTTTAACCACTGTGCCATTCCTCTGGCCCCAAAAAGTACAATTCTTTTCCTCCGCATCTACTATGTATAAGGGCAGGCAGCATTCTTTGTGTTTCTAATTATGTACTTTGAGATGTCTGTGTCAAGAGAAAACTTAATTTAGTAGAAAATGAATTAGGATTTACAAGAAGGGGAAATTAATTCTGGGTTGGATAATTAAACCAGAGTTGACAAGCCTTTGTTTAAAACATTGGAAAGCCAAGGAATTAAACTACGTGAAATAGAGACGTGAGTACAAGCTGATGGAAAAGGAGTGTATTTTCAACAGAAAAAAAAAAAAAATGTTCCGTCACCATAATCATGATACAAGGTTGATATCCTCCTTTGTTGACACTGTTAAGTTTGTTAGGAGCAGTGCGACTCTATTCTGGACAAGCCCACAGGGTATATAGAATAACCTCCTGCGTGTGCTTAAAAGGTACATAGGCTTTAACTTCATGACAGAGAAAATCTGTAGCATCACAAAAAAGAGCTCTTGGATGGGACTAAGAGAACTGACTCATCTGTGATGCACATTAAAAAAGAAAACTGTGGTATCAAAACAAACAAAGGAAAAAACAAATTTGATGTGTTAGTCAGCACACCCTAAAGTATAGAAACTACATATTTTAATTTCATACTACATATTATAGTTTAGAAAATTAATGTTGGTAAAATATTTACCATTAATATTTATTTATTGTAACTGTAGAAATTTTAGGGTATATTTGATGTATTTTTGGAAAATCAAATGCACACGCCACAGGAAAAAAATTCTTCTTAGTAAGCTTTTTATTGGTTTTAGCGTGGTTTTGTATGTAATAATTCGTGTATTCTCAAATAACGGGGTATGTGAAATTCCCATCAAAGTTATAAATTGATTTATGAAATTACAGTTACTGACATCATTCTATGGAAATGCGATATTATTTAAAAAGTTTTATTCTGACTTAAAATTAATATTCATGCATCTAACTCAAAAGCCGAAAATAAAAATTGACCAGAGAAATTACAATAGTGGTAGCTCGCACTAAGAATATTCTTTTAAAAAGAGAAAAAATTAAGCTGAAAAACGTGCTATATATATTTTTAGAAATACATTGGATATTTATCTCCATAAATTAAAAAAAAGAAGTGAAAACAATGCCACATACATATAGTAGATTTTCATTTTAATAATAAATTTCTAAATAGGAAATTTTGCAACTGCTTCCACCAATATTCTACTGGGAAGTAACAGGTTTCAAATAATTTGGAAGAGAGGATGGATATATACTCAAATGAGCTAGTACTACCTTAATCGGCATCGCATTAGAGGAGTTTAGGGCCAAGGGCCTAGTAAACTGCCTACTGTATAATAATCAGCATAGGTTTGAGTAATTCCATTGCGATTATATGATTTTTAGATAATTTAATTAATTTCTGCCTATTAATGATTTGAGGATATTCACAATGTCTACTCCAAAATATTGCTAAGACTAATGGAGGTATCTACTATATGACATTTAAACAGTGATAAATGCATAGCAAATACTTGATCAGTTGTTGCTCATTATTTTTAGAGAATCTTCATTATCTGATATTTCTTTACCCATTAAATGTTACATCTACTCTGCACTGTCCCTCTTGAAAAATCTTCCCTCATAGTTCCAAATAGAGTACACATCATAGTAGTGTTTAGTTTGTTTAAAACTCTTCCTATCTTTCTCTATTTTTTTTCTTTATCTTTAAGTTAAACATGTTCCTTCACTCTACAAGATAAGATAGTGGACAATTTGTTTCTTTTCTGGTTCACCAGGGAGGCGGGGCTGTCATTTCAAATGTATCTGGTAACAGTCAACTACTGAGAATATTACTGGCTCTCAGGAGTGACTTGGGCCTTCACAGTGAGGAAGAGGTTTAAAACTTATTGGAACGGTCCAGATGCGTCCCAGAATTGTTTGCACTCTTTTTGTAGTTTTTTTTTTTTTTTTTTTTTTGGATGCAAAGGTAAGCTTTGATAGTGCACAAGCATCTTTCAGTCAGCACAGTTATGATGCTATCTACGGTTGTGGAAAATTACGGTCATGGGACTCGTTAGGCAGATGCTCTGAACTACAAAAATAAGGAGTCAAGTATAACACAATGAGAGGAACAGCTTACCATCCCATTTTCTTTCTGATAAAGATAAAAGTTGGAAGAAGTAATTTGTCTGTGTTTCTAACAACAGATATAAGACCAAATCTCAGTTCCCTTGTTTTACATTCACATTTGGTAGTGGGTATGAGTGACGACCGTGACACTGGCGACCAAGTGCTGATTTTACAGAATCCAGGAAATGAAGATGAAAAACAGGAAGTTCCTGGTATTTGAATTACTTACTCATCCACACAGTGCAAGACGTAGAAAAACCTCACAGAAGAACTGTACTTTAGCTCCTCCTCCAGGAAGTGTAAAGAATTGCTACTCATGATGGAGAAAATGAAACATTCCCAGTTGGAGTAGACAATATTATCAACTCAGGAGGCATCAATAATTAGGGCAAAATGTTAGATATTAATTAGGTCTGGGGTTTCCCGGGAAACCGATGAGTCTCATTCTAAGAATAGTTTGCTCTCTGCTAAGTGTAGTGTTGTGAAATAGTCACAATTTTTTTTTTTCTGCCGAAAACTGAAAACGCCTTCCACCAGAGACTTCTCCAAAGGCGCTCCTGGGGAGACCGTCTCCACGCTACCATTCTTTGCTCAGACACTGGGAAGACGGGGCTCGCTCACTTCCTTCTATCGTTGAAACCTGGAAACTTCTTTTCTTTCACTTTCTAAAAAATGGAACACACATTCATTTTTTTTTTCAATTCTATATTTTCTGCCTGGGTCATTTTTCACTGAGGTTGTACATATTTTATAAATGTATGAATTTATGTGTCTAATATCTCTCTCTATATTATACCTATCTAATACATATCTAATTTATATTGTATATATATAAAGTATATATTATATATGTAAATATTAGGCAGACAATTAGATCTCTTATGTATATATTAGATACATAGATATAGATATATAATTATATTGTGTATTCCAAGTGCCCAACTTAAGACTCTAACTACTTGTGCACTAAAAGTAAGTTTCTCATTGCATACTACAGGGCATGGAATTATGGTAAGGCTTTGGCCTTCTTTATCCTTCCTAACCATACGTTTGAAATGCCTTTTTTTAGTAACGTTGAGATTTAACGTGTATAGATAGATAACTTTATTTTTCTTTCTTTTTCTCATGTACATTTGTAAGAGGCACAATAATATATTGATTGTAATGTTGACATGGTACACACACACACACACACACACACACACACACACACACACACACATCGCATCGACGTTACCATCCCCTCCTCTCCTTTATAGGCCCTCTCATACCGTCCTCATGCCCCTTAACTTCCTCTATCACACCCATGAGGTTCTATAAAGTGCCTATATTTCGGATTTCTCATATTTATTATGATTTTATTCATACTTCGTGGGCTGTACAGATTGGGAATTTTCACATTGTGCCATCTTCACCTTTTATTTTGCCGTAATCCTTAGAGCTACAGTGGTGACTTTGTAGGTAACTAAAAACATATCCTACTATTCCCTGGACATTTGCAGATAAGGATGATATTCACATACTGTGCCCTGGCTGGGTGCATATATTTGGATATTGGGCAGGAGCCCTTAAAGTATTAGAAATGAATTTTTGCTTTTTGAAATGTCAATGGGGAGTTGCAGAAATTGTTAGTTGTATCAGCAAGAAATGTTCAGCACACCTTAAACATCCTTGCTGATAGACGTAGGGCAGCTTTAAAGATAGACCTCACAAGATGTTGGAATCCACAAAGACTCCTCCCTATCAAGTGCGGTATGGACATCAGAGATAGAACACTCTGATTTGGGAATAATACTTTTCTGCTTTGTAGTTTCCACTGGATGTCTGGGAATTAGAGTTCAGAGGTGACAACAAGATGGATTTTAACTAAAATTACATGTTCTTGATTTTTGTTTTGTTTTCCTTTAGGAGCCAGCTGATGGGAGGTGGAATTTCACTCACCACTCACTCCCTATTCTCAGTTACTCATCCAAGGCCTGGGAGGTTGGGAACTCCTGCTCTAGGCTTCTATCATGTAATTATACTTGTACTGGCAAGTAACCACAGCTATCTTCAAGTTACTCCTAGGACTTTGCACCCTCTGTATACAAGAGGGTATGTGGCAAAACTAGTGTTTTATCCCCTTTATTACTTCCTTTCCGGTATCTCCCAGGGATAATGCAGAGGTGTGTCACGCTTAGAGCCAAGCAAAGTTTCTTTCAACTGAGTTACTCCTAAGAGCCTGCAAGGGCAAACACACCTCTCAAATGTTCTTTGGTTGTGTGCCACAGAGTAATGGGTTGACAGCCACATTTGTTGCATGGCTAAAAGCTACCCCAACATACTTCTGTTGTAGGTGAGAGAATAGAATCGAAGCATTCTTTCTCTGCCTTTTAAGTAGCAGGTACAGGGTGAGATGCTGGAAAGGCATTGTTGGGAGCCTTGTTAGAAATGGCCCTCAGTACTTGCACCAAGTAAAACCACAGGCTATTATCAACAGCTTGGCCTCGAGAGCAGGCTCCCAACTCCCCTAATTCTTGAGGAAAATGCCCACTGTACTCCTCCATGTCACAACACCTGTTCTCCACTATGCACTAACTCACTGTGGTTGTTCGGGTGTTATTCTCACGAGCTTCATAAAACAACTGCTCGCTGAGCCTAAGCACCAAAATGTCAGTGGGATCTCATCAGTGGGTGTAAGCAGGGGCTTCTGATCTTTAGAGAAGACCCAATTCAGACAGCTAATCCCTTCTCAAGGTGGTTCCTCATTACAACACCCTGCTTTACTGGAAAATGGAGTGAATTCCATTTTTGAAGCCAGATAACTGTACCAATAGGAGGCTCATTTATTTGGGCTGTGAATCTAGAAGGAGTGCAACACTTTTGAATGCTTGAGTTGCCAATATCTACACTGAGAGAGCTTACTAAAGTAAGTCACTGTGATGACTATAAATGAAAGTCATCATAACTGATAGGCAATTGGCGAGTGATGTCTCTTTTGAGCCAAAGAGCTCTTCTCCAAATGTCTTAAGAATTGTGAGAAACTGAAAAAGTAAGCTTGTTAATAGGTATACAGTCTTCAGGAAAGAGATGACTGCTCCTCCCGTGTCTCATTCAGAAATTTGACTATTTTCCATTGATTCTTAGTATTGAATGGCATGTAACACTTAGGACGACTAGACTCTTTACTGAACTATCGAGATACTCCCTACATCTTCCAGGCTTGTCTAAAATTAAGGGAATTAAACAACTAGATGCAGTTTATATGTCAAGTAAGGCAATGTCAAAGGAAATATGATTTGTTGTAAAGGGAAATGCAAAGGATCAATGGATGACCCTCTGTGCATTTCAGTACAGAATGTACCTGCTTAATTTTTCAGAAAATAAAACCTTGGGTGAGAACTGAAAGTGGAAATCTTCTATGAAAGTTATTGATACTGCTCTTTCATATGTCTTAATCTATTAATTTTTGTTTTGATATTGTAACTAAACCAAAATATCTTTGACAAGTCTAACAAGGTTGAAATTTTGTTTTCTCATCACCAAAAAAAAAAAAAACAAAAACAAAAACAAAAACAAAAAAACAATCAGGCCACTGTTGCACACCATAAAACTTGAATCAGTATAGCTGAAAGAAGAAAAGGGACAGTAGGACACATTAGAAGGCTGTTCATACATAGGATCCCTTACATGCAATATTCTGCCAATGAGCTACACATGGGGAGCTACACAATGCTTTGCTTAGGCCTGGCCAAGGCCTTACCAATTTCTAGTTTCAGTTATCACATTAGGAGAGTGTTAACGAAAAGTTTTACTAAATGTAGCAGGATCATTTTTAATTTGGCAATTTTATGTCATGTAAATTATATCACAAATATCCAAATGTTCCTTCACGGAATAATAGTTCTCCATCCTGCCTTTAAGATGTAAGGATATCCATGCATGTTTCATTTGTTTGTTTGGTTTTTGAAACAGGATCTTGCTGTATAGATCAGGTTGGTCCTGCCTTCTCAGAAACTTTGTCCCCTCAGCCTCTCAAGTGCTAGCAGGTGACTTTTGCCACCACATTCAGCTTGTGCTGTGTTGGGATACGTCAGCTCTCAGGGCCTTTCACTTGCTAGGCTAGCACTCTAACTGCTGTGCATTACCTCCATAACCTTCCAGTCATATTTCTTGAAATAATCAAGAAATAATTTATGTTGACTAATTATTTGTGAATGTAATAAACAGTTAACTATGCCTCCAAGACAGACAAAAAGGTGATGTCAGTTTTTAGATGACAGGCAATCTTCAAAATCTAATCCAGTGCATGCTTTTACTAGTCAGAGTAAAAATTAACATTGTTATATACATTGAAGTTGGGAATTGCTGCACAATAAAGTTTCATTCAGTCAAGTCCTGTGTAACCTATTTTCAGTATGTTGGAGATAGCAAGATTGGAAGGCCTGGATCTTATGAAAAGAACAGAAAACAGGGATAATGAGATTTTATGTATAAAAAGAAATATAAATTTCTTTATTGTGCCCACTTCAACTGAAACAGCATGTTTCCATTTGTGTACTTTGTTAGATATTTGAGGCTAAGAGTGGGAGTCAAGAGAGCTTAGAAGACAAGCGTATCTCTTCCTCTGCAGTTGCTTATAAACTAGTTGGGACGATAAAGCAACTATAATATAATTCTAGACTATTTTGTACAAACCGTAGGAGCGCTTATTGTTGTTTCTGTAGAACATTTCATGTGCTTTGCAAATATTGGACAAAATAAATAACTTTTTTTCTTAATAATAGTCAGCACTTACACATATCTAAATGTATTACAGACTAGCGCTGTAGATTTTTTTTGTAGACAGAAATTTAGGTTAAGAAAAATAAAAAAAAAAATTTGCAGAGCAGCCAACTTTTAAAAGTTTTTAAATTCTTTCTGTAAGCACAGACACTTCCAGTGGGAAGCAACTTTTTATCCTTTTGAGATATTGTATCTGATTTTATTTTCAATTCTAACTAAGCAGTAACTTCATCAGTATTAAACATTAGGTCATTTATATCACCCAAATCAACTTAGAATGAATTTAAGCTCAGGTATTACTAATGGAATATCTCTAGAAACATCTACACAGATCTTATAAACCATATATTAGTATGACTTTTAGATACTTATTGTGAATTTAACATTCCATATATTTCAAAATCTAATTGAAGAAAATTGAGGAGGCATAATGAATCAGCAACCTTGTTCCCTATTCCCTCTTAATACTTGATTGTCAAAATCTTAAATACCCATAGATCTCTCTAGATAAGTTTGTGTCCTGCTTAACGTTGTTGAGGCAAATCAGAAATTTACTTCTGTGCATAAGGAGGAGGACAATTTGAGTTATTAAAAGTGGGATGCCAGGCCAGGCTGTAGAAATGTAGCTTGTTCAGCAAATGTGCCTTATCATTCTCAAATGCAACATACGATCACGAGAAAGTGAAAGATCCCTACTGGGAGAGGGGCTTCTAAAATGTATATAAAATAGACTGTGTTTATATTTAAGATGATTTTAGCTATTCCCAGCTCATTTACTCTAATCAGCATCTGGAAAGCTGAGTTTATTTTGCAATTATTGGCAACACTATGAAACCACACAAGAATGTAAAGATAATTGATAAATGATCAACATGCTGGTAAAGTCTTAAAAATATCAGCATGTGTCTGCAATCTGTCCCTTGCATAACTCCTTCATAGTTGGAGCCGGGCTAGGGCTGAAGATTTGCTAAATATCGAGAGAAAAAGCATAGACTTTCCTATTGTTATTAGCATGTAATTATTTGGTGACATAAATGGGGCTAAGAAAAGCTATGTGGGTGAATTTAGCAAAAAATCTATGATTCTATGAAGTGATGCATGTATCAATAAGAAAAAAAAACCCAGAAAAATGTGCAATTTCTTTGTTATTATGATTGCAATTAAAATAAAGGTGTCTGCTAAAGAGTAGGTAATAAGCAAAAAGTCAAACGATGCATTATTTACATAGTCCAATTTGTACTTGTTCTTCTTACTATTTAACTGGGTAATTTGAATAATGAATTTAAAGCTGAAAAGAAAAATTTCAATATCAATATTTTAATTAAAATTGAAAAATTTCAACTTCTAAAGTTTAACAGAATATTAAGGATTTCTTGCTCACCTCATGGTAAAGACAAAGTCTTACTTCCATCTTCTGCAGTGCGACAATAGATCAAGAGTTGACAATAGAAAGAGGAAATCACAACATATATACCATATTACCTGTGTTCATACACCGAGAAAGAGAGGGAACACAGCATGAAATGCAAAGCCAAGTGAGTGTAGGAAATGGGGGATAATGACCAGTTACACCCTGTGGAAAGCACGCTTTGTAACATCAAGGCAGGGCTGTCTTCTCTGGTTACCATGGGAAAACATAATGCGTGCGTTTGAATAATCCTATAGGCTGGCAGGGAAATAAAGACAATATTCAAGGGCAACTATGGACTGTTCCTGGTGTCCTTGGTAAGGTGAATTGTTTGACTCATCTGTGAGAGCAGAAAAAAAGACAGAAAGCAAGAAGTAGACTTCTAGGTCCTGCTGATTTCTATAAGTCATAGAAAAATGTAACACAGGACTTTCACTTTAATATTCACACACGGAGAGGCCTTGACTCCACTAGGAGTGACAGGAAGTCTACAGGTGGTTGTTTAATGAGGAGGGAAATGAGGAATTCTGAGAAAGTAAGGTAAACATAAGAAAAAAAAATTGGAAACCAGAAAGAATATTTTAACAATGGTAGTGATCACCTCACATCAATAAATAAGAATCAGAACACGATTAAAAGCTGATTTTGATTTAATTTCCACATTCGAGTGATTAAGTTGGAAGGCGTTATTTGAGAACAGTCGTTTTAAACAAGCCTGAAATTTCTACGTGTTATTTTAGATGATTTTCTTAAAATAAGGTATGGATTTTGTTGTAACAGTGCATCTCAAAAGACACTGTGGACACTTTTAGTTCTTCATTTAGAGATTATCTCTTTCCCTTGAGGTATTTCATAAAACAAACAAAAAGCCCAAAGAATTACTAAGTTTACATCCTCATTTTATAAACTTAGAGAATTGAGGGGATTAAAATAGAGAACATAGAATAAATCATGTGTTCCTTCTACACAGAAACACAGAAGAAATAATTGAAGGTAGGAAGGCATAAGATGCCCACCATTGCTGATAAATGTTAATATACTTGAAAGATTCATGTTCAAAGAAAATTTTATGTATGAATCCAAGTCTTTGAAATAAGTGAGCAAACACAGATTTCTTTATATTTTTATTCAGAATTTTCTTTGCATGTGTTCTGTGGACTGCACTTCACTCCCACACTGCTCATACAGGAAGATCATGGCCCAGAGACTTCACTTAAAATAAAAGACAATATAGCTATTTTGGTATTGCAACAGATGCCATCTGTTAGGTAACATTGTTTTTTACTGCTATTGGAATATTTTGGACCCCATTATCAAATTAGTTTTAGAACGACTTCATGGTCATGTAAGTTATATATAAAATTGTACCTATTTAGCACATGTATTTATAGAAAATCAAATCAAACTGGCTTAAGAATTAATAAGAAGATCTGAAAGCTCCTAAAAATGATCATGAAAAGAATCTGTAACACTGGATTGACAATATTTTTGTGGATGTGATCTATTATCATAAGCAACAGAAACAGAAAGAGAGCAGTGGGATTATGTTAGATTAAAACATTTTTACACAGAAAACAGAACAAAACAAAATTAAAAGACAGCTAATTGGATAGAAGAAAACATTTACGAAACACGTACAAGAAGTTCTTGCAAACATATATAAAAGAATATGCATACCTACAGTGTCATATATAATATCTAATTTTAAAAATGGTTAGAGATCTTCAGTAGACATTTGTCCAAATAATATATGAAAATAGAAACACATATGAGAAAAATATACTCAACATTGTTCTACAAATCATCAATCAAATACAAGTAGATACCAAAAGAGAACAAGATCTGAAGGGTCAAATTTAGAGCTGGAGAAGAATGTTAAATACAATTAATACAAGTATCCAAGTAATTTCATACATTTTCTGCCTGGCTTTCTTACAAGAACACAGCTTCTATTAATTCATAATACTATGCTGTTTTCAATTCATTTTCAGTTTTTGTGAGAAAGTTTCATTTTAATTTGGGGTGAAATTTAACTATAACAAATTGTGTTCAAATACGTTATAAGGTGATCTTGAATGTCCTCATAATCAGTTAGAAAATTCATTGAATTTCTTAAATATCCACATAATCAGTTTTTAAATGGATTAAGTTGTGTTTTGCCTTACCAAATCTACGTTTGCAATAGAGAAACTGATATTTACAAAAATATTTTTACATTGTTCTCTGTGTCTAAGTAACTTTGCAGGAATTTTATTCCAAGAAATATCTCCCTAAAATAGTCTAACTTCTTAAGAAGAATGCAACAGTAAAATTTAGCTTGGTCATAGAATGAACATGTATTTTGATTATTGAGTTGAAGAATACTATTAGAATGTTTATCCTCAAAAAGACTCTTTTTGACATACATGCAAGAGTCTTTGTTGAAACAAATTGGATGAAAAAATATTAAAAACCTGCTCCAATTGCATAAAGGTATCTACATATATAAGTAGATATTTTAATTGAAATGTGACATATACAGAATGATTTTCTAATCCCCAATGTACAGTTTTGTGAAAACATCTGTGGAACCAGCATCTAGATTGAAGGGATAGAACATTCATAGGCCAATGTCCATCTGTTTGCCCTCTTCTGTTGCCATCTCCTACAAAATTAGCCATCATTTTGACACAGAGAACATTATGTTATTTTCCTCATCTGTGTACATCATATTAATGGAGCGACACAGTATGGCTTATTTCCCACATTATGTTTGTAAGATTAATCTGGGTTGTTGCACGCACCATTTACCTATTCTACTTTTGTAGGACACTCATACTGTTTGGTTATTGAGAACACCACTGCTTTGAATATTTTGAATGTTAATTTTTATGCCATGTGCTTGCAGTTCTTTTCGGATGAAGTACTATATTAACATTCTAGATTACGCACATATATAACTTTAGTGGAATGTTCCAAACATTTCCAAAGTGGTTGCCATGATCGCCACAGACATTTCGGAGTGCATAAACATTGTATGTGCCCCACAATTTCACAAATACTTTCAAGGACAATCCCTTAAATCTTAGCCATTCTAATGAACGTGTGTAGGGGGAGTATCTGTGATATATGATTATGTGTATAATGGTATTCGATCCATTTTCACTATTTATTTTTCCATTTCCACTATTGACTTATGTATGGGTCATCTCTGTTGTTGCTGGAAAAATCCTGTCATAGTAGACAGAATAAGGGAGAATAAGTTTTGGCTCATGGTTTGGAAGTTTCATGGACAATCTGTTCCAAAGCAGACACAGTACACCAAAGAAAAACTGCTCCATATTCAGTAGCCAGGAAGTGGAGTGAGGAGCAGGGAAACATACAAGCAGACGCCTGGCCAGGACATATTCCTTAAAGCCCTGCCCCACGTGACTTGCATCTTCTAATTAGTCCTCACCTCCCAGTAAGCCCAGTAGATAATAAACTCACCAATGCATTGATCCATTGATGAGCTTGATGTCCTTATGATCTAATCACCTCTCTAGTGCCTACTTTTGAATAGTACAACACCTGAAACCTGGCCTCCAATATGTGAGTCTTAGGGAGAGAGAGCACTTCCTAGTCACAACGTTAACAGTTCATAAAGACCTTGTGGAAATGGTTGTTCAGTAATTCTACCCATTATTATTTTTTGGGCCAGCAGTTTGGTTGTCTCTAAAGTGTACGTGGTTTGTATTTCTTTATATATCGACAGTGTGTTTCCTTTGTCAGATATATCCATCACAAGTGCCTTCTTTTTTTTTGACAGGGTTTCTCTCTGTATCGCAAGTCTATCCTGAAGTCACTATGGAGCTGAGGCTGGCCTTGGACTCCCGGCAATCCTCCTGTGTCAGCCTTCCAAGTGCTGGGATCACAGGCATGTAGCACCTTGGCAGGCTTACTCAGTGCTAGGAAATGAAACTCAGGTACTTAGTGTTTGCTAAGCAAGCACTTTAAACGCTGAGCCGTTCCTCCAGCCCCTTAAGGATATCATCTAATAAATAAAACTTCTCATTTAAAGCTGCAAATACTTATATGACCTATCACGAGTACGTTATTTTTAAAATCCTGCCACCACCTGATGCTCTTTATTCTACTTCACTGCCTTCAAGTGGCATGCGTTCTAATCATCTCATTTCTGCTCATGGGCATCAGGTATCAGTTTTTGTTTATGGTTACAGGCAAATATCAAGATTTATTCATTTCTATATCAAGCTCTATTCAAACAGTTTCATCTATTTTTTTTTCTTATCTTTTCTCCCCTGAACAGGCCTGCCAACCTCACCAAGTATGAAAATGTGTAACGAACATTAAAAGTTCACTACACTGGATTTACCATTTGGTTGTGCTGATGCGTGTCATTTTTCAACTTTGTTCCAATAGCACACTGTCTTTAGAGCTAACGCCTGTTAATGCTGACTCAAGGGGGAATTTAGTTTATTTCCCATATATGACTTTCTTTTTCATAATCCATCTTCTCTAATTGTTGACGTGATTGTCAAGTTATTGTGAACAACTCTATCAGAGTGACACACAGAAGTCAAAGAAGAAATTTTAAAAATATTTGACCTAAATATTATTAATTTAATGTTGTCATTTTCTTCATGAAAAGATATATTTCCTGATGTGTTGAATTCTCATGCTGATTGAAATCTGGACAAAAAAAATATTTAACCATGTTATTTGTTATCTCTGTTGTCGTGTGTCCTGATCTTTTATTCCAACGTTCACACAGCACATCAGGCTACATTTTAAAGTTAAGGGCTACTTACATAGAGATTTTATTTTTTTCGGTCTATTAGTAATTTTTTTTGCTTAAAAATAAGAGGTAATTCTGCAGTAAAATAAACAATATATTCTCAGTGTGTTTACAAAATTAAAATATGTAGTGTTTTTCAATTATGGAATTTTAGGGATCCTAATGACGATTAAGAAAACCCTTTTGATTCTAAAATTTTAGGCTGTTTTATCACAAATGCATACTGAATTCTAAACATACGTTTGAGAGTCATTTAATATAATCATACAGTCTTTCTTTTATTGTGTTTTAACTGAATTAGAATGATCTATATTGTAATGATCAATGCTCTTGCTTTCCTGACTCAAATTCCACTTGGTCAAGTATATTTATACAAAATCTACATATGTTTGTAGTTAGGATTTGATAATGTGTTCCAAAACATTTGCATCTGTGCTTATGAAATGTGAGACTATAATTTTATTTAAATACATTTGGCTTTAATGGCAATATTATGGGGAATTTGACTGGAAAATGATCTTTTATTATTTATTTATTTATCGTTAGAAGGCAGTGCCCATGAAGCTGCTAGGACACACAGAGCTGACGTCACCATTCATTCAGGTGTTTAAGAATTATTTCATCTTTCAGATAGAATTTTCTCTGTCTGCACTGAACAGAGATGGGTGGAGCCACTGGGAAAAGAAGACAGTGTTGTGTGCAGGCACGGCTCTTCCCACCCAAAGAACCAAACATATTATGGGGCATTATATATTTGCTAACTTTTTTTACTCTGGTAAGTTTTGTACCTCATGACGGCATGTTGTATATATTAAACACACCTACACAAGTTTATTCTAAAATTTTTAAAAAGGCAAACTTATCTTCAATATTTTTAATAAATAAGAATGGTCATATTAATGTATAAAGAGTAATCTGTATTTTTAAAATGTTTCTTACTAGCCCTTTGCTTACATAAAGAGCTTCTGGTAAACACGACAGATTCCCTCTAGTTTCTGGTGTCTTCCTACTTGCTGACTTGTTTTCAGCTTCTCTGATCTTTAGCTCAACATAAAAAATTGTTTAGGAGAGACATGACATTAACACAGTAAACAGGCTACACTCTCATTTCTAGAGGCACAACTGAAAATTTTGAGCTTAACTCTCTTACACGACCTAAGCTTAAACACATAGACTGAGCGATAGAAAGGACAGAGAAGGCAGGAGCAGCTACACTGTATAATAGAACAACTGAGAAGGCAAGGTGCCTAAATCATGCAGGAACACAGACTCAGCACAACTATCAAGACAAGATGACCTCCTCTGCTATGGCCCTGGGAGAGCTTCTCCTACTTTTTCTTTTTCTTTTTTTCTTTTTTTTACCTTAATAGAGATCTCTGCCCTGGGCTTCTGAGCTAGGGCTCAGGCAACCCATAAAGCAAAAAGACTTTTATGTTTTCTTTCATATGATGAAATATATCAAAATTGAACATTCAAATTCCTCTTTTTCATTTTAGTTTGCTCTATCCGACTTACGTCAGGAAAAAGAATCATCCTAATTTCTGGCAGTTCAATATCTATTGTATTAATTTATAATATTTTGTGATATAGTCTTCTGAGATACCCCCTTAGATATATTAATGTAAAGCAAGTTGATATGTATACATTTATTTTTTCTTTGTCCTCATGCCAATAATTTACAGTCTACCAAAAAGCCAAAGTCTCTATTTCGTCTCCATTCTCTATGCTAATTAATATGTAAAATTTTAATCTATGTTCTTTTCTTGAAACCAGAAATATTTTAAGTATTGCAGTGCAATGTGATATCTGCTCCTTGATTTATAATTGAAGCAGGTTGCACTTATTAATATACCCCTCTAGGCAAGGACAAAAGAAGCATGGCTATATTTTTTAAACTATAATAAAATCAGATGGTAAAAGTTTGATTAATATTTCATTTTTTTCATCTTTGGAAATATAAGACTGCATGAAAATGCCTTGAGCTGAAATATTTAGAATCTTGAATTTCATAACCAGTGTATTTATTCCTTTATTTAAAAATGAACCTTCTTAGAGTTATTATGTAATTTAAAATATCCAAGTAAATCAAGTGACTAAATTAGTTTAAAATAAAGTGACAAAATTATATTTTATAAATTAAATTAAAATATCACGAGTGAAAAAATATCTGCTAATTATTTTATCCCAAATGCCACAATTCAGTAATCCAGAAGAGGGTACCTCCTTTTTCAAATAAATGGAAAGATAATTATATATCCACTTCTTTCTTCCTCTAATATTTTTTAGACTCTTACTGATAGTTAAGTGAACAGCAAGTTTCTGACTGCATCACTTCTTGGTTTTCCTCAGACTCAGATATTTCCTCATTCCCTTCTTGCAGAATAATTAGATTTCAGAATATAAGAATGTCAATGTAATTTTATTCTGGTACAGACTGGAAACACATACAGGGGAAAAAGTTCAAAGTCGCTAATCATCAAGGAAATGCAAATCAGAAGTACAATGAGGCATCACCCTGCCCTACCTACCCTGCCCTAGTAAGGATGAATATTATCAAAACATTTAAAGATAACCCCAGGGAAAAGGAAACCATCGCACACTAGGGCGATGTACATCTGTATAGTGATTATGAAAAATAGTACGGCGATTGCTCAAATAATCAAAAATAGGATCTCCGCATGATTCAGAAATTGCACTACTCCAGATATGAGCAAAGAAGATAGAACCAGTATGCCTAAGAGCCATCTGCTCTCCCACGTCCATTGAGGAGTTGTTCAGAGGAGCCGAGATATGAACTCAACGTCCGTTAACTGATGGATAGGTAAATAAAAATGATATATGTAATTAATTGAATAATGTTCACTCATAAAAATGAAGGAATCTTGGTGAAATTGAAGAACGTAAAGTGTGACATAAGCCAGACAGAGAAAGACAAGCATCGCGTGATCTTATGTGTGGAATCTGAAAATTCCACTCACAGATGTCCAAGTACAATGAGTGGGAGTGACCAGAGGCCAGGAGAGGAGAGACCAAGAGAAGAATTAGTCAGCGCGTACTAAGCTCAGTTAGATAGAAGTAAGGGGACCTGGTGGTTGATGCACTGTAGAGCACCTGTCCGTAACTGTAATGTTTCAAAATAATTTGGGTATGAAAGCAGGTATGACGAAGTTCTTTTACTCATTTTCTGCATAAGGTTCCAAGTATATCAGCTCAATTTGTGAGAGACATCTCTCTCTCTCTCTCTCTCTCTCTCTCAGTCCATAAAGTATTCAAAAGAAATATGTTGATGATATAAATGTAAAGCTTCCCTTTTTTATGTTGTATTTAGTTGCAAAGAGCAACTATGTATGGCTAAATTATAATTCTGAATTGCCCGGTTTACTACACTTTTATTGAAAACTTTTTGAAATTAGAATATATGACCACTACATCAAAATGGCCTAGATCTTATCCATTTCTTCTATTGATTTCTCCAAGAATTTGCTGGCCAAGGTTTTGCTGGACCATACTGGGAAGAACAGACAGAAATTTAGGAAGGATAGCATATGTTTCTTCTAATAAATATAATCATTCTAAATGTATCTATAATTATTAATCACTCTTTTGTAACTTTAGATATATTTCAAATAATCTGTACATTTGTTCTTCATTTTGCTTTATTGTATTTGCAATATTCCATAGATAGTTCTAATTTTTGTAGCTAGAAAATGAGATTATTACTCAATTTAGTTAATATAGGTACACTATTTTAAGGAATTGAGAATTTTCTACATACAAAATTTTATGGTCTCTAAATAGAGATTCTTTTTAATCTTTAATTTCTTTCAGCATTATCATTGGTCAGACCTCTATTCCAATCTTAGCAAGATAATATAAGATTTTATCTTACCCAGTGTTTCAATATTTCCTCCTTAAGTAACATGATGTATTGATCTTTAAAACTTCTTTGCAGATTAAAAATTACTCCATTATTCCTTTTATTGATGAGTTACTTCATAAATATTTGTTAATACATATCAAAATTCTGTCCAATA
Source organism: Ctenodactylus gundi (assembly GCA_004027205.1). NCBI lineage: Eukaryota > Metazoa > Chordata > Mammalia > Rodentia > Ctenodactylidae > Ctenodactylus > Ctenodactylus gundi. The sequence goes on from PVKB01002246.1 coordinate 262,415, forward strand.
CCTTTTCCCCACCATTTTATTAATATGTATATACAATACATAATGTTTACGATGGACTTGAGTATTTTGTGTATATACAAATCACATCAGTATTACAATCCCTCCGTCTCCCCATCTTTGGTCCTCTCACACCCTCTCTAGCGCCCCCCAGCTCCCATTATCATACTCTTTTGGTTCTATACAATGCCAGTTCCACAGGCATCCCACTACAACCAAATACACGAAGCTTTTGTGAACTTTCCAGATACAAACCATAACATCATATATGCATTTAGTCTTTCACAAGGAGTTCTTAATAAATTGATTAATATTGATAATCAATTAATTAGTGAGCCTGCCCCTTGAAAATGCTATAGCCCAAGGCCACAATCTGCTCTATTAAATGAGGTGTGTAAACATTTCCACTTTTCTCTTTTGCAGAAAACTCTGTATCATCTGGAAACAGATGGGCTGAGTCAAATACCCAAACAGCTGGTAAGAAAATTACTCATCAGTGAACCAAAACATTGGAATCAATTGATTTTTTTTGTCTACTTTGCCTAGTGGGATGTTAGTCAATCAGCTACAGACTTGTTTTTAAAATTCGCCATGAGAGAATTTCCAATTAGAGCAAAGTTGGAAGTACAGAGGTGCTCAAGGGATGGCTAGTATTTTAATGACTTTTCAAATGTGAAGGTAGATTAAAATTGTCAGGCAGATCAAGGAAGCCCAGATCTAGATAGGGAAAAAGTGGAAATGTTTTTATTTCTCCTTATGAAACAAAATCCTCATCTTTGGTGTAATATTTGCTGTTCTCTTAATTTGACTCCATAGTGTTACATTTCTTATTATCAGTTTTTTGATCCTTGAAAGATTATCATTGCAAGTCAATAGTTACACTGAAACAAGTACTACTGAACTAATCTGGTTTCAGATTAATTATTTATACGTACAATACTACTGTTATTTTCCTTGCCGGTTTGATTGATACTGCCCCGAGATTTAGATTTTTTATTGCATTTTTAGTGCCCAAAATGAAATTCCTGGTGATTGTGTATTAAGTTAAAATGTTTAACTTTCCTGCGTGTCATAGCCGAGCATGCTAACTTTTCATGGACAGTGACATCTTAATGAAAGTCCTGTCTTAGACAGTCTCTGCAGTCTGCTTTTCCTTTCAGTATGAGTCAGAGTTCTGCCAAATTATGACAGATTCAATGGGTCTCCTAGATATGAATTGCTATAAAATTAAAAACGCAAATTTTAACAAATTTATTTACTTTCCTTTCTTCTTAGAATTTGGATTTTTTTTGGAATAAATAAATTAAAGAGTTACCACTGTTATTTGTTTTGGTTTGGTTTCTGTTTTTTTCTTAACTAGGTGCACAAACTTCCCACATTTTTCTCTATTGCCGTCAATGTTTTCCTTTGTAAAGCTAGGAGAACGAATCAGTAAGAATGGTCAGAGGAAGACACTAACAGGTGGAGGAGTAGTGACCTTTTTTCTTTCTTATGATGTTTAATTTTATTTTCCCCCATTTTATCGATACGTATCAGTGCAAGGTTTAAGGTTTACAATGAAGTTGAGGATTTTGTGCACATACGTATCTTGTCAAGGTGACAAGGACATCCCCACGCTTGTTTTCTCCTTCTCCCTCTCAGCCCGGCCCTCCCTCCCCCGTCCTACCCCCGGTTTCACTTTGTTTTTCATTTTAAGTTCCATAAGAGGTGTGATCTGGGTCTAACCACTTGGAAAGCAGTATGGAGATCTCTCAAAAGACTAGAAATAAATACTCCCATCGCTCTAGCGACACCCCTCCTGGAGATATATCCAAAAGAGGCGAAAACAACACATAACAGAGATACATGTATACCCATGTTCATAGCAGCACAACTAACAACAGCTAAAATATGGAAGTCACCAAAATACCCATCAAAAGACCAGTGGATACATAAACTGTGGTATTTATACACAATGGAATACTATGCATCTATAAAGTCCAACAGTGTGGAGGCTTTTGTGGACAAATGGAAGAAACTTGAATAGTGACCTTTTATGAGAGGAAACAAAGAATAATGATAATCCTAACAGAAAAGCTACGAAACAAGGTCTACCAGACTTGATGCAAATGGCCTGAAACTGAAGGGTCAAAATAAAGCGCAGATCATAAAGTCCAAGGACAGTATATGTTTTCATTTATGGTTAACTAATACTTTTCACCTATGTTTTTTAGTTTTCAGTGTATAGATTTCTTTTCCTTAGTTAAATTAAGTCTTAATAATTTACTCATAATATTGTCATGGGACTGCAACTTTCATGTCGATGTTTGATAAGTTTTTATTTCTACCTAGAAGCATTACTGAGCCAGCTTCCTGTTTTTAGCCAATTTTAAGTGGAAAAAATGAGAGAAATACCAGACAAAGAGGGGAGAACCTGACTTCCAGGTGTCCTGCACCTGCTGTCATCTTCAGAGAAATATGCCATCTGAAGAGATCAAGAACTGCCCAGTAAAATGTGTTGGCTTATATTTTCTTTTCTTTTCTTTTTTTGAGATAAGGGCCTATAATTTATGAGGTCATTTTTAATCACTCCATTTCTGCCTTATAAAAATGATTTCTCCCACCAGTGTAAGAGAGATACAAAATAGATTAAATAACCAGAGCTTCAAAAGATGTAAAAGGAAAAGGCAGCTGGGTCTACCAGAAATCAACATGGAGAATCCACACACACGTCTCCACACATAACACATGTAGAAAAGGTGCATGTAGGTGTATGCAATTTACCTGTCCATACATGCTAACAGAAGTTAAACATTTTCTTAATTGGTAAAGAAGGGTAGGACAGCAAAAATAATTTGCAAAAGAAGTGTTCACACACACGCGCGCGCGTGCGCACGCGCACACACACACACATGCACACACACACACATCTACAAACTTGGTGAGCTTTGTCCTTGCCACATGTGGTTACCGATACATCACACTCAGATTCTCCTCTTCCTCACTGGCATAACCAATACAATGTTGCTACATTTCCTCACCTCTTTCTTCTGATTCAAGCATGCAGGTTGATAAATATTTCAAGTAAGAATAATGGACTTTTTTCCATTTTATTAATATGTACAAGTGCAAAATATAAAGTTTGCACTGATATTGAGCGTTTTGTGCACATACGTATTATGGCAAAGTTACACTGTGAAAAGTGAAATTATTACATTTCGTCAGAAAACTTTGAATTTAGTTTAATTAACCAAAATCCTTCATGAGTTTTGCTGCATTATTTATTAATCTTCATCTTTACTACAATGACTTTATTCCTAATATTCATTACTTGTCATGGGAAATTAGCTTAAAATTCACTGAACATTGTTTGGAACACAGAGCAATAAACGCTTACAGACATGAGTTTACCTTTTTTTTTCTTAGAGATTAGAATACATAAAAAGGTACCAAAAGCAGAAACATGGTGTACAGATGCAAGATTTCAAAGCAGTTAAACTTAGCAATGATGACATGACTCTGATGTAGATTTTCCTTGGATGACTAACACATTGACAAATTACTAACCAATGTTCCATATTCTAGTGACAGATTTGTTTGGCCAAATATGCAGATACTGGTTTGAATATCTCAGTAGCTACTCTCACCCAATCTTTAACAAATACATGTTTGTTGGATTTCAAAGTCAAGACCATCGTAAACCTCTGATTGGATGTCTACTACAGTGGGTTAGCTCAGTTGAAGTATTACACTAAATTATGATAAAACTTCATTGTATCCTACTTTATAAATTTCAGAAGTTTTTCCTATCAGCTCAAATCAAAACAGGTAGTGCATGTGTGTGTGCGTTCACGTGTGTGTGAGAGTGTGCGTGAGCGCGCATGTGTGGGGCATTATAGTCTGCATCAGAGTAGCATATCTCATATTTCCCTTATCATTGTAGACACAAAGAAATGGCTGAGAAGGCGGACAGCTGAATCAGAGGTGAAAAAGAAATCATCAATTCCAGGACATAGAATATCCTATGACTCTGAAAGGTGAGTATAGAAAGGAATATTGCGTAATGCTTTTAAATTAAAAAAAAATGATTTTGAAAATATAACCACCATTTTATTATTATTGAATTGACTGTCAGCCTTAGAACAAGCTTAATACTCTCCTTCTTTCTATTTTTATGAAAGTAATGTTTCCAGCTTCCACATAATGTGTGGAAATTCAGTGTTTTCTCTTTCTCTGCTTAGGTTATTTCATTTACAAAGATATCCCCAGTTCCAATCATGTTGTCCTCAGTCATAAACCATTACTTGTAAAAAGATTTCTTTCCTCTACTCCATGAGTCTAACATCTAGCAATAATATGCTACCTAAAAAGCTTATTATTTTTTTTTTCATTTCTTTTTCTCTGTTTTTTTTCCATTTCCTTCATTCCAATTGAGAGTTTACAAAAAAATCCAGAAACAAAGTGTAAAATTTGGGATGATGTTTAGACTTACTTCTTACAGACCAGTACAGACTGTGCAGGAGGTTATTCTACTAAAGCATTATGAAACTCCTTTTTCTACAGACACTTTTCTGCTGAGGGTGTTGCATTGAAAGCAGTTGTTTATGTGTTGGAGTATCCAGAGTTTTGTCCTTATTTTGGGTAAACAGCAATTGTTGTTGTAAACTGGGCCACATCAAATCAACTGAGAAAAGACTGACTGTTTTATTGCTGAATGCCTGAGCATTGCCTTAGGGGAGGCCACAGAGACCATCAGTTCTGTACCTTTACTATGATTCCCTCAGGGAAGACTCAGAAACCAGTAACTCAGGAAGCATAGAACTCTCCCACAGGAATACTGATGTGAATAATATTTAGTCAACACACACCTGGAATGAATGCATCTCGGAAGTTCAACATCCTGGCCATTAGCGACTCTCCCATGTGACTCTCGCTTCTGTTAGTATGTTTCTTTCCAGGTAAATGATACAGACTTGGCAGTTATAATTTTGTGAAGAGGTGGGCATTTTTTCTATCTTTCTCAAAAAAAAAAAATAAACCTGAAGTTTCATCTGTCTATAAACACTTTATTTGACTTTTATTTGAAAGAACATCTCTTAATGATTTAGGACATAGACAATTTCTCACTTAGGTTGCTTGTATCTGTACTTAAACTAAATTTCAATTGTTTTGAAGCAGTTTCAAATGGTTCAAGCAAATACAGGTAATTAATACTCACGGTTTTTGACCTATTATTTTTCCGTAACCAAGATACTATATCATTTAAAAGGCAGATCTATTATACTGGATTATAATCAATTCTGACTATCTTTGGGTGTTAATTACACCTTCCCGTGGGAGGAACTTATTACTTTGGTTTATTTTTCTCTCTAAAGTTTTTCCAATAAAAAATAATCTACAGTTTTCACACTTCATACTGGGGATAGGAATAGAGCATAAAACAAAATTCTAATATAAGAGTAGTTAAAATTAATGCTGATTTTCAAAATTTTAGTCTTTAAAAATAAATAGTAATAAAAAGACTCAATGGAAAGAAAATTGTAAGTATTAGAAATTGACCTAACGCACATTTGCAAAAACTGGTAATTACAGTGAGCAGAATTACCAATCTCTTCTCAATTTTGTGTCCAGGAAACTTTAGAAGCCCAAGTATGTGATTTTAACACAGAATGATGAGAAGAAGAGAGAATTTATATTTTCAGTTATCTTTTATTCCTGTGTGATTCCATGATAAAAATCTCTCAGTGAGAGGACTGCTATGATTTGAGGGTAGAAAACGGAGAGAAGGCACAGTGAGGGGAGAGTAAGGACATGTCACGTGAGGTTCCGTGCAGGTTCTGGGGACAGAGGTGTCCTAGCCTGAGAAGGCTGGTGAATTTCTTCCAGCTTCCGGGAATTCCCGATTGCTCAGAGGCAAGCTGTGAAGAAGCCGCACCACGAGAAAGTGGTTGTTTTCAGTCTTTGCGGGAGTTTTTGAGAATCTCAGCAGCTTCCAGAAATCTCAAAAATCCCCCATTACTGCAAGGCAGGCTGAGGTCCTTAGGGCTCCCTTGCCTGCCTTTCCATCCACTTATCTCTCAATTTTGTTCCTAAACTTCAACTTTAATGATTGAAAACGCTTTAGAATTTCTTCTCATAACATGACTTAAATTAAAATCAATCATTATGTTCAAATTCTAAACATGTACATGCAAGGGATGTTATTTATTTTTCAAGAAGTTTGTAGTATTATGTCCTGTCTAAAATAGTGCAATCCCAACAGAAAAGTTATTTAGATATTTCATCATACACATCTTGACCACAAATTTTAGGAAACTACCATTGAAATACAAAAATCCAAAACCTCATTTATTAGCATCATTTAACATAATTTATGTTCATACAGTGTTTTGAGATGTAATAAATTTGACGTTGAATTTAATTTCTTTGTATGAAGTCTTTTTTCTAGTGAAGATTATGGTTATGAAAATAAAAAAGAAGGCAGATTAAGTCATTTGGCAGATTATAATTTTATTTGTTTTTTATATAAAGTTGTAGAATGGTGACTTTACTTGGGTGCTATTGCATCCATAACTAAATAAAGATGGAAAATTTTGAAACAGCTACAAAAATTGTTGAAGCAAGCAAAATTAATTAATCTGAAAAATAAAGGAAATTATCATGTAATTTAAGGAAAAAACTAAGAAAAATGAAAAGTTCACAGACAAAACTAATAAATCTTTTTTCAGCTGCAATAGAAATCCAGTAGAGTAAAAAGATTTAAAACTATCACATAGAGATATGTAGGCTTTGAAATCTACACGAACAGTCTTGTGTTAATGAATTTTTATTTGGAACTATATGATTCCACATTCTATAAGCACAGGATGAGATTGGATAACTTACCATCTGTCTATGGTTAGAGGATTTTATCTGAACAAGGATAAAGCTGTTGGGCTGCATGTTGAGCCCTCACATAAGAAGCTTTTTGTCTGGAAAGCCTACAACTCGAGGCATACGACTGCCACTTCAAAGATAGCTAAGGAGTTTTGCTACCTTGATGACCAAATGTGATTTGACTTTTTAATTGTAACCCATATCAATTTCTATTTTTTCTCTAAATATCACTCACAGTTTATTATTGCTACCAAGCCACGACCTGAATCTTATTTCAGTTCTCCAATATAATGAGCAGGTTCCTCCATCAATGCCTTTTCTCAACATACCATATGTACATCAATCCATTCATATCCTCACCTATACTCCCTACATTTGCATTTTCATTGCACAGGTCACCCAGATTAAATAATTTTCTTGTCAGGCACCCTTTGTATTCATTCCACAGCAAGCATTTCTGACAAATCCACTCTGGTAGGGTTGACTCTGAATGTGGAATTTAACACTTAGCATACTCTTTAAGATAATTATTATCTGTCATATCAATATAAAATATCCTGTCCCAAATGACTAGTCAATAGTTAACTTTATCATCAATATGCAAATATAACATCTCAAAAATCTCTTTTTGGGATAGATTCATGTAAAGAATACAAAGTATTACTACACTGAGGCCCTAAACCAAACAGACTGTAAGCGAACACAATCATTTTCGTGACTTAAATACACTATTTCATCTGTCACGATTGAAGAACATCTTAGTTTTTATATGTTAGCTTTTAATTTTACAGTTGAGGAAACAAGATTGTGAAGAATGGAATGGCTCGCCTACAGATTGTTTGCAATGGACCTAGGCTCAGGCCTGCAAGGCTTTACTTCCACAATGTTGCTAAGCTTTTTGAGAAGAGTCTCTTTGAAATACTTTGAGTTCACATTCTTTTAATCCCTCTCATGCATTGTCTTTCTGAGGGAAGACTCTGAAACAGAAAATAAAATAAAATAAAATCCTTGAAAGCACTGTTTGGATATAATTGGGGATGTCTGAGTGAAACGTCATCTTTTTTCCCACATTTTCTTGATATGCATACGTGCAAAATTCCAGGTTTACAATGGAGTTGAGCATTTTGTGCACATACATAACTTGTCAAGTTGACAAGGGCTTTCCCACTCATCTTTCATCTTAGGAAGAGTGAATGCTTTTGTAAGATGGTGCGTTTCCCCATCACTCTTTCTCAATGCTGGAATGTCTATACCCCAGATTAAATCAGCTTAACTTTAGATGTCCAGTATCATTTCAGAGTCCTCCTAGGTCAGGAAAAACCCTGCATCAAGCTTTAAGTGCCTGGAAGATGGGAAGATATTCTTGCTACAATAGGAGAGATATAAACATCAGAATATAGCTTTACAGAGTTGAAAAAAAAATTGAAACTTTTTTCTCATAGATGGTAAAGACCATTTTCCTAGTGTTGAATAAAAAGAGGCTCTTCCTAAGAAATTTAAAAGCCATTAGAGTTGACAGAATAGGAAGTCTCACTGTTTTTTAAAGAACATAGGCAAGCTCCCTTCAGCCAGAATACAATTGTGAGCAAGTTAATGATCAATTTTCTTAGTCTTTCATCCTGAGAGTCACACATTAAGGACTGAGATTTTTAAAAGTAATTGTTAATGATAGGAACATTAGAACATGGTCATAATACCCAGGAAAGACACTAGCTCAGAAGTAACATTTGAAGAACCAAAATTGAATCTAAAAGGAACAAAAACACAAAGGATGAGCATATTAATATGTAATTGCTGAGGACAAAGGAGACTTTAATTTTCAGTCACCACATTAATAAGCACAAATATACAAATTATTAACCAAAAATAAATTCACAAAATAACCCAAAATAGTATGATCCCATTAAAGAAAATAAATTTTCAGAAAAATACACACTGGTGGATGCACTAGAAAAGTACTTAAAAGCAGCTGTCTTCAATATGCTCAAGAACTAAAGAGAGAAATGTAAAACTAGAGAAATTGTAGAAATAAGACCAAAAAATCAATAAAAAGAAGTCAAAAGTGAACTATTGTAACTCTAATCAATTATCATAAGAATCAAAAGCAAATCTGAGCAGTCTGAAGAAAACTTTGGTGAGCTTGAAGCTCAAATAAAATAAGTTATTGGGTCTTAGCAATGAAATAAACCATTAAATAAATGTAGACAGGACAGAAAGACCAGTGAGATTCCAGCAGCTACAAATTGCTCTGGTAGTTCAGGATGAAAGAGAGAAGAAGAAACAGAAGCATTATTGGAAGAAACAATGCCTTAAGATGTCCCAATTTTGAGGAAAGATATAAATATAAACTTTCCAGAACTTCAGGAGTTCAAAAAATGATTTCTAAGAGAACTTCATAGCATCATAATCTTATTTTTGATGGCCAAAGACAAGAAAGACTATTGAAAGCAGCTTAAAATTATGTCATCATTATGTACAAGGAACACCAATAGATTTCTCATCAAAAACCTTAAAATCTAGAAGATATACCCATAATACTAAAAGAAAAAGTGAAACCCTTCAACTAAAAATATTATACCCAGAAAAACTGTTCTTCAAAAGTGATGAAGAAATAAAACCTTTTTTACATAAATAAAAGCTGTGAGAACTAGTTACAACTAGATATTTCTTGCAAAAAAAAAAGTCTCTTCAGTGGAAATAATGGGAAATAAGTTGTAACCTGAATTCAGAGAGAAGTAAGGAGCTCACTAAAGGTTAATGAATGGGAAATTATAAAATCTAGTTAATAAACATTGGTAATTCCTTATTTCATACACAATTAATTGCCCTATGGACTCAAATTATAGGCTTGTATTTTTGATATCTGATACACAAAATATAATATTATAACATCAATGACAGACAAGAATGAGCATAAAGAAGTGAAAAAGTAGCATTTTCCATGTTTCTGAAGTGAAGCTAGCAAAAATCCAAATCACTGCTCAATTTTAAAATACTAAATTTTATCCCCACAATAATTATTAAAAATAAATATAAAATACGAACACAAAATGATGTGAAGTTGGGCATAGTGACAATGGTCTTTAGTACTGGCATTCTGGTAGGTTAAGGCAGGAAGATTGCAAATTGACCCCAGCCTGAGTAACTTAGCAGCTTAAAACCTGCCTTAGAACAAAAAAAAGAGAATAGATTGAGAATGTAGCTCTATGCAAAGATGCTCTGGGTTCAGTACCCCATACCACAACACACACACACACACACACACACACACACACACACACACACACACTAAAAGAAGTGGATCCTGTAAAAATTGAATTTTTCAGTATAAATAAAAATACAGAGGAAGACATTAGCAAAGAAAAAAAGACATAAAAGACCTATAAGACATATAGAAAATGAGTACCAAATTATGAGTGTAATCTCTTCCATATTGATCAGCCTTATAACGAAAATGATTTTCGACATATGCTACCACATGGATGTTTCTTGAACATAGTTAAGTTAAATAAACTCATCAATAAAAGATAAATATTATATAATTCCACTTGCCTGGTATACTTAGATGTTCAAAAGCATAAAAAAAAAATGGCAGATTCCGGGGCTGGGAATGGGTCAAATTTGTGAGATGCTGCTGCGTATTACAGAATTTCAGTTTTACCAGATGGGAAGAATTCTGAAGATGGAATGGATAGGTGGTAATGATTTTGCAATATAAACATACTTCATGCAACTAAACAATATGTTTAAGTGGTTATGATGAAATCACCATGATAAAAAGCAACTGTGAGAATGCATTAAAATAGCAATGCAGATAAATGATAACTCTATGTGGATAATGCAGTAGTAACCAGCAGACATCTCATAAATCCATACTTCCTTATTGCGGTAGTCAATTAACGAAGTATTATAATGAAGTAGAATTTGTCTAGAAAACTAGTTTTGGAAAATAAATTTTGTGATACAAATTTTAATTGAACAAAAGGTAAATAAATGAATGGAGGAGAGAAGTTGCCTGATTTTATAAGAATGTGGTCTATTAAATGCAGCCAACTGGGAAATACTTAGACTTAGCCACTCCTCTATAAATTTACATGGAGACAGACCCTCACGGAATAGGACAGAACTTGTGGATTTGAGCTGTAGTTTTTACTTGAATTATGTAACTATCTGGAAATAGCTCTCAGAAAAAATGTAACTGATTAATGTTGTAATAATAAAAATGAAGATAGCAGCAACATTGAACGGAAATTACTGAACAGATGGAGATGAATTTCGTTCTCCTTTAGAAATTCATTCTAAAATGTAAATCAATAATTCGAAATCATCTTACCATGTACAATGATATTCTTGTCAAACTTGGAGTAACCTTCAAATTTTTTTCCCTGATGTATTAAAGGAAGGTTGCCATTCCACTATGTTACTGTTTTATTCTACATATAGAAAATTTCAGAAATTAAACTTGTCCTATATGGAATAGTCCTTTGTTTTTAATAAGAAGTTGCCTTCATCAGTGAGAGTACACCTATTTCTGTGATTAAGGTTCTATATAACTTTGGTAAAGTACATGTTGACTACTTGGGACAATGAATTCTACTGATGGTCGTTCTGAGAGTGGCCCTAGTAAAGCATTGTAGGAAATGCACATTTATAGAGAAACTGATTTACTGGCACAGAAAATTCTGGAAATATCTGTTTTCTGCAATCCCATTCCATCTTTTTCTTCTATTCTGAAAACATACACTTCAAAGGGGGTGAAATGACAAAAGAGAATGCATTTGCTTAGATGGATGCAGGTTGTGGCCCACTACATATTTAACCGACAGAATGCCACCCTTTGTCACCTGTGATTTGAAATATTCTCATTAATGCTTGACCTTTAAAACAAACATTTTTCCAAATTCGTATTTGGAGTGGAGCCCAATTGGCATAGGAAAGGGACACATTAAGTGGAGTTACAAACTTGCCTGAGAATGGCAGCCAAGAAATGAATTATTAATATTAGCAGGAATTTGGAATAGATGATTATATGTTTCCTGGACATTGATGCTGCTTTGGAATTGATAATATGTCCAATAAATTATCTGAAATTTTCACATACTCAGAGAAGCAGTGAGGCACACTGGAGAAGCACTTGAAAATCAAATTCCAGGCCAGATTTTCATGAGTGTTTTTGGTTCATCCACATGAAACTCATGTAATGTTATTTTATTTCCAAATAAAAATAAACTAATTTTTACAAACCATTATGATCTGTTTCTTTTGAAAAACATAGCATCTAACTGCCAGGATCTATATTCTGACATGATTCAAATCATGTAAATCAGAGAACTGGTCTTGAAAGAATCCAGTAAACACTGACTTTCTATGATACTCATATTTCTCTTTATATTTTTATTTCATTCATTTATTTTTTGACTCAGTATTGCTTTGTAGCCCAGGCTGGTCCTGAACTCACTATATAGACCAAACTGGCCTTGGACTCCTGACAATCCTCCTGTCTCAGCATCCCAAGTCCTGGGATTACAGGCATGCACTAACACGGGCACTTTCTGTGGTATTGGGGAATTGAATTTAAGCTCATGCGCTTGATAGGCAAGTGGTGTAGCCACTGTACCTTTCCTCCATCCCATCTTTTTTCTTTTTTTCTGCTTTTTTCATAGCAGAAAACTACTTTTACTTGACATTTTCTGACTTTATATTTAAGTTTGCTAATTGTTGAAAATAGATGCATTCAGACATTACATATAAACATTACATACAAAAAGAACGTTAGGAAAATTCTTTTCAAGCATTACAGATGAGCTATCAATTAATGTTAATGTGAACTATTCTTCTATACTTAATGAATAAATCATGTTTGTTTCTACATTTTTTCCGTGTATTTATTTTTCTCCACTGGCCTTTTCAGATCCTGGATTTCCTGATCCTCAGAGTTAGCAACTCACATTTACTACCGTTAGTTCTTTTAAAGTAAAAGCAAAATTCAGCAGAAATTTATACAAAAAAGGGATATTCTTTCTACCTACACTTTTTGCTCTTTTTATATAAAAATATTTCTTAGAGAGGTAAGAAGGGCAAGGACAGTGAAGACGTTGGCATGTCTCTACTTATCATTGAAGTATGGAAAGTTCCGTGAAGCAATGTCGTTTCACCTTGGGGACATCCCCCTAATCTATGTGAATGAAGAGTCACATGCAGGAAGAGAGCCAAGGACAATAGAATTGTTTGGCAACTGAATTTAGAGCCACGGAATATAGTAGGATTTCATAGGGTTTGTGTGTGTGTGTGTGTGTGTTTTCCAGGTTTCATGATGTTTACTACGTTTTAACAATATATCTAGCTAAGAAGATAGCTTCTCAACTAGTCAATGCTATAAGATTAAAAAGGAACCCAGGTCAAAGGCACGCTGTTGTTAGGCAAATAAACAATTCCAGAGTCACGTCTTTTCTGTATTTTCCCAGCATCCTGCAGGCCACTGTTCCTCTCTCTTAGGTACCAGGCATATGTAGCTTCAATTATAGGGAAGCACCACTGGGCCAAGCAATATTTTTTAATAATGTCTCTGATAAATATATTCCCTTACATTTTCTAGGACATAACTGTTTTGTAATATCATTTGCTTTCTCCTATGGGATATCATTTCATGCAACGCATGCATGCAACGAAGCACAAATACAGTCATACGTGTATTATTGAGAAATGATTTTTTAAATAATAAATCATTTTGTTAGTGAAATGGAAAACTTATGTATATGGAGTCTTTTTAAGGATATGTATGTTTAAAAAAAGTAGCGTTTTCTATAACAAATGAGAATTCTTGACAGTAATTGCCTTACTTGGAAATGGTACTGGAAATTTGGATAGGAGGCTTCCTCAAGCACTCCATGTTGATAACACTTCAAATCTTTTAGTTCAAGACTCTCTTAGTTTGAAATACACAAGTATAGTAAAATCTTGAGGATTGCTGAACCTGTGACTCAGAAATCACTGTTTTCCTTCTTTCTTATAGTCAATTTGACTGAAAAATTAGGGAATTTAAAAAAATTAAATTGGGTAATTTGAGCTAGTTTGGCTAGTCACAGTGAAACAATCTAACAAGACAGTCAAGAGCTCTTTAGCTCAGATTTTAGAAAATGAAAAAAAAAATCATAGAGCACAGCATCAGTACCATTTTCCCTACCTCAGGCTAGTGAATGATTTTTGAGAGATTAAGATTTGCAGAATGCATTCAATAGCCTTTCAGAATTAAAAGAAGAAGGAAAAAAAGTAATTGGGACTCAAAAAGTCAATAGGCCAAGAGTATATAGAAAATGTGGCCAGCATCTCACCTGGAAGCCTTATATTTACACCCCTTTCATATCGAACTATGGGAAGAGAATCTTCATCTCTTAAAACTAGTTAGTTAACATTAGTGAGGCGATATAAACCACCTTATTCTCAAATTATGTAATCATGAAGGAGAAATATAAAATGTCTGTAAAAACCTTACTTATCAAAACTATTCAGAAATTTATTTAAAAATGAGAGAAATTTTATTCTATAATTTAAGCCATAACTACAAAAAATACTTTCAGGCCCAGATGATTTCACCAAGGAAGCCAGAATATTAAGAAAAAAATCCAAATGTAATATGAGAGATTCCAAGAAAACAGAAAGGTTAAAAATAAATCTTCATTTGTTTTGTGATGCCAGGATATCACTTTATTAGGAGAAAAACCTTCACTCCGATTGCAACATAAATAAAATAAAAGCAATCGGAATGAAATATTACTTAACAGAATTTATCAATGTGTAGAAAATAATTTGATTTTAACAGAAGAATTAAAATGTAATGGACTATTTTGAAATCCATTGTAAAAATTATTAACAATATCAATATTGAAGTAGTAGCCAGAAACATCAGCTTTGCACCAAAAGGATTTTTCTGTAGAAATACTCAAAACACAGTAGTTTCTTTTCTTCAGACCAGGCTCTCACGAGCAAAGAGCAGAAGCTGGCAACCTCATCTCTGTGATGCTGGAAGTCACAGACTATCATCTTCATGGAGCCTTTGCTGTCAAATTGAGTGTAACAAGGCGATTCAGATAGTACTAAGGCGTCCTAGGGCAGGAGTCATTGTGAGCCATATCAGGCTGGGTTCCACAGGTGTCAGTAGCAAGAACAATAGAAATCCTCATATTTACTGAAAAAATGTTGGAAGAGATTTCTCTAAACTTAGAAATTAAATATAATACCTTCATTTATTAAAAATTATACCGGATGTCTTTGTCAGGGCTAGAAGACAAGGAGCTAAGTAGCACTAGGCTATCAACATGTATAAAATCTTATTGTGTGACACATAATCATGTTTGGTTTTCAAAAGATCTGTGAACAACATGGTTTTAAAAGGTCATTAGTTATTACAAAATTATTTTTTTTCTTTTGTTTGAGTCACTGGTGTTCCATCTGCAGGCCTCTGCACTGAGTGTCATTTCTACCCTCCTCCCATCTTTTCTTTTGAAACAAAGTCTTGCTAAATAACTAAGTTGCTCTGGCTAGCTTCAAATTTGCAATCCAACTGCAAAACCTGTTAGAAACACATAGTGTTAAATCAAAATTTTTAAAATGGAGGTTTTGGTATTGAAAAATTGACTTAAAAAGAGAAAAGTCTTGTAGATGAGTTGAAAACTTTAATGTTATGGATGTCAACATTTTTTTCCCATCCCAGCTAATTCAATCAAAGTACTACTAGTTTTTATTTTATCGTTGCTGTAGTTGGCCAAATAATATCTACGTTAAGAAGAGTTAATGGGACTAGGAGAAGAAAAATACCGACTGTAAACACACCACTAAAATCTGAATGCTATGCTACACATTTGCTAGAGTACAATTCATGTGATCACATAGCCACACTATTAAAGACAGCAGAACACTGGTTATTGGCACAGAGCAGGCAAGCATTCCATCAGTACAGAAAGAATTAAGAAAAAATCCTTTTGTATATAGTGAGTTTACTCAACACAGTTTGAATTATTCATTAATCAGGCAGACAAAAGGACAAACAACAATGAATAAATTATTCGATGTTAAAAAGAAGAGGATCTTCTGTTCCTGAAAGATGCAATTAGAAAGGCTTTGCCTTTGTCTACACTTCAATTATTTCCTTTATATGCACAGAAAAAAAGAATGAAAAAAATTTAAAAATTACATCAAATTAAAAAGCTTCAACACAACAAACAGCAAAGTGACGAAACACATAACAAAAAAGGAGGGAAATGTTTCCAGCTGCTCTTTTGACAAAGGAGACAACCTAGATTGCACACAGAGCTCAAAAAATCACATCCAAGACCCTAATCAATAAACAAACAAATGTGTTGAACAGACTTCTGAAAACAAATACACACCGTGGAAAAGTATATATTCAACAACTTTAGCCAATTCAAAACCCAAACTGAATTAGGATTTCATTTAATCCCAACTAAAAGGTCCAAAATCAAGAACCCAACAAACACTAAGGGCTAAAGGAACACTTCTATACAAATTAGTACAACTGTTAGAGAAATTAGTGTGGCATTTCCTCAAGAAACTAAAAATAGAACCATCATTTGATCAAACTGAATACCACTCTTCAGTTTATTCTTGAGTGATTTCAAATGTTTGTTGTACTGTTAGTCTCGAAAGTGAACCAAGAAAGTAGGCTAAGGGAGTATCTGAATCAAAGAATGGTGAAAGAAATTGTAGCACATGTACACAGTGGAAGAGGATTGGCTATCAAAAAAAAAAATCAGGTCATTTTCAGGAAGTTAGAATAAACTGGAGACAATCATGTTAAGTAAAATCAGCCAGACTGCGAAAGTCAAATATTTTATGTTTTCATAAACGGAACTAACATCAATGTATAATCAAAACAAGGTAGAGAAGAGGAAGGGTTGTAATGAACATAGTATGTTACATACATGTGGGAATATGTCAATATAAAACCCAGTACTCTGGATAACTGACATACTAACATAATTAGGCAACATGGGTAGGTACCAATCTCTAAAGTCTAAAATTTGTGAACAAAATAGGTTGAAAGAATTTTTAAGTGATGCAAACTTCACTTTATAAAAATATTAAATGTTCAATATAATACGTAATTCTGTGAAACTTCTTTTACGAAGTAAATGTGAATTAAATGTAGTAGATTTTATTAAGTAATGATCACTGTTACTGCCATTAACACATCAGGTCAACATTATATTCCCCTACTTATAAATCAAAGAGAAACACATCAGTAAATATGACCAAATTGGTAAATAAGAAACCAAAATGATGGCAAATTTAAACCATTTAATTTCCATTAATCTTTTTAAAAGATAAAAATAATGTTTATAAATATCTGGATTTTTTTGTTTCAGTTTTTTACCTCTTTTTGATTTATGTCACTTTATTTTTTTTCTTAAAATCATTTCTTTAAGTCTTAGTAACTTAACCACGTATGATTTGTATTTTACAAAGCAATTTCACACAACTCACTTACTCACTTTCCTGGTGACTCTAAACATTTTTCAGTGTAGATAGTTGAGGTAAGTTCCCAAATACAGCAATTGGGAAGTATTAATGATTTGGACCTTCCCTCCATTTTAGGTCCCAAAGATTATTTATTTTGAAAAGTTGAGATGAATTTAAAGAAAGAATTTCGGATATGGTTTCAGTTTCCTGTGTCATTACATTTAAGAAGATGATGTACTGTGCTTTTACCAGGTTCTAGAATGAATGGGCATTTGAAAACTCAGACATTGCAAAACGCTGGTCACTTTACGGTCAGGTACTGTGGCTACTGACTTTATGGATTTTTCTCAACTGAAAATTGTTGTTTATTTCTACAAAATCAACCATAGCAAAAAATAGGAGACATGAGTCAAGAATATGTAGAAATAACGTCCACTTATTCTACTAGTCTAAAAGCAAATTTTGAGCAAAAGGACAATTAACAGTAAGGTAGATTCTGCTGGGCAGGTGCCAGGTTAATAAGGTAGAGTTTTTCCTAGGCAGGCAAGGTCAAAGCAGCTAGCAGAGTTGGGTGGAGGCATCCTCTCTCCCAAGATAGAAATGCAATCGCTGATAGACAAGATAGCTTGGAATACAGGACACATGGTCAAGAGAAACAACTCAACAGGCTTGAAGGCTGTAACTAAGGTACTGAAACTTTTGAAGGCCATTGTGGACCCTCCTGCTAGATTTGCTGGTTCCGCAGTCTGCAGACTTATCTTGAGCCCTAAAACTTGATTTAAAACCAAAAGACTAATTTTACGCAAATCTGTACCAAACCATAATTTTCATGCTAATATGTGCCAATCAATGAAAAAGGCCAACTAGCAAAGTAATTATGCATGATCCGTAGAAAAACTATAAAGATGACAGTAGGCGCTAAATAATCAGTATGTTACCTTGTCAGAAGAGTTCTCCACTGCTCTCTTGAACTTTCCTTTTATATTTCTAATAGCATTACTTTCTATTTCCCAATAATCTCTTTGTTCGTGGTGTTCCTTTCTTGACATCCTGGCTTGAGCTCTCCAGTATCAATAGGAAACCATTACTGTAGGCATACATAGTAGCTCAGCCACAAACAAAATGTAACCTACATTTATAGGGCCAGTATGCCTCGTATCCATTAAATCTAGTCTTTTCAAAAGCCACCTTGATTTTCCATCTCCTGCGCTTGCGACTGAATTTTCTTTGTAATTGCATGTGCACATCTCATTATTAGACCGACTTAGAGCTCCTTTTAATCGAGATATATATAACAATATATCGACACCTAATTTAGTGCAAAGTCCTGTTTACTTAGGAAGACTTACATTTTATTTAAGTTGTGATATAATTCAGTTTCCATGGGAACCTGAGTACTAACCAAGACAAGGAAGGCACCATGAAGTTTATTTCTGATTCCACTATGTCTGCCAAGTTCTTTTCCTAAGGTGTTTACTAAAGATAATCACTTTAGCTTTGTTGGAAAGGAAATTATTTGCTCTGTGTGAAAGGATGTGTGTGTGTGTGTGTGTGTGTGTGTTTTAATTGTTACTTGTTTTATTTTTCTATTTCATGAGTCCTATTAATTTTATTCTTTCTAAATAAACAGTAATATTTTTTCCAAGAAAAATTCATTGAAAACAAATTGAAATAATATTGCAGCTTTGAGTTTTTGAGCAGCAGGTAATTGTCAAAGATACTTTAAGCATACCAAACATTCAAGTCTGCTTATTGAATGCACAGTGCAAAATCAATATCTGTTACACCTACCATATGCAAATTTTTATCATATCACAGAATTTTCTTCTTAAATCCTGTTCCTGATGCTAAAACCAAAAGAAAAATAGAATAAATTGTTCTTCATGTCGCTGCCTAATTGCATTATGCAGTCTCAGTTTTTTTTTTTTTTTGTAGTGCTCAGGATGTGTTTATTTTGCTCAATTTACACTGCCTGATCAAGGATGTTTTCAGAGCATTGCTAAACATGGCCAAGAAGAAAGACAACTTACAAGAAGAAAATATTTTATATTATGAATCCTATATATCTATTAAATCAATATAAAGTCACAAGACTTCTAATATATGTTGTATAGGTCAGTATTATTTACACAGCTTCCACGAGATTAAGACAGGAGGGATGTGAAAAGAAAATGTATCTTCCCCAACTCCACAGAACTGGCCACGAAACACAAACACATCAATACCCAATCCCACAGCCTTATTAATAGGAGATACCTTACATAAATGATGTAATTGAAAACATAATTGTCAACAATGTAGTATTGAAGAATGTGGTACAAACAAGACAGAGGAAGTAATACATTCATACCCATGTTCATAGCAGCACTGCTAACAATAGCTAAAATATGGAAAACACCAAGATGCCTATCAACAGATCAATGGATACAAAAATTTGGTATATGTATACAATGCATTACTAGTCCTCTCCAAAGGCAGATAGTTTTGAGGCTTTTGTAGGTAAATGGATACAACTTGGTATCACTATGCTCAGTGAAGTGAGTGAGAAACAGAAGGTTAAATATAGAATGGTTTCTCTAATATGAGAAAAGCAGAGTACAGTCATTTCTTAAAACTAAATTGGGAGAATATAGTGAGTTAGGAAGGAAGAGCAGCGTATTGGAGGGGTGAAAGAAGTAGAGTGCTTTGTAACTATGACACTAAATTATGTCTATCTATCTATCTATCTATCTATCTATCTATCTATCTAGTTGATAGGCTAAGACTTGAGGCAAAGTGGCGCCGATAGTAAATAAAGTAGAAATTCTGGAACTTCCGTGGTGTATTTTAGAGCAAGGGATTAAAAACTTTAAAGATACCAGGATCCTAGAGTAGACTTTTCAAAAAAAAAATTCTCACTCTTGCTTTAAATGTAATTATAAAAAATAAATTATAAGGCAAGTTCAAGTGATGAAGACCCCCGCTTTTATGCTTATATCTGGTCTGAAATTGCAGCCGGCACCCTGGCTCCTTCAATAGTCAACCCTGAATGCCTCAAAGAAAATTAAATCCCGCAGCAACAGGAGGCCAGTCTGCGACACTAAATCAATGTTCAAAGTCAAGGTGATTGCTGCTACTGTAATGGAGAACAGAGTCAAAGCAGTTGTCAGAATAATCTAATTTTCTGAGAACTAAGAGGAAGGTGAATTGATCATGTGTTCCTTGGAAAGAAAGAGACAGGTAAGCTCATCATTCTTACCTGATCTGTGTAGGTGGGTGAATTATGCGTTGGGCGTACTAAGGTCTAACTCAGAGAGTCACCGCAAACAATATTCATGACTCTTCTATTCAACCTTAGGCCTTAAGAAAGTGACAGACGTTATTGTGTCAATATTTCCCCGCCGTCTTTCCTAAAGAGACGTGTAACCACGTACCAGAGTGATCGTTCACTACAGAAAGCAGCCGTATTCCGGCTGTGTGGTAGATGACCAGACACTTGCTCTGAACTGACTTAATTTACAGACGTTAAAAACATCACTGTACGAGAAAGAGCCAGTAGGAGTCAGGTGTTCAACTAAACTTTAGCTCGGATTTGTCACGCAACAGGCCAGTGAATCCCCAAACCTCTCCTGTGGGTTTTCCTCTAATTTCAGTAGGTGTAGTAGGAACAGAAACATCAACTGACAGAGAAAACCCTTAGATATCCTGAAATGGGGACTGAGGGATATTATTCTAGGAAAAGCTAAATATAAACGATTAGAACTGTCTCTCCCTAGGAAATCAGTAAACCAAAAGCGAAAACCCATTCCTAGAGAGTGAAAGGATTCCCGTCTCCTTTTAGGATTTAGAGAGCGTGAGTGTGGGGCAGGGGCGCAGCTAGCAGCTAGCATGCTTCCTTGCATGCACAAGGTTCAGTTCCTCAGCACTACTTTAAAAAAAAAATGCTGGGCATGGTACAGGACAGCAATCCCAGCACTCCACAGGCTGAGGCAGGAGGATTCCAAATCTCCATGAGTTCTACATCAGCCTCGGCTATACAGTGAATTCAAGACCATAGAGAGAGATCATCTCAAACAAACAAAACAAAACAAAACAAAAAAAGAAGAAAGGAAGAAAGAAAAAAACAAAAAAGAAAGAAAGAAAGAGAAAAAAGAAGGAAAGAAAGAAGGAAAGAAATTGTGTGATCCAATCTAACTTCCCATTTGGGTTTTACCTGTTTACTTTTTGCAGAAAATTGATGGAGAAGGCGATTAGGTTAAGGCCTCAGCCTTCCAGGTGCTAGAGTTATATGACCATTCATACAAGGCCCAGCTGGCCCAGTTTATTTAAAAACTGGCCACAAAAACTACTAGATTTGAGGACCAGGTGAAGAAAAGTCTTTGCAATAGTCCCAGAATGTATGAAACCTGTCTGGCCACTTAGACTATACAAACTAGAAAATTCCGTGGTATTTGAATTTGGAGTTATCGGCAAGTCTCTAAAGTTCAACCAGAGCATAAATTTAGGGTTTGGAGCAAGTAATCCTAATTCTATATGTTATTTTTCTTTTCAAAACAGTCTTTACCTTGCTACTTACCTTAGTCTATCGTGAGTGCTCACCCCTGAGTCTCCATGTTCCCCTGCAACCAGAGATGCCAAGACTGAACTGGATGTTGTTTGACTCATCAAATGATGAACTGGATGTCCACAACATTGCGAATTGAAAGTGACAGAAAACAGATCACTTGGGAGCAATCCCCAAAGCATAATTGAGATGAATGAGAAAATATACTAAATCCCTCCGACTTTCTCTCTTCGAGTATCCTCTCTCTCCTAACTCACACCTAGAGCTGTGGCAAAGATCCTCTTTTATCTGTTTTGCTAAATTGGTAAATATTGTGCATGTTATATGTTGCAGCATGGTGTGTTGGTCAATTGTGGGTACTTAGTTGCTCTCTCTTCTTAAAGTCATTGGACATTTTTGGGAGGAGCATTTTCAAAATCTTTTTTATTTAATTTAGATTATTTTTATTATACATATCACAATGTTGAAAATATCACCACTCTCAGTAAGAAATTATTTAAAATTTTGCATCAACAATTATTGTTTTAAAGCTCCTATAGGAGAATATGGCTTAGAAAAATACACATTAACTTGTATTATAATCACTTGATAATATCCTACTCTATATGGGACATTATATTAAAACTATAAAATTAGGAAAAAATGTTCACTTAACATACAGGTTTTTTATTGTTGATTCCTTTTGTTTTTATTTTTAAACAAAGCGTTTCCCTGTAACATATGCTGGCCTTGAAATCAGAGCAATCCTCCTGCCTTAGCTTCTTGAGGCCTGGGATTTCAGGCATGCGCCACCCCACGCAGCAGTATTAAGTTTTACCTATGTAATTTTCAAAAATTATATGTTATATCATTCTTCTGAGGTAGAAATGCATTTTAGTGACTCCCATTAACAAAGTAAACCAAGTAAGTATGTGAGTAACAGAGTTTTACTCCAACATCATGCCTGCTGACTCTGTAGGCAGCGTTCTTCACGTCATGCCACAGAAAACTACCTTCTGCACAAAAGACTAGAGTTCAATTGAATGAATGGATTTTTCTGTTATGTTTCCTCTCTTCTTCCCATAGGGATATGAAATATTCCCTTGTTATCCTTTTTAGTTTCATTGTGCTGTGTTCTTGAGATGAATTTTCTCTCTTTGAGAACTTACCAGTTTCTGAAAATGAAATCATTACATACGTTTCATTCATTATTTTTAGAAATATATAAATCTATAAGGTAGCATTTCACTTCACTCAAAGATATCATATTATCATTTGGTAGCCTAAATAAAGCCTAAATATATACTGATTTATCACACATAATCATTGTATGTAATGTCTGTGACTGCCTACTGCCCTCCAATCTCTAGAAAATTTTCTATTCCTCAGAGTGTCTCAAGGTGAAAGCTAAATCATTCTGTCTAAAGTTCAAGATTTAACTCTCCCATTGATATATTTTTCTTAAGGAAATTTGCTTCCAGTTCTTGACACTAGCAATAAATTACTTTTTTGAAACTATGTACCCGGTCAGAACAGCAGTCCTCCTGCTTCAGCCTCTGTTTCTTTCATTCATGCTCATAGTACAGAATGAATTTTCCTTGAATAAAATTTCAGCTTTTCAATTCAGTTCAGGCATCCATATTTATCATGCCACTAATTCAAAATGTATTTATTACTGTTTCTTGATTTCCTTTAGAGCCATTTTTATTCCTCACAATGTGTTGTTTAATACTCAAGCTATACACATAGATTTCCATTTTGGTAATACTGTAGACTTTAGACACACCCTAGCAAGTTTTCCAAAACTTCTTAGTTGACATTTTTTCAAAACTATAAAGTATAATCTTGAAAAATCATTTGATGCACTGTGAGTAGAAAACTATATGTTAATTAGTACTGAATTTATGAAGTATATGTCTTATCACAATTAGAGATATAGCTTAAAATGTACATTACATTATGACACTGCATAACTTTCTCAACAGATAATTTTGCATCCTGTGAAATAAATGTATGTATTTCATTTTTTGTTTAATGTTTATATAATATATAAAAATTCAGAAATCTTCACATTATATATATATACATACACACACAAAACACACACACACACAACTTTTCCATCTTTCAGCTTCATTATAACTTGATTTTATGTTCATTTACATGACATACGCTGTTTGGTTTTAATCATTAACAAGCACTATGTACTAATTGATGCATTTTAAATAAGCACATTTGCAACCACGAACTGCATGAATTTTTTCAAAGCCAAAAATTCCTCCTGTGGAATGTACTGTAAATTAATAGTATGTTCTATAGAGTGTATTCAAGTAGTCTATATCAACCTTAAAATTACTGCTTGTCTCATGTGTAATACAGAAAATATAAAATAATTCCTTCTAAACCTTCTCCTTCATTCTTACAAAAATATAGCTATTAAACTTACCCATGCACTATAGTCTTATATAGCAGGTTTTTGTAGTTATCTTTAAGGGTAATGAAGAATAAAAGCACTACGAGATTATCTGTCCTTATTCTCGCTCTGATTTTCTCTTTCTGCATCTAAGTTTCTGACATTGTTTTCTTCTATCCAAAGACAGCATTTTAATATTTTGCCATGAAAGATATACAACTAAGTTTTATTTAGATAAAAATCTTTTTCTTACATTTAAAAAATTCACCTGATATATAGTTTTAAGATGATCACTAGCTTTTCTTTGAGTACCTAAATATTTACTTCTACTCTCTGCCTTATTTCATGATTTCTGACAGAATGCTAGCGGTTACTTTTAACTCTTGATGTAGGTGGGCGAATGATCTGTCCCTGCTCTCCATCTGACACAAGAATGGTTCTCTTCCTGTATTCGATTTATGTGAATCATTATAAATTTTCTGTCTTTCTGTCTGCCTGACCATCAATCACTATTCTGTATCTAACTACTTATTTTAGCTTGAGTATAATATTTTTAAGAGTTTTTTTCAGTGGTTACTTTGGAGACTGGACCTCTGTGAGTGAGAACACTCTGGTCCTTGTTTAGAGCACTAATGACCTTTATCTTTTACAGAAGATGTTTCTTGGCTTCTTTTTTGAGTTCCTCATTAAATATTAGGCTTTAAAATTGTGGCGTCTCCCTAAAATTGTGGGTTTCAGGATTTCCCAACTTTTAATCTAGTCTTCGATGGATCATTATTGTTTCATAATAATTACTATTTATGTTCTTCTACCTTATTACAGTTTCCACAGCTTCTGCTCTCTGGGAGCAGATACTCATCCTACCTACCTGCATTCATTTTAATGTTCATTATATTTTGAGTTGGCGATTTGCGCCACAAACTTATTTCTATGATAGAGCTATGAAAATTATTTACTTTTGATTTTTCCATATCTTTTCATCTGTGATAGTAATAATAAAGATATCCAGCATTTTACATGCTAGGCATCATACCACATGTCAATATTTATTGGTGTGTGTGTGTGTATGTGTGTGCACATGCATGTTTATATAAAAATATGTTTTATAACCCAAATCTACTAATTGACCAATTATCTTCATCTCTGAGTGTCTACAACATGTAATATGTGTTTTTGTGAGTATCCTAGATATGCCATATGACTTTTTATGTATCTTAGTTATTTTTATATTATGCTACATCAGTGTTGAGGGTGGGACATTTCTTCATTAGATCCTACATCTGGTACTACCTTGACTATACTATGCTAAAGGAGAGAACAAACTGGGTATTGGGAAAAAATAATCTTCTTAATGTCCTTCTTTAATGATTTTTTCCTTTATGCAGAATTATCTTTCATTGAAATGGATTCTATTACTATTTTTAGTTGACAAATAATTGCCATGATATGCAGTGTGATATTTTGATTCTTATGCAATTATTTAAGAAGATTATTATAATTTCAATTTTTAGTTTTTTTGTATCATAGTGTTAAAAGTTAAGCAAACATTGGTTTGGAGGTTGCTTTCTCTTCTGATGAGATCGTGGGCAAAATACTTAATTTTATTAAGCAAGAAGATTTCTATTCATTATATGAAGAGAGCAATTGGAGATTCTTAGTGCCATTATAGAGATTCCATAAAATAATTCACTTGTTGGGTTTATTTAGGCTGTTACCTTCTGTGAGTATATAATCCTCATTTACATCATTTTCCCTAGATACAGCCCACTCACTATTTTTTCTTGTGAAGAATATTCACATTTTATTTGTGGCCATATTTTAAAACAAATGATTCACTTATTTGATTGTCAGAAATTTTAAACTAAATTTAAAGATGCTGATGATGAGAATGAGGAAGTTACTAGCAAATGACAGGTTAGGAACTGATCACAAAGTAAAGTGGTGAACATAAAAGAAGAAATTCTTGTTGTATTCTAAAGATAGATCAGCATAGCAACATTTTGAATTCATACACACAAGTCGTGTAACTGAATAAAAGACAATATTGTGGCAATCATGCAATTCCAGTACAAGGATGGACAGAAATGGCCTATTTGTATATAAAAGAAATATCAGGTACTTAGGTAACTCTATTTTTGTCACTTCGTTTCCACTAAAATTACACTTCTAGAATAGGTAGAAAATATAGCTTAGGGGAGTTCATCATTTGAATCACATTTCAATAGTCCTGAGCTTCATTACAATGTCCAGTGACCCACTTGTCAAACCATGTATAATTAAAATATAATATTACCCAGTTTCATTTGCATTCTAATTATCATTTTGCATTTTGCTGTTAGATCTTTCATTACAAATGGACTGTAAAATTAAATGAGGTAGCAAGTTTCCTATATATAATAACTTCTAATGTTAATTTGTATTTTTCCCTGTGGAAAAAATTGAACAATTGTCATCACAATATACAATAATTAAAAAAGATTGGAGCAGTAAAAAAATCTCTAGTGACTTACATGCATCTTTCTTGACAAGTTCATTCTGCCCTCATTTGCCTCAATTATAGGGCCAATGTCTTAAATCTGATTTAAACTTGAGGCTATTATCTGACCACTGTAGTAGCCGTCAAGTTTTTACACTTTTGACTATCATCTGAGAAATTCCAGAAACATGGTCTTAAATATTCTTATGCATGTAAGAAAGAGAATATGTGCACTTTGGCAAGTAGTTACCAGCAACTAGTCATGACTGACACTAAATGACGTAATTCATTTTAATTTGCTGATGTTATTAAGGAATTACTGAAAGTCAATTCACTTTAGTTGACATAATAATGTTTCCATGATGTCGAAAAGAAAAGGCTTTAGATCCATAGTCATTTATTAGATCCAACAATCTACCTATACATAAAAAACTCTTTCAACCAACAGTAGAGAAAAAAAAAACAAAACAAAACAAACAAAAAAAAACAAAACAAGAAAAAGTACAAAACAACTCATGTCTCAACTTTCTCTTCAAGTTTACTATGACAGTTGTTATTAATTTTGGTGTCTATATAAATAATGCCTGCATTAGCTTGAATTCTTGGTCCAATGACATGTCCTTTGATATCTTTTGCTCTATTTCACATAGTCTAAAGACGATAAGCTTACAATATAATAATTATGAATCCTCCTACAATTAAATTCTCTCTTTTTCAGTGGTCCAATTCTGCGAGTACATCATGTTCCCTCTTTTGATCCACGCTATTCTAATTTTAATGGTGCTTAAATTTGTAAAAGACTCAATGTGTATAGATTCCTATGTTTTCTCTTCCAGTCATTTATGTTCACATATTGTTGTCTCTTTTCTCTACACTGAACATTCTCTCAAGTTTCAGTGATCCCAATAAGATTGCATCTGTGCCTTCTTATGTTATCAACATTGCTGTTTTATACTATCAGTATATTTTTCAACTCTGTATGAATATTTGAAATTATCAATATAGTTCATGAATCTACATACTATTTTGAAAATTAAATATACCCATTTTACATACAAGGAATTTTCTTTAAAGAATTTCACCTTCAAAGTCCGTTATTACAGTGTAGTGTTTTATAGTATCAACTTAAATTCTTCCTGTGCCTTTAAACTAACACCTAAATCCAAAAAATGGAATATCAAAGTGAATATGAAATCTTGAACAAAAATGTATCTTGATTACAAGATATATTTGGAATCTACCAAGAAAGACTACAAAGAGTTTTGATTAATTAAACATAGGAAAAAGCATTTTACACAGTCGGAAATACATTGAGAGACTGTAAGTTACAGCATTCAGTACCTGTATCCTCGATGTGCAATCCTAAGTCAGACAGAGTCAGTTTCTAAGAGCTTCCACTTGATTCAGTCAATTATTTTATTAACGCATTCTGCTTCCCCCAAAATACTAATATTACCAATGTGATATTCCTTCCAAAAGCATTCATATTTGAGATTAAACACATTTATCCCTTAATAATCATGTAATCCAATGAGTGTGTTAGACAAGGACAGGAACCTTAATTTTGTCTTGTCTCTTCCAGATTTCGATAACTACAACCCTCATCTCTGTGTCTCCTCATCACTCCTCCAGATGACGAGTCCGTTATCTGGAAACTTATATACAGGGTCTGCTTCTGGAATAGGCAAGGCAAAATCAACATTATTTGCAAGAGCATTTTAGTAAAATATGTCTTTCACATTTTGGAATGATCAACATGATGGCAACAGTACAAGCAATTGGTAAAAGAGGGAGAGAATAAGAATAAAAATGAAATGAATCCATACCCTCCCAGCGCTGCCTGGACATCTGGAGCTCTCTTTTATTTTTATTTTATTTCATTACTATTATTATTATTTTTTGTATACGAGCACCACAGCATGCGGCTCACCAAATGGGACGTTTAGCTGTATTTGGCATTCGTTGTTGTTATTTTCCAAAATTCTTCACACTAACACTTCGATTTGGAAGTTATTTGTAGTAATCACTTCCAACTAAATTGTTTGTTGTAATTATTTGATGCTTTTATAGGCCTGATAATAAAGACTTGGTTGAAAATGAATCCAACATATTATCTTACACTCGCTCTTTTATTCTAATCATAAAAAATAAGAACATCGCATTACCATGAATTAAACATAACATTATTAGTGTCATGTTTTATTTTGTTTTCCCTTTCTGAGGATAATATTACTCTGTCATCGTAACATTTGACAGCACAAATCCTGGGAATGATACACTGTGCAGTTACGCAAGAGGTATTTAGGCTTTATGAATCAGAGCACGTTTGCATTATACCTGCAATAAAAATGCATCCTACCAAAATTTCAGAATCATGATTATGTTAGCTCAATGTTTACCTGAGAACAGATCTGTATTGAAAATTAAATCTATTTCTCATTTCTTAATTCTATCACGTGTGCTTTCTTGAAGAGTTGAACAGACGTGTTTTTCTTTATCTAACACCCTACTTTTGTTTTGTATTGTCATTATTTTATTCTTAGTGTTTTTTCTATGAACTCCATATAATATTGATGACCTGTGTTATATACCTTTATGACAAATACTGTTGGCTAATGATTAGAAAATCCCAGGCTCAAAGTCTGTAACTGGGTTAAGAATATCATCAGGCTGTGTCTAAGGTTCTCTCTGTTGACTAAGGACTGATGTATCTTCTAATCACTATCTTGGGCCAATTTGTTTATATCATGTTTGTGCCTAAAGGACCAATTGCTCTTTCCAAAGCAACACAATTAGCTTTTTTCCCCCAATTTTGCTGTCTAGTGCCTTCTTAGAGCAAATTGGGTGACATTATCAAAATTAGTAGAATGAATTGATACCTTCCAAAAATGAGGGACAAATATTCCCTTGATCCCCTGAGT
This sequence comes from Ctenodactylus gundi, assembly GCA_004027205.1. NCBI lineage: Eukaryota > Metazoa > Chordata > Mammalia > Rodentia > Ctenodactylidae > Ctenodactylus > Ctenodactylus gundi. The sequence continues at coordinate 292,075 of PVKB01002246.1, forward strand.
TCCACAGGCTATATGTTTGGACAGATAAAATTCTGAACTAAATTTTTACTGTGACAGATAATATTTTTCCTTAGAAGGTAATGTTAGTCTTGTAAGATTACAAATCCAACTTTGTCCTAAAATATTCTAACTTATGATAAGGGGACCATGCCTAATCCATAAGTAATTCTACCATCAGCTTCCTCAGAAACAGATTTTTAGTGAATTAAAAGCAGAGATAATTTCAGTGACACATTTATTAATAAACAATGAATAATAATTCTTCCCAATTTAATTTATTTTTTAATATTTATAGTGTCACAGAACTTATAGTGATGAGTTGTCATGACAACATATAATCCTGATATACCATAATGAGCATGGTATTTTACCATGGTGGTCCTTTGCCCAAGAAGACTCTCTCAGTGTAACTGTGGGACACTTCTCTGAGAAGTGTTCTATAGAATAATCGACCTCTGCGTCTCATAACAGTTTAACCCATCCAGAGAAAGGAACTCAAGTAACCATCACATCCATGATGGTTTTAAGGATACGTAAAAATTAAATGCTATTAGAGGGCATAAAAATGAACCTTACATGAAAACAAATTAAACTCGAATAAAGTATATATTTGACTTAATAATGACATAGCAGTACTGATTCATTAGTTATAAATGTTGGTTAAATGTTAAAAGCAAAGGGTGTTCAGTAATAGAGATTGTGGAGTATATGCGAATTCGGAGATATCTTTGTAAATGTTCCTTAACAGTCAAACATTCCTGACAAAAAAAACTTTTATTAAAGTAGAAAAAAGACATGAAGTAAACAATTTTGGAAAAAAAATCTTACAGATTTTTCAGAATACCTGAGCAAAAATAGGTATTGTTAAAAGTATTTCAAAAAGTACTTCTGAAAGCACTTGCAAAGTACAAAATATATTGTACGTGGGAATGTAAAATTTAAGTGATCATTTCAAAAGATTGCCATTAATATAGACACATATTGGAAAATGCTTCTCCTCCTTAAATTTAATTCAATATTTAGGTATACATGTAACATAATTCCTCCACTCAACCCTGTACTCAGAAAATACAATAACTAATAGAAGTAGCAGTTTTTTCATTAGACATTGTTTATGAAAGGTCTATTAGATCCTCAAAGTACATCCACACAGAAAAGCCTCATTTAAAATTCACTTACAATTATTAAGAAAAATGTATGTATAATAATTAAAAATGGCATTCTTCCATCTTGCCCTTACTCACCAACCATAGACATGTCTGCATGTTTCTTGTATTTGCTACATGGACTGTATCAGGGAAATTCATCGGCATGGTAATACATTTCCACATATCTACTATGTTCTACCAACCTTCAAAAATACATGAATTATTCCTTTTTGGCCAACTTACTATTAATGGTTGAATATACATTAGTCTACTATCTTTTTGTTAGGGAGTAAATAAATGCACTGATTTAAGTTAACTCTAAAAAGTTTTCTTTGATAATAAATCGATGAAGTGTGTAGTATAAAAGAAGTATTTTCCTATTGATGCTTCCCCAACTTGCTCCAAAGTATTTACATTGGGCCTAAATCCAATATCATATAATTAATCTTTGAACCTACTCACGAGTGAGCTCAACTTTGGGGTGCTTAGTAATTTTTACAAATGACATTACACCTTTTGAGACTTCAGAAGTGGGAGGTAGCCATGAAGGTCTCAGGGCACCAAAACCCTCCTGTTTCTGCTGCTCTATCTCATACTTCATTGGCTGGTTTCCCAAAAAGTTTAGAAAGCAGAGAAGGCCAATAGATGTCCGATTCAAGGAAGCATGAAAGTGATTCCTCTATCCTCTGAACTATATCATAAATTTCTTCTGTATGGTGGCATTACTTCCATACCAATCATCAAGGAAAATAAATAGATCTCTTAACCAATACCTCTGAGAATTAAATTGTGTTCCTACTCAGCCTTTTTGCTGCAATTTCATTAAAATAGCATTTATAGATAAGTATCTTGTGATTATTAAAGTAAGTGTGAACAATTTGGAGAAATTGAAGTGCAGAGGAGAACCGATATCATTAAGTTTGTAAGGTATCTGTTTATCTACACTTATAGGTAGATAGCGACACGTCTGTCTTGATCAGTGAATATAAAAATGTATGTTTTTATTTTAAACAGAAGTTCTAATTTTCCAGAGAAAGTACTGTCTCGTAGCAAGTCGAGTCTTTGGGAAAGTGGGAGGAAGATTAATAACTGTAGATTGTTCTAGGTGTAATTAAAGGCCCGAGAAATTTCAAAATTCAATAGCAAAAATGTTGCTTTCCCCCCGGGCTCTATGACAAATGCATCCATTTGGGCGAGCGGATGGCTCGCATGGAGTGCTAACGAGGAAGTCAATATTCCGTGGTGGCTGGGGTACCAGGTGAAAAATTACTTCCTTTCCTAGACTCACTCCCGGGCCCTTCGGGGCAGCCACAAGAAGAAATGGATTTAACTGCTGCAATTTTCGTGTGAACTAAGAAGTCGCAAGAGTCTGTACTCAAAGCTGTGGGAGATTTTATTTTTCTAGAATTAGCAGAGGAAAAACTAAGACTACCTCCAAAAGACATCAATAAAAAGCATGTGTTTGAACTGGAAAAGAACTCCCCCCCCTGTAGTCAAGCTTTATATATTTAGTTTGTGATCAATTAATCTCAGTCTGGAAAATGACAACATTTTTATTCTGGTGCATATTTAGTATCTATGAAATCACTAATCTCATATTTCTCACATTCCTCTGTAAGCCTCAATTTCATTGAATGAAAGAAGTTTGATCGATTATTTTCAAGGATGTACCTAGAAAACACACCTTATTTTCTCTTAGCTTTCATCCTAACCAACTCTGAGCTTGAATGTATTACTACTCATGAATATTAACTTGTGAGAGCCAGGAAAGATAAAATGCATCGGTGAGACATTTCTGTTGATAGCACTATTAAAACTAAAGTCTGACCTGTGTCTCTAACGACCATCTCCAGTGTTGAGCCATACAGCATTCCTTTTGGTGTTCTACACAGACAAAATCAACTAGTCATGGGCATATGTCCCTTAACTATTGTGAATTTTTGCTAACGGTCAACAGTTATACTTTTCTTCTGAGACTATGAAAATTACCCTAGCCAGAAAAAGCCAATTCATCCTGAAACACATGGGAAATAATGTTCCTACACTATAAAGAAAAAAAAAAAAACTACAAGTCCTTGTCATTATTCTGTGATTTCATGCTCTATAAAATTTAACATTAATATATTTCTTTATCCTTGGAGTAGAAAAAGTGTGTGTCCATCATGCATTTTGGTTACTTATTGGGTACCAAATAAGCACAAACATGGTAATCACCATATTTCCTGACAATGCCCTCATGGTGAGTTTATTTTAAGAGAGATGTAAAATATTAGATAAACAAGTACATTTTCCAGTAACAACCAGACTTCGCATTTTGAAAGCAATTTATTAAATTTATGCAGGGTGGTATTTCTCCCAAACTTGAGGGCCAAGTCAAGCAAGAGTTTCTTAGTGTCCCTGTAGAATAGGAGGAGAGAGGTTGCTGGAAAGAATCACAAAATAACAAGAAGAAAGAAATAATAAGGTGTTAGATTAATTTAAAATATTTTCCACTGATCATGACTTGAAAGAACACAGGCATTTTAAGGAAGATAGAAGTTGGCATTCTAAAAATTGTGTAAGAAATATTATAGCTTTAGCTGTAATGACTATAATATAAAACAGAAAGATGGTTTTGAAAACCTTTTAAAATACAAAATCAGACGGATGTGACGGTGGATTTATTGTGGAGATTCAAGAAGAGGGAAGAGACCAATGACAGTTCCAGTTTGCAAGGGACCAAATAGAATGTATAATGGAATCTTTGTGGCTGCACTTAGGATGTAGACATGAAAGTCAGGTTGTGGAGATGGTCACAATGCAAGTTCTGAGTATGACGCAACATACTTGTCTGTGAGTTATGCAAGGGAAATTGCAGCATGGGAAAAAAGAACCGATAGCTACATAGAGAAGTTCGAGAAAGGTGATATACATCATGGTGGTATAAATGATCATTATATCCAGGTGTTTATCACATATACAGAGAAATTGAAGTCTTGGCCATGGGTAAATATTTTTGGGTCAGTATCAGGTAAGGAAAAAAAAAAAAAAGCAAGTCTAAGTCGGTACTTTGAGAAATGCTAAGCAGTAAAAGAACCTGCCTAACAACCAAGATATGAGGGGAATTGGAAAAGTGTTTCATGACACGGATGGGCCAAAACGTGGCTCAAAGAAAAGAAGTGTAAATTGTGCGGAAGTCACATAACTCAGGGCTTAATGGACGACTTTAATATCGCACAGCGTGAAGACAGTAAGCCAATTAGAGACAGGTTTTTCTGTGGTCAATTGAGAAGTGAAGAGAGCTAAAAAATAGGTGAAACCTTGTCACCTTGACAAGATACGTATGTGCACCAAATGCTCAACTCCATTGTAATCCTTGAATTTTGCACGTACACATATCAATAAAATGTGGGAGAAAATAGGTGAAACATGAAGATATGAAAGCAGAGAGGAAAGAAAATCTTTTCCAAGAAAAAAAGCAAAATACCAACTTATCAATGATTAAGTGAAGTCAAGGGAGAGTGTGTTTGTCTCTATGATGATCATACTATCTGGTGTAGGACTGGGATTTACATATTCTGGGAAACACATGTTACTGTCACAGTAACTGAGTAACTGAGAAGTCACAGAGAGCTGTGACAGAGCAAAGAAGATACAGGATGTTGCTACTGTAGGACAATAAATACCAGGGGGGTGAAGGGGAATACAGACGTGTAGTTTGTTGTGGTGGGTGTTTTAACTTATGAATGGAATGTGTTGAATTTTCAATCTGACATTTTTCTTCTTCTGTGAACTGTATTAGTAGTGTAATTGAAGACATTATAGAGTAAAATATCTGGGATAAGTGCTAAAATTTTTTTAAAAATATCAGATATTAGTATTGATAATAACAAAGGATAGACTGTGCTTCTGAATAAAGCTCTACATAAGTCAGGAGATCAAATAAAAAGTGACCACCTGGAAGTCCAAGTGAAGAATTAATAAATTGATAATTGGGTGCTTCCAGGATGTCAGTGAATGAGTTTTGGGTGCAGATTAGGGAATTCCTAAAATGACGAATTAGATAAAGAAATGAATGTCAAAAATGTTAAAGCACGAGGAATAACTTTGATTGCCAATAAATGAGAAGTCCTGGTGGGAGGATAATTCTTCCCTGATGGGAGGTGATGTAGAAAGAATGAAATTTTGAAACATTATTTTATGTTTCAATCAGTATTGGTGTGAATTTCAAAGTCTAATGTGCAAGAATTATTCTGAGATAGTCATTGAAAATGAAGTCACGCTATTAAGATTTCAAGTGAATGGATCATTTATATAAAAAATTGAACTGAGTATGAATAGTGACAAGGGTTGGGTGGAGAGGAGAGTTCTCAGGGATGAGAAATGCATTGGTGTCTCTTTTTCTTTCACACTTAAGTGTATTTGCCTAAAAAGAACTATGACACCACCTGCAGAGTGTATTTTTTTTTAGTATGGTATCTTGGCCTCAATATTACCAGCATTGGCTATCATTGGAATAGCTTAAAATTATCTTGTGCTTACAAATGTATTCATTTTATGGTTTATTTACAAGAAGGCAGGTAAGATTTTTGGTTACAAAAAAGATACCAATGTATTTTTATTTTGGAAAAAATTCACATGACATAAAGCTGAACATTCTTTTGTAAATACATGAATTCTATATTCTATAACACATTAGAACCTTGATGTTTGTGGAATCAGTGAGCATGTACATCCATTCCTTTTGCAGAGAGAAGTTTATCCCTTTCCTATGTGACCATTGCCTCTCTTTCCACCCTGCTATTTATGTTTATGCCAATTTTAATGCCATTATTTTGTGCATTTTATAAGAGGGACACCCACCTATACCCACTCTTCTGTACTGGGTCCATTTCACTGTGCATTATTTATTTTAGGTGGCTCCATTTTCTTTGAAATGTTCCTACCCATCATTCTTATGGCTGCACCGTAGCATTCCGTGTGGGTGTCACGCCTTCTTTAAGCATTCCTCTATGGTTGGGCAGGTAAGATGTTTCCAGGATTTGGACTGCTATGAACATGGATAGGCATGCTTCTTTTTGTTATGTTGATTTTATTTCTTTTGGGAATATGCCCAGAAGGGCAGTAACTGGATCAAATGGAATTTCTATTCTCTGCTTTCTAAGGAACCCCCAGACTTCTCCATAATGGTTGTACCAGATTTCATTTCCTCCAGCAGTGGAGTAGAGCTCCTTTTTTTCCCATACCCTTTCCAACAATTGTTGTTTTCAGATTTCTTCGTGTTGGCCTTACTCACTGGAGTGAGATGAAATCTTCACGCTGTTTTTACATGCATTTCTCTGACAGCCAATGATAAAAAACACTCTTTCTTATAATTGTTGGCCAATTGTACTTTGGCTTCTGTGAAGTTTCTTTTCATTTCAAATTTCCACTTCTTAAGGGGTTCATTTATTTTGGGGGGGGGTATATTTTTCCAGCCCCTGTATATTCTAGATATCAATCCTTTGTCTGAAGCTTTACTGGTGAGTGTCTTTTCCCACTCTGTGGGTTGTCTCCTCACCTTGCTATTGTTTCTTTTAAATTTAGTTTAATTTCATCTTACTATGTCTTTCATGTTCTTCCTGGTTTGTCCTTATACCCAAGATAACACACAGAATGATTGCTTCAGTCTTTAACTTGATCTTATTTTATTCACCGATCTTATGTTACTTTACCAATTATTTTCTAGGTTAGCTCTACATTTTCCAGTTCCTAAAATATACTAAATAATTTTTCTCGAAGACCGTCTTGAAGCGTATCTTTTTTATTATAGTCGATTCTTTCTCTTATTATTGCTGGGGAGCCCTCATTTCATCCTGTTAGCAATCCTTTTGGTTACCTAAGTTACGATCTTGCCTGATATTGATACTTCTATATAACTTGCAAAATTTAATTTTGTCACCTTATTTGTTTCACTGATGTAAAGGCCATGAAGAATAATTAATAGTTCTCTCAGTCACTGTCTCATAGATCCAAGAGTGTCTACTCATTGTCCCTCAGAGATGTTTCAGAGCCTAAGCAAAGGAATAACAAAATGAGGCTTTTAAAATTAAATTAGAAAGACCTGTCTCCTAATAATTCAGAACATTTTTATCATCCATATTCTACTGCCAATGCCTTTTCATCTAGTTGTCTACAAGTAAGTTTCATTGTGAGAGGATTTAGACTAAGCTAAACATCGAACAGATGGAAGTATCGTCCTAATAATACATTACATCAAGAACTCAAAAATAATTTAGCTTGAAGAAATCAACTTACATACACAACCACTGTGACAGTAAATGTAAGAAAAGAAGGAGTTATCAATGGTATTCTTATTACTTAACAGATAAATCCAGCATTAAACTGTTTCGTAGAACTGAAGAAGCTAATCTCAACATCAAGAAAACAACTAATCTCAAAATCACTTTTGGAAATAAGCATTACTAATACAGTTTTGATCGTCACTTCTGACAATTTTCTCAGAACTGGCATGCCATTTTTAACTTTTTGCCCTAAAACATGAAGACAAAGGCATATTGCACTGATGGTGGCCCACAGAGGTGACTGCAGTTTGGAATGTAGAAATCTCTGCTGAGTTCCCTACACTACTGCATGTATTCTATCATTTTATATATTTCTTACTCTTGAGTTAACTACCTCTTCGTTGACTTTCTTTTCTTCTTTTCATTTAGTTTTTGGCATCTAGGTCTGAACTATCAACTCAAAGCAACTTTTCAAAAATATCATTTTTGACCTTTGTCTTCTCTATCATCTTTTGCATCTTCATTGGGGATGAGTATGACTTTGATGCATGGAAAAGGAGACCATGCACACGATATGAGGACCAACCACAAGCAAATGCATAAAAAATTCACACGAAGTGCTTAGAAAGTCCCCATCGATTGTTGTTCAGTTTCAGCATACATTTTCCTGATAGGGCATTGGATATCCTGGTGCTGCAGGAAAGTCAGTGAAAGTTGATTCTGAACAAGGTAAGAGCTGGAAGAAAGCAGGCATATTTCATTTGAGATAGTTTGTCTTTTGCCTAAATTATTTTAATAACTTTACATGTTTCACATTAAGATCTCTCAAAAACGGAGTGTGCCAATTAATATTTACTCTGTATATATTTTAAGTTAATATATATGCTAAACAGATAGTCTATGGTTTGCATAGATAATAATTCAGTCATCGTGTTTACCACATGAATTGCATTCTTCAACTTTGGTTATCTCAACAATATTTTGTTGATGTTTGATTACAAATGGATATTTTATCTTTACCACACAAGTGAAGTTGAATTGTGATAATTATAATCTGTAGAATTAACTGTTATTTGCATAACTGATTCCTTAAATTAAATGTTGCCTACCTATGTGTTTTTCACATACTAGAAAATAGAGCAACATGTAAAAAAAAACTGAGGGAAAATAGACTATTGCAAGTTAAATGCATTGATCAAAATATATCAGAAAGTTACATATTTGGTCAGCATCTATCTCTCATTTCATGGGTTATAAAATGAACAGTGCTGTCATGTCACGTTTGGAGTTTATAAAACTCACCTCACTATTGACCTGATTGATTTCTGTCCCTGATGCCTTTCAGTTGAGCTGATCAACTATGTTGATTTACTTTCCATTGAGGACTCTGATTATTGAGAATTTGAACACCATGGGGTCAGTTATTGCTACAAACTGAAGATTAATTTGTGGTTGCAAGAAGTTGCAATTCTTCTGGGTATGCAGAAAAATGACATAAGATAAAAAAAACTTCAGAGACAAGTGAAAACAATTAAACTGAAAGCTAATAACAGATAACCAGACAGCAAAAGTACTAAAATGTCCTTTTTAGTGGCCTTGAGACAGAATTTATACATGTTTTTACTGGTTTTCAGAAACGAAAAAAAAATTTTTAAATCACCTGCTTACTCCATAGTTTTAACTTCTGAATTTCAATATACCAGAAATATTGTACTCCTGAATTATAGACTCAGGTTAATTCAAACTTATTTATGGGACTTGACAGATACAAACTAACACAGTTTCCTTAAAATTGTAAAACTCTAAGTTATTGTTACTAAAGTTATGATTCAATAAATTAAGGAAAAATTCTCTATTTGTATCACAGGATATTCGTTAAAATTTCCAACATAATGTCAATACAGAATCTTGTTTTTAGTCCTTCCCATAAAAATTTCAGGGACATAATGGCCTATCACAGCTCAATTATTAGACTTACATATTCCCCAGTTAAGTCACTAAAACAAGCAGAAATTAGGTCTCAAGACTAATCAGTTTAGCTTGAAATTTTCAGAGAAATGCAATTTAATTAATAAAGTGTCTCTTTCTAAGCCTCAGATCAACAGGCATCAGTCTCTCTTTTCTTAAATCATTATTTGCATTTATTTATTAATTTCATTTATATATCTTTCCTCTTCCCACCCCCATAAGCCCTCCCCACCTCAAGGTCCCTTCCCCTCTCCACGTGTCTATCTTCTTACTTTCTTCCATCTCTCTTTTATTTTTTACTGGTTGTTTTGCTCACATTAGAGAAATCATATGATATTTAACTTTCTGTGTCTGATTCATTTCGCTAAGCTTAATGGTCTCAAGAGACATTTATGTTCCTTCAAAAACCTCAAATTCATCTTTTGTTACAGCAGAGTAGTATTTTGTTGGGTATATACACAACAGCTTCTTTTTTCATTCATCTCAAGATAGACAAACTGGGCAAATCTTCCAAGATTTGAGTATTATGAATTCTGCTACTAGAAACATGAGTATGTATGTATTCCTTTTGTATGGCAACTTTGAATCTGTTGTGAAACTACCCAAAAGAAGTATAGCTGGGTCAAATGAGATATCTATTTTAAGTTTATTAATTTTTTGTGCCCCATAACCTCACCAGCATTTGTTATTTTCTGAGAACTTAATACCAGCCATTCTTACTAGAGTTAGAAGGAACCACAGTATTGTTTTGATTTGCATTTCTTTGATGGCTAAAGCATTTTTCATGTATATATTGGACATTCAAAAACCTGAAATTTTTATTTCTTTATTTATTTTATATTTCCAATTTTTGACTGGGTGTTTTATGTTGGAGGATCTCTTCCTTTTTATTTCTTTGTATATTCCTGATAGTAGCCATGGCTTTTTGCCTTCCCCTTCACTTTTGTGTTGTTTCCAAATTCTTGTTCGACAAAATTGTACCTTGGGAAATCAGGTACATTAAAGTTACAAAGATGAGGATTTAAGTCAAGGGTCTATGGCTTGCTAGTATGTTGATGATTGTTATTTTGAATCGCAAATTTGCTTACTGTTACAATGTGCAAAATTAGAAGGGATTCTGTGAAAATTAAATATACTTGTAATTATAATTACTTGGATTTTTTTTGTTTGTTTGTTTTGTTTTGTTTTTTGAGACATGGTTTCATTCTGCAGCCCAGCCTGGTCCTGAACTTACTATGGAGCCCAGGCTGGCCTTAGACTCATCACAATCCTCCTGTCTCAGCCTTCTGAGAGCTGTGATAACAGGTGTGCGCCACCATGCCAGGCTTAAGTGGTGCTGGGATTTAGCACTTGCTAGGCAAGCACATTAAAGGCTGAGCCCTTCCTCCATCCCCTGTAATTACTAGTTACAACTGCCTTACAAAATGATTTTTAAGAATAAGTGAGATAATTCAGGTAAAATACAAAGCAGAATGCCCGAGCATAGCGGATACTTTCTGTCATTACTGTCACTGTTACTGTTCTTATCTGTAGAAAATGAATGTATTCTGGAGTGCTGTAGGACACATGAGTAGCTGCAGACTTCCTAGAAAAAAATTGTGTATTTATCCATGATAGGAAAATGGATGGTACAAAAGTGAGATTTGGCTTTCAAGATAGAATAATTGGGATTTTTTTTTTTTTTTTTTTTGCTTTGCTGAATTACATTTTTTGGAAAGTATTGGAAAGAAACTACTAACTGAAATTAAGTAAAACGCAATTGGAGTCGGAGCCACAGTGTGTGGAGTTACTGTCTGAGTCAATGAAACTGTGGGAGAAAAAAAGGACTTTTGGGGAAAGTTTACTCAATTCAGCGTTTTGCCTTGAGGTAAATATGACGTATTACTTTAAATTTCCATCTGCTGTGTGTACTTGCTGATTTTTAAATTCCTCTAAAGAAACATTCATTGTTATAAAAAAATCCTAAAATTGTGAAAGCAACAATCTTATAGAAGATAAGTAAATGTTTAGTTTAACAGTCAGGTAATATTTAACAAGTGTTCTAGTCTCTGTTTTAGTCTATCTGGGCCTTTAAAACAAATCACTATAGATTGCATGGCTTATGAACAATGGAAATCTATTCAATCTTCACAGTTGTGGATTTGGGAAGCCTGAGATCTGGGTTCCAGCATTGTTGAGCTCTGATTAATGTCTTTTGTGGGTCTCATGATACCAACATACCGTCTCCCCATTGCATTGCCACTAGGTTAGAGCAGGAGAGGTGAGGGGCTCTCTCAGGACTCTTAGGAGGATTCTAATCCTAGTCATGAGCACTCCACCTCCACAACATCCTCTGAATCTAATCACTTCCCATCTTGCAATCAGAACACAACGAGGGGTATGGAGTCGTATACGAGTTTTGGAAAAAGATAAACATTAGGTCCATAAACACTACCTATATCTGTGATAGATTAACTGCCACATCGCATAAGGTGTATAGTCTCTAGTTGATTGTAGTGGTACACACACAATCCCTCTCTGGGAGACTAAAGCAAGAACAATGCAGACTCAAGCCTAGCTTGGGGAATAGAGCTGGCTATCTATAACCTCTCTGAAATGTTACAGTACTAAAGAAAAAAACTGAACTAAGAATGGAGATGTATTAATGGTTTAGGGTGGAGGTCCTGGTTCAATTCACCACACCACACACAGACACACACACACAGACACAGACACACAGACACACACATACACACACATACACAGAAATATGCACATCCACAAATAAAATATCTGTGATACACAATGTTGAATAGGTAAATAAATAACAATGGTAAAAATATTTGTTTTTATTAAGAGGGAAAAACATAACCACAGTTGAAGAATAATAATTTAGCAGTTTTGTGTAAAAAGTGTCACCTGGGACAGAATCTTTGAATTTCATGTTTAGTCTTTGCTTATAGTTGATAACATTAGTCATTTGAGCCTATTTGCAGTCAGTTTAAAGCGTCTCAGTTACTTTGCGGTGTTCTTTTTGGCTGTTGATTAAATTAAGAGGACTGTGATGTTCATGAGGATTATCTTAACAGTCTTCTCTCTATTTTGCCAAATAGTCCAATAGCCACGCAGCCATGGTCCTTTGTCTTAAAAACGCAGATCATATTATTGGTGGAAAAGACAATAATAAAAATACTGCTACCCACCTATATGAGCACTTATAAAAGATAGACGTCATCATTCATTCAACATATTTTCTGATTTTCTAATTCAGATAAGTATATATCTTAGGTTAAATGTCCATAAGCAGAAACATCTATTATAATGCCAGTCATAAAACAGCACTAGTGTGCCTGTATTAAGGCCTAATGTTTCCCATTAAAGTAATGATTTTCCAAGACATGTTTATACAGAGATGGAGAAATAACACTATGTTAGCCACGCTTGCCTTAGACTCACAGCAATCCTCCTGTCTCAGCTTCCTGAGAGCAGGAATTACAGGAATTCACCACCATGTCTGGCTTACGCGGTGCTGGGGAATCAGACTCGGATACTTAGTACTTGAGGCAGCAATTGCTAGGCAAGCACTTTAACCATTGAGCCATTCTTCCAGTCGCTAAAATTGAAACTTAAACAGAGAAATTAAGATATTTAAGCTCTGTTGCCTCAATTGGAAATTTTCAAAAGCTGAACATAGTCCATGATGAAACCCCAGTATCTGTAGATCTGTAGAA
>PVKB01002247.1:0-57500 GCA_004027205.1 Ctenodactylus gundi
TTTACAGTATAATAAATTTAATTTGACAATATCAAAATTGACCAGGTTCAGTAATTGTAAATATGTTTCATCAAATAATTTAAAGCCTTCCACCTAATTCACAGACTTAATCAATCTGCTGTATTTTCCAGGCAACTTGTCATTAGCTTCTAGATTATCTAATTAATCAGAAAAGACTCTCATAATGTTGAGAGTAGTACCATCTGAGCTTTATTGTGATAACATTTCATAATGAGAAAAGCTATTATAATCTTGGAAGAGTTCCTTTCCGATAAATATGGAATCTTAGTAATAGCCTCTCTCTACAGTAAGGGAAAGAGTCACAATATTTTAACTAATGTTTAGAGTTACTGTGAAGCTTTTTGACTACATAAATAACAAATGTCATTTTTATTGTAGTATCAATGAGCCCATAAACTCTTAGTGCCTCATCCTACCAAGAAAGAAAAATTTATTGTAGACCAGCGGCTTACGTATTATTACAGTATTTGTGATCCTGACCTGTATATTGGAGTTGAGTCAATGTTAATATCAACAACAATGCTCAAAATAAATATGAAACTCACTTTAAGAAGGAAGTTTAAGTAATGTGATGTACAGGCACTAATACTTAGATATATTTTGAATGTGAGGTATATTTGAATGTTACAAGCACATTTAGACACAAAATAACTATTACAAAGCATTTACTCACCATTACTTTAAATGTGTAAGCCAACATGCTTCATATTTATTAATATATTCTAAGCAACAGGACACCTAGGAGTATAGATTTTATAAACATACAAAAATTTAGACAATTCTAGGGTTTTCTTCTTTGGAGAAGGGGAAGATGAGGTCAAGCCCCAAAGAAACTAGTTCATATTTACTCTCTCCAATACTGAAACACTAACAATGATTAAATTTAAAATTTTTGTTTTATAGGCTTCTATCTTCTGTCTTCTAATTCTCTTGAAATAAAAACAGTCAGTTCATCCTTGAGTTAATTAGTTAACTTTTAAAGTTATTCAGTTAGTATGTCCACTTTAAATATCATAAAAGGAATAGAATATAACTATTCTACACGTTAGTTTTGACCAAAGAGAAACCAGCAATGATAACAGGGAAACAATTTTCTGGGGATAATTTAATGGGAATTATGAATGTGGGAAACCATCTACCATTAAGTGATTAAGAAAGGTGTTATTAAGTAAGTCATTGTCTGAAACCCACTGAATCACTGGTCCCTTTGAAAAATGATTGGTCCTTTTTTTTTCTAAAGAAGGCTTTTAAATTTTAAGAGAAATTTCAGAAACAGAGTTGAAAAAGAAAAAGAACACAGATCTTGCTTGGTTCTAGATTTCTTAGGCCTAGGAATAAGGTAAGATATGAAATCTTTGTTTAACATAATTTTAGAATCAAAATTGGTAGACTACTAAGATTACCCTAAAAGTGTGGTAGGGCCAGTGATTCTGATTCCGGCAGGCACTTTTACGTTATTTATTGTCATGAATTGCAATGGACATCAATAATGCAGTTTAATTTCCATTTCCGTAAATTGGAAAAAATTGACTAGGTTGATGCATTTAATATTTTAATACCACTAAATGGAAATAATCTTGTATTGAAATAGTTTCATCAGAGCTTTATTATGATGTGTTTAAAGTTAGAAGTTAAGATAATTTTAACAATAAAGACCCAGTTAATTAACCCAATTATGCACTTCAGATACTATGATAAGCACATCGCCAGTTGTGCAGAGCAGTCACTAAAATATTGAAATATTCAGGTACATTATATACCACAAAATGATTCTTTTTATTAAGAAAACAATTTTGCTTTCTACAAAGAGCTGCTCTGAAAATAGTCTCTAGTCAGAGAAAACTGACAGATAAAACTTTAAATTTTAAATCCTAAAATCAAACATACACCAAAGAATTGACCCAACTACTCTTCTGATTGGACAGTGACACCTATTTTTCTCATTACTTTATTTTCATCATAATTTTAAGTAAATAATATGTAAATAAAGCTAAGTATTATTTGTTTTCTAGGCACATAGTAACATGAAAATTTTAATTCTTCTTGGACTCTTGAGAGCTACATGGTCAGCCCCAGTAAGTGACTCTGCGCTACTGCTGATCTAATCATGTCAGCCTGTAACAATCTCTTCTTTTACCATTTCTGTTTTTTTCTTTCTCTTTTTCTTTGTAGCTTATCCCACAGCGCCTTCTGTCTGCTAGCCACAGCAATGAGGTTAGTTTAAATAATTGAAGAGATACCCTTCAATTTCATAGGGAAAACCGTGTGAGAAAAGAAATAAAAGCTTGCCCTCAATTTATCTTGCATCATACTCACCAGCTCTCACATGCAAACCAATTCCGAGCCTCGTGTCTGCTGTGTATACCAGGTTACTTCTGAAGTGAAATTTTTCACCCTGTGCAGATTCTTCAGCAGAGACAACATCTTGTCTATATTTTGTTCTCGTGTTACCTAATACAGATGCATGTGCATTTGTAAAAGTATAAAATGATTATCTGAAACATAGGGATGGGCTAACATTGTGCAACATCATTCGTACATGGAACGGGTGATGAGA
Organism: Ctenodactylus gundi; assembly: GCA_004027205.1. Lineage (NCBI taxonomy): Eukaryota > Metazoa > Chordata > Mammalia > Rodentia > Ctenodactylidae > Ctenodactylus > Ctenodactylus gundi. The sequence goes on from PVKB01002247.1 coordinate 2,579, forward strand.
TTAAATCCCAACTTTGTTTTCTATTTTAACTTTTATTCATTGTAATTTAATGTAAGTTTAGTTGGGGTGAGATGTGCCTTCCAGCAGAAAACTGATCAATGAGTTCTGACTTCTCCAATATTTGTAGAAAATGTAGTCCTCGAGTGCTCTGGAAGGCCCAGTAACGTGGTTTCCATGTTGTCTTTCCTTTTCCAGTTACTTCTGAATCTTAACAACGGTCAACTTTTGCCGCTAGAGCTTCAGGTATCTTTACCTCAAAAATCAGTTTAATGAGAACATTTGTTCTTCACTTCTTATGGTATTTTGTATGACAACAAAGTATATCCTACTTCTATTTCTGAATTTCAATCTTTACATTAATAAATTTGCCATATGTATTCTGACAGCCATTTATTTGAAGATTAAACCTATAATCAGATTAACATTTAAAATTTAGTGTACATAGGCACTAATTGTTATAACTACGAAATAATTAAATTAACTGTTTATACAAAGTCACTTCAAGCTCAGCAGGGATGACGGGGGAAAGAGTTTGACGTTCGCGCAGTCTGGAGGCTGCAGAAAGGGCACCCTTCTCTCAGCCACTCTTTGTACCAGACTTCTCATGACCGTTGAGAACATGTTACTGCTTGTGTGGCTCGTAATGAATTAAAAGGCATTTTTATACTGAAAATATAAAAGGTATTCAGGTATTTCACTTTCCTTTTTGCTCAAGACTGATTTTAAATTATTTTTAATGTGAAAAAAAATTCTCTTGTACCGTTCTAGGGCCCGTTTAGTTCATGGATTCCTCCTTTCCCTGGCGTTCTGCAACAGCAGCAGCAGGCTCAAGTTCAAGGACGCCCTCAGTTCTCAGTGCTTGCTTTCGACCAGCTTGCTGGACTGTTCCCAAGTCAGATACCTATCCCAAGACAAGATGGTTTTGCCCAAGGAGCCCAAGCTGGCCAGCCAGACCCTTCCCAGCCTCAGACAGCACCACAGACCCAACAAGGCCCTAATCATGTAAGTCAAATCTCTTCCATCTTGTTGACCTGAGGAGAAAGAACTGCACGTAGAATGGAAAAAAAATGAATATGGATCGGCTTTTAAATAAATCTAGCATCCTATTCAGATTTCTTTGTATTATTATCTATCTCTACAATTTTGGGAGTGCTTTCTTTTTTTATTTTTTAACATAAGCCAAAAGTCAAAGAGTTAAGTTTTAAAAAAGACAATTAGGAAAAATATCTTTTAAAAAATTTTTTTTGTTTTATTGATAGCTCACATAATATATGAGCTTTTCTGTTCAAGCCAGCTCACACGAATAACAGAGTTATAAGGCTAACTGTATGAAAAGCAGCTCGGGAGTTTTATATAACAAAGTCAAGTACATCTTTCTTATACGCTTCTTGTCTTGTAGGTGATTCCCAGTGGATATTCCTTCAAACTTCCTCAACAACAAACCCAGGTACGTGAGCAGAATATAACTGCTAATTTATTTAGAGAGGTGCTACTGCCTTCAGCATGAGTTCTTTCACCCCTGTAGCCTCCAGCCAGCAGGGCTATAAGCATCATACGATGCCGTCACTGCCCAGATGCCACCATTGCTAGGCTGGCATGAGTTTGTTGATGTTGGACACACTTAACTCCAAGAAGCTACAGATGGTCTCTAGGACATTGCCACGTCAGGAGTAAAGGGACTTCCTAAGTCCTACAGTGCTGGCATTTGTGAAAAACTCAAGAAAAATATTGTGGGCTGATTTTGCACAACACTAATTTTGCTTCTGAGGACAATGGTATATTTCCAGCTGTCTGGTAGCAAGGCTATATAATTTATACCTATGAAACTGCCAATATATGACATTCTGTAAAGACAGGAAGCAATTTTCCACATTATTTGGCGGTTACAAAATTTTACTAAAATAAATTAGGTTCTTATATGTAGCATTTCCATTTAACTCCACATTACAATTCAGTAGTGATGATTTCCTTGAAATGAGAGAAATTTTTAAATGAAGGCAAACTAGCAAAGCCTATAAAACCCTATCAAATCTAAGATAATTAATTTTTCAGTGCCATGGGTTCAAAGGAACAAGGCTACAAATTATATCATTCACCAGAAAATTATTGGGAATTTTGTAAAAAGCTGTTCTACTTGGCTCTTCTAGATAGAAATTATATAATTTTGTCTCACCCCACTCCCATTACAAAACAAAACTTACCTCTAGACATTATCTCATTTTATAGCACAAGCATTTACAGAGTTACATATGCAGAATTATTTCATGTTAAGAATCAGGCAACTTAGTTTTAAAGGGATTAAATTCTGAATCCTAATAAAAGCACATAGCTGGGTTGGAATGCAATTCTCCACCTTTTCTTTAATCACTAAACCAGTGGCTAGCTCTCCACCAGGACTTTACAAAAAAAAAAATCACTAGTGATGAATTGGAAAATCACAAATGCCTGGATCTTTCTCTTGGCCTAATAAATCAAAAGCTCACAGCTACTTGACACATACTGTTATCTTCTAACCATCTCAATAGGTGATTTTGATACTTTGCCAGAATTAAGAACTCCTGTACAAAATTTTCTCCTTCTTGAATCAAAGTTGCTATTTTTTTGAAATCCTGTGTTTAATACTGTCACTTATTTATGAAGGAAAGAAACAAATTAAGGCAAAACATGTAGGTAGCAGTGATTTCATTTCTATCTGTTTTTGTATTTCTGAATATTATAAAATGCATATAGATATTGCAATAAAGTATCAGTATGACATATTTAATAACTTTAAAAAGAACATGTCTTCTTTCATTCATTATTTCTGACTACCAAGAGTATGGTAGGATTTCTAACACTACATCCTACAGAAAGATAATTCTCAAAAATATAGGAAAAATGCAGCACAGACCAGTGTCCTCTTGGGTATTTGCAAAATAATTTGTATGTAAGTGTTGTTTATTTTCTAAATCCTCTTTTACCTAACTGAACTCTAAGTATCTTAAATTGCTTGAAAAAGAAAAGAAAGCCTAGTATTATGTAGGTTATAAGTAGCTTCTAAAGTATGAAGAGGGCTACTTTATTTACTTTATCTTGTAATCATGTAAAACATATATATATATATATATATATATATATATATATATATATATATATCGGTTATAAAATAACAATGTCAATAGAGATTAAAAAGTGTGGCCTCTGCTGACTAACAGAATTTCTTGTCTGCTTCCTGTTTACAAATAGACACTTCAGCCCTATCCTGTGTACATGCTCCTACCCTGGGGACAACCTCAACAAGCCGCCACACAGCCACCCCCACAGACAGGACCACAGCTATATGAGGAACAGGTACAACAACTGTTTGATTCTAATTTTTTGATGGGGTGCACTGACCTAACCCAGCTCTTTGGTATACTAGGCAAGCGCTCTTACCTATGAGTTACATGCCCAGTCCGATCTGAATTGTTTCATCTGACAGTAAAGGAAATAGGAAAAATTCTGACAGAAAAAAGTAATTGAATGTATTTAGTAGCTTAGCCTAACAGAAAGAGACTATATACTAATTTTTTTTCTATAAATCACTGCATAAACTAAACCAGTAATTCTCCCAGTCTGTATTTCAAATGAATTAAACCAGTGAATGGATTCTACTATAACCTAAGGCCAAAATCTGAAACACGTCTAAAAAACAAAGTTTTTTGAGATTTAAAATCTATCATATAGCTATTATTATATATGCATGCACATACATTATTAAAAATTAGAAGCAAAAAACCCTCTTGATAAAAATACCCTTGACCAACAGATTTTGAGATACTATTAGATACTAATACGAAGTACATATTCTTAAAATACAGTGTTTAAAAATTAATCTTAGTGAGACATCATTATTTTATTATTAGTAAGACATTATTAATATATTTATTAGTATGACATTGTTAATAATCATAAGAAATTCATTGCCCTTATTCCCCATCAAAAATACTGTCCCTCCTCACAATGAGTGCATTTATCCCGTCATTCTTATGACTTTCTGAAACAATTCCAAATGTCTTTTTTCATGACTGTCTCTCTGTAGCTGCCTCAATGCGTCCTGAATTGATTCAAAACTTTCATGGCAATTTAAAATATATACACATTAAGGTGTATTCTTATCCATCTTATTCACCATCATGCAAATTCTGGCTCTTCCCTGGTCAAAATCACCATGAAAGATGAACATTTTGAACCAATTTAGCTCATCAAGATAGTCATGAGACAACAGAGATGACTTCCGGAAAGTTGTGGGAATCATGGGATAAGTATTCTCAAAGACAGGGGGGATTTCGTCAGGGAAATTAATGTTAATGTATCTTTAATAATTTTTAATTTAAATTTTCCTTGTGTTTTTTTCAATAAAACATGTTATATTGAATTATAGGAACTTACAATAAATTTTCAGATTTCTAAATCTGTAAATTTAAAAATTTTCAGATTCATAAATTTGTAAATTTAGATGGCATATTACTAGCCTTTATTTAACTTAGAATAACATGCTTATTTATGGTAGCTTAATCACCACTGTAACAACTGCCCACAAATAACAAAACTTGAAAATTATGCTTTAAAAAAACTGATGATTCTAATTCTAATTTACTCATGTAACTTTAAAGAACAGTAAGTTTTATTCCAGGTATTAAAAGAATTCTTGACAATTTAGTAACTGATTTTTCCAAAATTAATTTTTAAAGTTCACTAATATAAAGTATATAATTTAGGTAATTATTCATCACAACTATGTAACAAAATCATCATAATAAATATAATGCCTTTTGACAGATACCATTCTATACCCAAATTGGATACATCCCACAACAACCAGAACCTGTGAGTAATTGCATGATTTTTATTTTTCATAATTATCTATTAAATATTTAAAATTCTTTCGGCCAAAGATCATCATGATCACTTTAATTGAACAATGGTGAATTTATATTATTGTGAGGAGAATACACACAGGGATGTTGGGGTGTCTTAACAGGAAGATATTAGAGTTAACTTCTAATAAGCTTTGGGCTTGCACTAGGTAATTTGGAGGAAGTTCAGAAAACTGGTGGTTTGTTCTGAACTGGGGTTTCTCAAGAGGTGCGGAACAGTTCTGTCTTAAGTACTCTTAACCTAGAAAATAGGGATCACAGAGGGAGATAAAGGCTGTGGTTGATGCAGGAAACCATAGTTCCTATATTCACAGAATGTAAGGACACTTAATATTTTGGGAAATTGAGCACTGACTTTGTTTCAACAGGATCATGAAGTTGTCATGTTTTCCTAATTTCAAACAAGCATTGAGAAAGTGGTGACCTTCTCTAATGGTGTGTTCTATAAGACTATTTATGTTCAGCTGGTCACCGTGGCCCAGCAGGGAATGTTAGGAACCAGTTTCCAGAACGATGCGGAAGTGGCTGTCCAGTCTGTCTTGTAAAATCAAGACTTGCTTTTCTCTTTCTCAATTCTAAATTCCTTTTTTGTTTTTTAAAACAATAATTGAAGAATCTTGAGATTATTTAACTTCTTTGGGTGGCAAAACGTTGTGAGTTTGTTATATGCTTGATTTAGACATTTTAAACCATTCTACTTTTTCAGGGCACACCAGGAGGACAACAATTAGCTTTTGACACCCTCCCAGGCACAGCTCCTGAAACTGTTGTAATGGTAAGATTCTTTGCAACGCTTAGCCAGCAACTGGAAGTAAATAGCTGGCAATATACAGGTCCCTTCACTGAGGTTTAATGTAATTAAAATTATTACATTATGATTTGTCAGAAATTATTGCTTCTTCCTCTAGTAGTTTTTTTAGTCAAGTTTCAATTCACTCAATTCTTATTCTCTGCCAGGTACTCTTCTACATACTGTCGTTTAAAAGCAGCTATCAAGAGATAGCCATTTATGTGAAATAAATTCATAACATTTAGAAGAAATAGGTTATGTGCTAGAAAACCAATTAAGGCACTCTAGATTATAATGCCTGCTCTGCTTCTCAATCCTGTTGCTTTATATTTTCTCCAACTCTGACGCCTACTTGAGCCGATAACAGCTTTGTTCTCATCTCATTCTCTATAGCCAGCAGAAGAAGTGATACCATACTTACAAAAAGAAGGGACACACAGTAGGCACGCGAGTGCAGGCATGTTCCTGCCTTCAACTTCACCAAAACCCAACACAGCCAATTTTTTCACTTCTGCTATAGACACAACAATTGCCCCTGTGCTTCCAGAAGAGAAGGTAGAGTAACCAGATGCATTTATATGAGAAACTGTTGTCTAATGGAAAACAAAGGGGAGTACTCATGAGGAATTCATAGGACTCAGTCTTGGAAATAATAATGCAGCTAAAGATACCATGGATATATGGTCTTAGTCATTGATAAGGTGGTCAGTAATTATTTTAAGTACTAAATTATCAGAAAATAATTGAATTTCACTTTAATAAAAGCTTCTTATGAATATCTTTTTTCCTCACTAGATCAAGACAGCCTAAGAGGATCATAAGATGGTATTCAAATCTCTTTGGTTTGGGGTAGGTATTTACCGAAAGTCATGTACTAAATGCCATAACAATTTTCAAAAGAAAAAAAATTGTCAAAGGAACTAATGGACAATTCTTACCAAAATTATTTTGAAGAAATAAGCTAGTATTTATATCTACCTATATAAATGATAATAATTATAATGCTTAACTTTTTAAATTTAAATTATCTTTGAGAATCATTTCTGCCTGCAACGTAAGTTTGGTGCCAGCTCTGACAACATAGACGCTGATACATTAGGCTCACATAAAAGACATTCTGTCCTGTCTATAGAATCTGTTCTCCAAACTTTCTCTTTTGCAAGATAAACACTGTAATAATGCCAATATATTTGTATTAACTTGAAATGAAATAAAATCTCAAAATAATGAAGAAGTTGTATAGTGACAAGAAAATTTCAAATCGAGTGAGTTTTGAAACTAATAAAGTTTTGACTAATTACCTGTCTTGATGAGAATGAGGTTGGTTGGCTCTTCAACCTACAGTGGGAACTTGGTAGAAGGGCCCTCCTGCATTCAGAATAATAAGTGAAAATATGCATAAGAAGAGCAAACAATTTGACCACAAGAAAGGTTTTGAATCTCCTCTCTGCTGTCTGTCTCTTCTGATCCCTTCTTCATTGATAAAGTATACTTACAACATTCTTCAGACAAAAACAAAATCTAAAAAAGACAATCAGGAGGGATTAGTATGAATAACTCTTTTCAAAAAAGTCTCTCTTTATTTAGTGCAATGTAGGTAAGTTCCAGTTATTCGGAAAGAGGCAATACCATATGACCTTTTCTCAGTAAGAAATTAACACCAGTGAAAATAAAGCTTTCTATTTTTGATTAAAAATCTTACAGAATATCTAAGAAACTTTTTGCACAAAATAATTTAACTGAACTAAAATCCTCTCTCTTGTTTTTCAGACACAAAGACGTGGCCATTCCTTGGATATCTTTTTAGTCTATTTGCTTCCTCAATGCCAATAGCACTTTGGAGTGTACATGCTGTCTTCATTCTTCTGAATTCGACTTTCCTTATGAGTGGTATTACATTCTTTAAATGTGCCATGGAAAAATAACTCAATCATGTAACAATTTCTATTTTAACAAAATTATATTTCTTTTCAAAATTCTATCATTGCATAATTTTAGAACAGCTCTAAAATCAAAACTACTTATTAAATTAGTCAGATAATTGTATTCATAAAAGATGTCTCTATGAAAATAAAGATATGCTTTCACAGAATTATGAGTATGGTGATTGGGACCGAGGAGCTAAATATGAACCTAGCTTTCAAGTGCCATCTCCTGTTTCCCAGCTCCATTCACAGTCTGCTTCCTTCTGATGCACTTGATCGTCATACACATGACAAACAAACTTATTTGTTTACATACTGTGAAGTGTATGCTCTCAATATAACACTGCTACACACAAAGATGTCTATGTCCTCACACGAAAGATAGGTCTCTCAAAAGATGTACGCTTATAAATGAGCATCAGCATTTATGAAGAATTTGTGAATACATTTTGAGTTTCCTTGTATTTGACCCTAAACCATTAAGAAGACAACTAAATTGAATCTCAGTTTTCTAAAGTACATAGAGGAGATAACAGCACTAAACCTTCAGCATTTTTGAAAGGGCTACTTGAAATAACATATGTAATATATCTGGTTCATACAAAGTACTCAGAAAATGTTAACATTCTCTCATCCTTATGCAACTGCGAAAGTACTTGTAATTGAGTTTCTCAACTCTGGAACTTCACCTGACAATTCCAAGAAATCAGGAAAAAGTGGCATTCAATATACTTTGCATATTTGTTTGCAGATGTGTGTTGCTATGTGTCAGTGTGTATGCATGACCAAAAACTTGAATGAATGAATGAATGAATACGATGTAGTTTCTGTCAAATTTGATGATTATCTTAGGATTTACATTTGATCACAATTCGTGGATCTGAGCTATTGTAGCATTTGCTAGTGTTACATCCCTGGAGTCTGTTACTTTCTCTCCTGGGAGAGTAACCCGCTGATCGCTTGTTACACTTTCACTCTATTCTTTAACCTGTTCCCCAGGTTCAGGTGTTGAATGAATGCAATCTGGGTGGTTGATAAATTTCTTAATATTGACCATTACAAAAGGGCCAAATACCAAGATGTTTCATAAAATTTGGTCTCAAATTGCAACGGTTCAGAGACTATTTCTAAAATTAGATTAGGTAATTCTGATCAAATCTTAATATTCACCTTTTTTCTCTACGGAGGAATAAGAAAGGGGGTGACCGAATCCTAAAGAGGAAATATGAACATAATGTATCTTTTCTGTTCACAACTGGATAGCAAGGATGCTTTCTGAGGATACTGGCATTTGAATCAGTAGAAGGAAAATCCGCAAAGTGAATGGGCATTACCTAATCCAGTGAAGGCCTAACAGAGCACACAGGTAGAGTGGCAAAATTGCTCTTGCTGTTGAAGCTAGGACATCTATGTTCTTCCACTATAGATGCTGCCAAGCCCGTTCTCAACCTTTCAGACTTGGGCCAGGATCTTCTTTGTTTCGTGCTAGAACCACCCAACCAGCTTGGGTGGGCCCCTGGTTTACAGAGAAGCACTTATTGGGTCTCACTTTGTATAATCAAGTGAGTCAGCCCGTCTTAATAAATCTCTTCCTCTGTATTGATATCTATATAATTGGTTCTATTTCTCTTGAGAACATTCTATTGAGAAGTTAATTAGGCATAAGTATTTTCTTAAGCCAGGCATGGTGGTATATACCTGTAATCTAAGCACCCTAGGAGGCTGAGGCAAGAGAGTCAAAAATTTGAGCCTTGCCTGGGCAATTTAGCAACTATGCAAGACCTTGTATCAAAATGAAAAAATAAAAAGGGCCAGGTGGGGTGGCACACATGTAATCCCAGCACTCTGGGAGACTAAGGCAAGAGGATCACAAACTCAATACCAGCCTGGGCAAAATAAAATAATATGGCTGGGGATGCATCTCAGAGAAAATGCCCTGGGTTCAATCCCCAGACCACAAAAAAGGAATTAATATTTTCCAGAAAATATTAATATAAAACTAAATATGCTGAATTTGTTTTTTTTAAATTTCAGGCAACATTGATGATTCATCATATCCTAGATAATTTTAACTGACTTATTTGAACAACCCAAAGTTTTTTTAAAATTGCCTAGTTTATGTCTAATTCCCATTCTCCTACAGAAAAAAAAATATTAAATTTTGTTTAGGTATTTATCTCTAGCAACTCTGAGTATCTGGTTACCATAGTCACTATCAATAAGACATTTATTTATTCTCAAAATATTTTGTAAAAGAACTTGGAGCCTAAACATTTTGGATAACAAAGTTAGAAAGACAACGCATGAGTTTCCTGGAAACAGTATCAGAATGTGTGCAAGAAACAGTGATTTTTATTTGTTTTCATCCTAATCACCCAGACACGCCTACCCCAATTCTGGACCAGAAAAAGATAAAACAAAGGCATTATATTTCAAATAAGTTTAACCTGTAAAATTCCTTGCAGAATAATTTCTCTAACAGTAGCTTTGCTCACATTTGGTGTTTCACAGCTAAGCTACAAAACTCTCTCTACATACTTTTCTCCCTAGATGCTCTCTATCTAAATGCAGGGCTGCGGGATTAGAAATAGAGAGTTCAAGCATAACCTCCTCCAGGATTCCATCTAAGTAAATTAAAATCGAGATCAAGCCTGAAGAATCCCAGAGAAGACAAAACCAGTTAGTCCTTAAGATCATAGGTCCCCAAACCCTGGACCATGGCCTCGGAAGGATTTGGCCCCTGGAGACAAAGGACTACCAGCTGGAGTTGAACAGGGACCAAAGCTCAGCCTCCTGGCCGTGCTCCCCTGTTGAATTCTAATACTGCTGCTAATCTGGCAGGAGGCAGAGCTGGCTCCAGGCTCTCTTCCTGCTGCTACTCCCCGTTTCAAAGTCTCCCTCCAAATTCAAAGCTGCCCTCCAACAACCTACTGCATAACAAGTAGCCCCCAACCCCTATTGGTTGGGAAAATAAACTATTCCCTGGTGTCAGGAAGATTGAGGATTACTATCACAGGTGACCTAAACCTTGCTTGATTTACAAACATAAGTGAAACAATGCAAGACACATGCCTACTTTTTTAAAAAAGACAGAAATTTTAGCTCCACCAATCAGAAGTAACCAACAATCTAATAATTAATTATATAATTTACTGGCCTCCCAGCCTGAAAAAATGCATAAAGTAACAGTACAACTAAGCAGATGTTTGTCTGCCTTAGTTCTAAGCCTGCCTAAATTCCCCCTTATGTTCTGCTTGTGGCTATTTATTTCATAAATAGTTTTTATTTAAAAATCAACTATAAAACTTTATTTTGCGTGTTTAGTTTTTTAATCCATGTGTACCCGGCCTTTCATCCCATTCTGACAATACCTTTAATGCATTTAAGTATAGGTGTGATGATTCTGGATAATAACTGCCTCATCAACACTACTTTTCTTTTGAATATGGGTACATACCCTGGAGTCTTTAACTTTTCTAGTAAAATATTTTAAACATGCTGACTTTGTGAATAACATAAAAGAAATTCTGACTTCTGACAACTTCCTCAGAAGAGTGTCCCTCCGTCTCATTGACCCTGTGGTCTTGGTTTTGTTTTTCATGTTGTTGCTTGCTTATTATGTATTTCAAACTGGGTCATACTGATACGATTTCCACAGAGGAGAGAGTGGTCCTTCTGGTGTTTCAGTAGGGCATCTGGTGGGTTTATTCAGCTCTATAAATTGATAAGACTCTAACTCCCACCTCAACTGCTACAGGAAGAAACTGCCAAATTCTCTGCTGTGCTTTTTTAGCTTCCTGGCTTTGTTTTCCCCTGGGTTCTCTAACAGCTTTCTTTCCACATGCATATTTTAAGAGTCAGCCAAGACTTTGGGGAGAAGTGTATACACTAAGTTAGCAGTTCCCACCTCAGGCCTTCTCTTCCTTGTGATACGTTTTTTTTACTACAACATCCAATCCCCTCTTCAAAGTCTTAAGGTAATATACCTGTGACTTCCTTTGTGAGACCAGCTGTTCTCACGCTCCATTGAGAATGCTCATTATAAGAAAAAGATAAATAAATGTGGATCTCATTCACCTTGCAAGAGTCCAATTTTCTTGAGTTTTTGCCAACATTTACTCATGGTCCAGTATTTTCAAATTTTATTTCTCTTTTTTTTAAAATTTATCTGTGTTTTATTTTCACACGAGCTGTGGCCCTGAGGGCTGATGGCATGCTTGGCTAAGGAGGGGAGCTGGGTTGTTGGTAAGAATTGAAGAGAGGTTGGGGGATGGGGATAAGGCTAGATTCTTTCTTGAATAATATCAAAAAGGCCAGAAAATGATGCTAGAAAATGTGTCCAACCTAGGGTGTAGGGATGGGTAGATCTCAGGAGCTACCATGGTGTCAGAAATAGAGTCCATCTGTTTTGGTCTACCTCTTTGGGTTTGGTATCCCAGTTAGTAGATGAGGGGTTGGACAGTAGGGCCTTCCTGAAAAACCTTTGCCCAAAGTTTATAACTGCCACTAACAGAAAGTTCAGTGAAATTTTCATTATGGTCAGAGAATGGAGATCTTTATTCTAAAGAATTTCTCACATAAGTATCTTTTGAATCTTTATCTTCAGTGTCAATACTCTACTGAAGGCCACCTTCATTTCATAGAGAATTAATATATAGCACCTCAAAATTTGATCAGCTAGCGTAGTGATCTCTCAACAACAGAAGACTAATTATTTTCTCCCCAGGCTTGAAACCATTCAATATCCTCCAACTGGTCTCTTAACTTTCAAAATCCTTTGCTTGGCCTAAAATGTCCATAATCACTTGGGCCTGGTGACACCTCTACCACACACTCCTTGGTCATTATACTCCAGCTAAGGTAAACTCCTTTATACTCCGAGGAATAGGCCATGTACCTCTGATCTCTGAAATTTCATTCAGTTCCCTCTGTCTGGAACAATGTTTCTCTTCATTTTACTAATATCTTATCAATTTTTAAGTCTTTACTCCTGTGTATTTCTATTTCATCTTTCTTTCCCAGTCATTACATAAACTCTGTAGTTAGTTTTATTTAAACTGTCTAACAATCTCAAGAAAGACATAGACAACGCATTTTCTAATTACTATTACCCAGTGACTTGCATAGTGTGTGGAATACAAATAAAACACAATAAATGCTCAATAAATTACTAATTACAACCAACCTTCAAAATAATCTGATTCTCCCATTGGTAACCTAAATGTCAAAGGCAAAGAGTTGAACACTTCTATTTATTAATTCTTCCAAATAATAAGACATGAAAATCTTACCAATATCTTATCAACTTCTATTAATAATTGTGTATATCTGATATATATATATATATAATTAAAAATTGATTTGCCTACTAAGGTATCCAATTTCACATAAAAATAAAAACATTTTGCACCTAGTTTAAAAATTTTCCTTGCCCCAATAGAAATGTATCATAATTTTAATATAGCTATATAAAGTATTAAAATTAAAAGACTTTTATATATTAGTGGTTTGTTCAAACAAGTCTGAATATAATTTTAATATAAAAACAATTTGAAAATAACGTATAATAAAATAATTTAAAAATTTTATGCCTCATTATGATTCACTATGTGGGTTTTTTTTTCTTAATTCATTTTCTGTTCCTTGTGTTGTGGTTAGGAACTGACTAATTCTGAGTTCTAGTTACACTGCCTAGTAGATTTATAGTCTTAGATGTTTAACTCACTAAACCTATTTTCTTCACTTCTAAAATATAAGTTTATGATTTATCCCATGGACTTATTGTGTGTATTTGTATGTTTGTGTGTATACATATATCTTATATACATATATTATTGTACATATATATTCATGTAAAGCATTTCAGTTTTTAGCTCATACACATTTTGTAAATAATAAAAATAAGCTAGTAATAATAGCTAAATATCCCTTTCTAATGGTAAGGAAGCTTTATATTTAGAATAATTAGAATCTTTGTTAAATGCAGAAATCTTATATTTTGATTAGTCAAAGATAAAGGCAAATGGTTATTATTTTAAATAAGAAACATTTGGTATTGGTACACTGCCATATTAATAAATGTATTCTTATTTAAATTGCTAAGGCTATGTAGTAAATGAGAAATATTTTAATTGTACTTTTGTACTAGATAAGAAGTAACTATCACAGAGTAAGAGTCTTGTTCAAGTTAAATTAGCTGATAAGTAAAAGGGCATGACTCAGATCAGAATGCGCACTCCCAGGGCATTTTCCTAAGTCTAAGAGGAGGGGACATTTGGAGAGGGAAATGTCTATTTTGAAGGAGTCACAGGTGGACTGCCTGCAGAACCTTGTGTAATATACATTGATACCAGTACATTTTAGAAAACAATATGATCACGGAGGGAAGGAAATCGTTAAACTAGAGCAATTGTAAATACACACACACACACACACACACACACACACACACACACACACACACACACATATATATATATATATATATATATATATATACACACACATATATACATACAATTTTCATATACATACACAATTAGCAAAGGGAAGGTTAGCTTTCAAATGGAATATGTAGGCTACTTGTAATATATGTCAAACATGCAAATCTCTGTCACTTAAACAATATGAAATACACTGAATTATTCATAAAAATTGTTACAAATTTTAATTGCACTGATAAAATCATACTTGATAAATCCAGGGTTCACAAATGGGCTTCTTGCTAGCAGCCTTTGGGCTAAAGCTATGGCAAACTGATTAGAGGATCACGTGTGTGCAAAGCAGGACCTGAGGAGTTTGGTTTGTGCCCGCAGTAGATGTGCACGGAGCATGAACCTGGCGCTAGAGTGAACGAGGCTCCCTCCACTGAGAGAGGGGCGGGCATGGGCTTGTCTGGCCGTGGCTCTCACACTTGTTCAATCTTCCTTAGTACTGACATAAATGCAAGTCGAGAAAGAGGGGATCATTTCTCGTGGTATTTGACTACACATACTGAAATTTTCACAAACTGCAAACCACAGGACACGGAGCAGATATTTCTGCACGGATTGAAGGAAGTAACTTAGTTAATCCACCTGAAAAAACCTGCCGCAGTGTGCTGCTTCAAAGTAGTAGGATATTTTTTAAGTTGGTTGAGGTTCCACTAGGTATTATCATTCCTGCACCAGCTGTATAAGAGTATCATAGTTGGAATGTACAAAGGAGCAATCTAACCACGATCATGGCTGCACAGAAATCCCCTCTGTTGCACCACAACCTGCTCACCAGCCACTCCTTGAATGTCTGCAGAAAGGGGTAGTTTTCATCTTTAAAATTTTTTTCCATGTATAGTATTATAATAGCTTGATATATACATTTACCTCTTCTAAGTTTCAAAAAGTAAGCCCCAGACCTCCCTGATAAGACAACCTTCCTCTTTTCTTTAATGTGAAGCCACTCAAAAGCCTCTTTTCAGACAGACTATCCACGCACCCTTCTGTGGACTTCCTTTCCCTTTCGTGAACAATCAGGTGTAACAACACGGCCAAGGGTAATTTTACAGCTAAAGCTTTTTTACTGGCAAAATATTTTCCCATTCTGCTGGCTATCTCTTTATATTGTGGATTTTTAGATAAAGAACTAATAAGTAGAACAGATAAAGAACTCAAAAAATTTTTTAAAAACACAAAGTAAGAGATCCAGTTTTAAAATGGGTAACTGAAATGAAAGGATACTTCTTAAAAGAAGAAGTACAAGTGGTCAATATGCATATATAAAATCTTTGGCATCTCTGGTCATCAAGACAAATGCAATGTGTAATTCATGGCAGAACAACTCTTTTCCATGCCTAAATTAAGCCTAGAACTGAAAAAGAAAGACAAGTAAATTGAAACAGCATTCAGATTCCATCTTACTCCAACAGGAATGACTATATTTAAGAAGTGAAAAAAACAACAAATGTAAACAAATTTAGTAGTGCAGTAGTGTAGACATATTCAAGTAAAAAGAAAAGAATTATATACTATTACCAAGGGTCTTCTCTACTCCTCATAAGAATCTAAGCATTTGAATCAATATTAGCAGGAGAGGGGCTGCAAGAATAGCATAGCAGCTAAAGCACTTGCCTGGCAAGCACACCACCTTGGGTTTGACTCCCAAGCAACACATAAACCAGGCGTGGCAGCAATTTCCTGTAATCCCAGCACTTGGGAGCCTAAGCCAAGTGGACTACTCTGAGTTCAAACCCAGTCTGACTAGACTGAGATCCTGTCTCATAAGGAAAAAAAAAAAAATAGCAGGAGACAGCAAGGACAACTTCCAGCATGAATTCAACCAGAACCTGTGCTTGTTAGGTAATAATTGGGAGTTGTATGGAGATAACCCAAGCAAATCATTAGCTAGAAATAATCATTATTTCTATCTAATTTTGTTTCATTTCTAAACCTCCCTTCTTCATTCAGATTCAGTTAACATAATAAAGTCTGATCAGTCCTAACTATGATTTAAGATGCTTTCGTGTTCCTTTTCTTCTTGTGATGAAGGCTAAACCCAGACACACATCCTCTCAGTTCAGTTAATATCCACACTGTGCACTGAATATTGTAGATTCAGACTGAAACTAAATATTAAAAAACTGGAAATGATTAGCCAGGTATAAAAATTCTTGAGCCACAATGTTTTCTTACATATTTACACATTGACAAGATCAGGTTTAATTGCTAAAAGCTGTACCTATTTTAAAACTACTGAATAGGAGAGTTTCCACATACTGATTCTGACCTTATTCTGAGGCCAAAATACATTGCATTGGCATATTAATAATATTTTGTTAATGTGTACAAAATATACTATCAAAAATCTCATCAGAAAATATTGTGTAGTTCTCTAGTAAATTCTACCATGGCAGCATTTAATTTTTCATGCACATCTCTTTCTGGATTCTCTTTTCCAGGTGTTATGATATAGAATGCATTGAAAATATATTAGAGAGGAAAATATTAGAGACAGGGAATTTGACTGAGAGACACAATAGCCCAGGAAAAAATCAGAAACGAAGTAAGAAAATAGCAATTAGGATAGAAGGAACTGATTCTTGACTGTTCAGCCCAGGCAAGAGCGACAGCCTCCTGGTGTGGAAGGGTCTCGGATTTCTTGCTTTCATAACTGGTGACCTGGACTGAGGGAGAAATCAAAGGGAGGTGCAGATTTGGAGAGGACAGTAAGCTCTATTCTGACTAGGTTGGGTTTGATGTGCCCATTAGATATTTGAATGGATTACGCAGTTGAATACAAAACTCTGAAAAGCGAAACAAGAGTTCTAACTAAAGGCATAGTTTAAGGAGTCAGAAGTAGATGATATTATTCACTGCAAGTAAAGACTGAAAGGATAGGAGGTCAAGGAGAGTCAACTGCGGAAGCAGTATCCACACGGGTGGCATAAGGCTGCTGTCAGAAGAAACGAGACAGGCAACAGTAGTTGTGAGAAGCCACGGAAGACAAAAGCGATTTTCTGGGATGGGACAGTCCCCTTCCCTGTGATATAATGTCAGCAACTGTGACATGTGTGAGGATATAGAAGAGCCAGTCATGTTCGCAAGCAAGTGGCAGTTGACAACTTGGGCCACCGTAATTTTAGATAAGTGGAAGAAACTGAAAAACAGCTTTTTGGGGAAAAAAACTAGTATGTCACACACAGATATATACAGTTGTCATCCCTGGTCCTAGGAAAATTTATTCTAGTCCCAGCATGGTCAAAATGAAAACCAATGCAAATTAACATACTAGATTCAATACTGTGGGATTCTGTTGCAAGCAGTTCTCTCTGGTCAGTGAACAAAGTTAAATGCTACATAATAAGTAAAGAAAATTGAATGCTTCCCCACATTTATGCTGATTTTTCTAACTTTCTGCTCTACATACAAGCACAAGTTAAAAATGTGGCTACGATGTAAATTCGTACAATCACTTTGGAAAACAGTATGGAGAGCTCTCAAAAGACTAGAAATAGATATCCCCTTCAATCCAGCGACACCCCTCTTGGGAATATATCCAAAAGAGACCAAAACAACATGTAACAGAGATATATGTATACCCATGTTCACAGCAGCACAACTAACAATAGCAAAAATATGGAAGGCGCCAAAATACCCAACAGACCAGTGGATACACAAACTGGTATTTATACACAATGGAATACTATGCATCTATAAGGTCCAACAGGGTGGAGGCTTTTGCATGCAAATGGAAGAAACTTGAGAACATCATGCTTAGTGAAGTGAATCAGAAGCAGAAGGTGAAACATCGAATGGTCTCTCTGATATAAGACACCCAGACGACAACTATTATGGAACTTAAGACGAAAGACAAAGTGAAAGAGGGGAGTAGGGTGGGGGAAGAGGGAGGGAGTGGTGAAGTGAGGGAGGGACAAAAGGAGAGTGGGAAAGCCCTTGTCACCTTGACAAGATATATATGTGCACAGAAGTCTCAACTCCACTGTAAACCTTGAATTTTGCACGTATACATATCAATAAAATGTGCGGCGAAAACGTGACTACGATTAGGGGGAAAGAGTGAAGGCTCTGGAACAAAACTGCTCAGGTTCAGTACAAGTTTTGTCAGAGTATTGACGGTAATATCTTAAATCAATTACTAATACTCTCTTATTTCCAGTCTCTCTCTCTCTCTCTCTCTCTCTCTCTCTCTCTCTCTCTCTCTCTCTCTCTCTCTGATTGGATGACTTGAGCAATAGTAAGTTTCCAATGTACAAAATGCCCGAATAGTAAAATGAAAACCACAAAAGGATGTGTTTGGTTTTGGTTATTCAGCCAAAATTTTCATGAAACTACAAACGTCAGTTATTCCCCATTTTCAACATACTATGATAGTTAATGACTCAATAATTTCTCACTGATCCCAAGGGAGCGGCCTCCAAACCACAGACTTCTCCATTCCATTGCATTTCTGGCTGTATAAAATACCTGCAGTATTCTAGTACCAGTTACCTACCATTTCTCAGAACACCATCAGAGAGAAAGAACCAAGTGGAAACTTTCAGGTAAGAAATACCTTCAGAAAAAAATACATTAATTCCTAATAACAATGTAAAGTAAGTTTGCATCTATCTCTTTGTAGATAATATATATGTCTCTCTACTGAACTGAAAATTGAAATTATCATGTAACAGTAACTTGAACTTGTAAACTTAGCAATTAGACAATCGTTTTAGGTATTTTTTTGTTCTGCAAAACTTTTTTCCTAAAACCTCTATTTGCATAATTTTGAGAGACTATGAATAAGTCTTTGTAAAGGTGGATATGGTTAGGAGATATATTCAGTCTTATGGAGCCTCAAGTTTACCATTTTTAATTTTATGGAACTGAAGTCAGCAAAGGGAGGGAACATGGAGTTCCAGGGATTCTCTAAAGGTGAACATTGCCAATTGACTTGTAGTATCTTATATTTAAACTGTAAGTTGCATTTGCATTCTATCCTATATCAATTTTAATATAAAAGCTACATATTTTTCTATAATCCTTGAATAAAATTACTGCTACAGAAAGATACATGTGATTTATCAAGAACATCATCTATCCTCTGCATACAATAACAAATCCCAATACATGGCTATAGCTAGGAAATAGCAAAAGAAAAACAGGAGATGATAGGTATTCTGTGTAGGCTGCAATATATGGTGGGAAAGGGTCTTTGACGTGGTTTATTTACTTCTCAGCTTAATGCGGTTTTGAAAATCCTTGAAACCAATTGAAAATCTTCTATTGCGTAAGATCCACTTGAATTCCGTTATCCCACTAACATTTCCTCCAGCTCTTCTTTCTCCTACATATGCTCAATATATTTGTGATTTCTTTGCACATCGTACTTTGTTCTATATTTTAAAATATTTATCTTTCTTCATCAATTAGCCTTCATTTAAAAGAAATCATGCTTTGTAGTTATATCTTCAGCAGTGCCAGCACTATGCTTTGTGCACAGAACATAGGCGAAGTGCAGCACACATGTAGCTGTGTCAGGAGTGCACCTGGGTGATGTTTGCTGTTCATCGTCCATACTGTCACTGTGCTTAAAGATAGATAAACTTCGTAAGGATTTTATGCTCCTGACTTGCCGAATTATTACATCCTCTGGAGTTTTTATTCTAATTTGAATTTTGGTCAATATCATTAAAAATAAAGACAGAGGTAGCTTTGATACTCTTTTTGACAATTTATTCTTCTCTCTCATTAATAGGTAAGGGGAAAAAAAAGCAATGATGAAATCTTCCTAGAATCTCCATTAATCCTCTCAAAGCTACCCCAAAGTGATCACATGGAAAAAGAACATGTTTTGCAATGTAAAATTCTAACTTAAGTACTATTCAGAATATAATGCAAAGTGTTGACCCGAGACAGTGTATTCGATAAGGTCAACGTAACATGGAATTTCTGCGCTGTAGATTGTGAAACCTAAAATAACGTCTACATTTGATTATTTATCAAGAATGTTGTATAAATAAGTAGTCAATTATTAGAAATTCCACTTACTAACCCTACTTTTCAACGTTATTTTTATTCCCAAATTTTCTTTATAGTCTCTAGTATCTACTGTATGCACTCCAGGACAAAGTAACATCTGCCAATCGACACAGAAAACTAGCTACGAAAGCTCAAAAGCTTATTGTATTGGTGACAAAATATTTAAGAAACGCAAAAGGTTTTGTGAATTATTGTCCACTTTATTATATAACATGACATTTTTTATTTAGATGGTTTCTCAATATGTATTATCAATATTGTAATTGATATTTTATACTAATATATTCGATATAATTAAAATCTACAATAAAATAGAGCAAAATGCTTTGAAATCTTTTTTCAAATGCCTAAAATAGATCCCTCTAAAAGACAGCATTAATGGAGGTGGGGCTGCTTGAAATCAATGAAAATAATTCTGTCATCTAGATCAATTCTATATTGTTTTGAATTTTTTAATTTATTTTTTATTTTGGTAAAAAATTTATGTGGCATAAAATTTAACATTTCTACTGTATACTTCCATTGTAACACTTCTTCCTGTAAACTAGCATATTATTTGTTCCAGAAAATATTATTGATAAATAAATATTCTTATATTTTATTGCCAAATAAATATTCTTAGTCTTAAATAATGGATGAATGTTGTATGAATTGATATAGTACAGTTATAAAATTGCTGAACACTGATTTTACCTAAAAAATTATGTTATCTGTTAACAGATTGACGCCACAATATTACAATTGTCCAAGATCAAAGATCTGTTAGTTCCACAGTCTTAATAGAACTGTATCTTTTGGATTTACATTAACATTTAGCATTTTTTTTGACTTCTAGGCTATTCTGAAGAAAATGAAAACTTTTCTTCTGCTTGCTGCCATCTTGACAGTGAGTGCCGGCCTCCCAGTAAGGATTCACTTCTGCATTCTAGATATTTATGTGTTTTTTGTTTTATATTTATGACCTCATGTTGTTGTTTGTCTCTCCACATACATTCATATAGCGATATCTAAAATCTCACCCTCCAACATTATGTGCCTGAAAGTATTATTGATCTTGTACTGCTCAGTCCATAATTCAGTTAGATGTCACCTTGCTACAAATGCTGCACTTGGTGAGTGTGAAGTTTCTAAAAGTACATGTTTACATATTTAGGAAAAGAATTCCTACAAGATTTCACAGAAAATCAAATCCTAGATTTTTAAAAAATTAGATATTATACAGCAGTGTATACCTGTAATCTCGGCACTTCTGAGGCTGAGGCAGAAGGATTACTGTGAGTCCAAGACTAGCCTCAGCTACAGAGTGAGACACTGTCTCAAAAAACAATTCAGATATTATGAAACAATACTAGATAGTAGATAATTTTCCTCACATATGTAAAATTCATTTTATGTGTTTTATCAACATGAGTAGAATTAATTTCATTGTTTAAACTTTAGGTTCCTCAAGAACAGGACCGAGAAAGACGAAGTGTAAGGTTTTTTATTATTTTTTATATGCAAGTATTCTATGTGAAATAATCATAATTAAGTTTAAAATTATTCACTTATACAAGTATCTCAAACTCTAGAGAGATTCTTAAAGAATTCTGGGTATTAGCATTCAAGAGGTATGGACTTGGATAACTTCTATTTACATTACAGCAAATCTTCACATCTCATGGAACATAAAAACCTAGATTGAAACAAGAATCATTCTATGATGAGTTGGGTTATAATATTTTCACTTGAACTATCAAGCCTATTAATGGTCTCTAAATGCTCATGGTTCTACTCTGCTTTAGCTCTACAATAAACAGAGACAATAAAAATTAAAGTTTGAGAATTGAAAGATTTGGGTATGTGAATTATCTTTCCATTACTGCAAATACCTGACATAAATTTCTATTAAAAAAATTGGATCACAGTTTTAAAGGTTTCAGTCCATGACTAATAGGCCCTGCTGCTTTGGGCCTGCGTTGCACAGCGCATCATGAGGGTAGTACATGGTGAACGAAGACTGTTCATCTTCTGGTGGCCAGGCGACCAAAGAAGAAAGAGACCAGCAACCCAAAATCCCCCTTGAGGGTGCATGTCCAATGACCTGAAACCTTCCGCTAGATCTCACCTTTCAAAGTTTCTACCACTTTCCAGTAGCGCCAATATGAGGACCACGTCATGGGCTTTTGGGGAGCATTCTAGATCCCAACTCTGGCCATGGGCCGGTTTTAAGTATCCTACTAGTGGCAAATTCAGAAAAGAACTATGTTGATCTTAACAGTTAACAAAAAATGCTTAAGAAGAAAAATTTAAATTTTTCTTCAAAGATTTGTTTATATTTGTGGAAATTCTGTTACATGAAAAGGCACAGTTTTGAGGCCCAAACTCAACGAAGTGTTAAAAATAAGAACATGGTCACAAATAACAGCAGATAATGGAGAGGGGAGAAAGAAATAAGTGAAATCGGGAAAGAGATTATCTTCAGCACATGCTTTGGGTAAACACCTTGATTAAAGGTAAAGAGAAAAAAATTAAAATACCTCAGCAACCCTTCATCTTAACCTATCACTGTGGAGGAAGTTGGCAGCAGAAATAAAAAGAAATACTTTGAGTAGAAAGATGCAGGAACATGGCTATCTCTCATTTTCTAAAATAAAGCAAATCCTTGCTCATTGCAAACATAGGAAGAGTAAATGGTTTTAGACCTTTTAATTTTTCTTGTTAAAAATGAACAGTCACATGTTTAAAAAAACAACTGTTCTACTACTCCTCTTTGTAAAGAGTGAAACAAGCCTTTTTCTTTTTCTCAACAGGTCAGTGACAGCGATGAATCATTTCCACAGATTTATATCCACCCGTCCCCCTACCAGTATCCATTTGATGTATACCCACCATTCCTAAACCAAGGAAATTCAGGGATTAGATATTATCTATTTCCTATACCATTTTCTGGGGTTGTCCCCCAAACCACCCCTCCCATTGAAAAGTAAACAAAAATATCAGCGAATTTACAATGAAATACATGGTAAGTATGTATGATGCAATCATTTTATTATTCATTGCCTTGCCTTCTGAATGTGACAGGATAATAAAATCCTAAACACTGTGTTACCTGTAACAGAAGCACTCTCATCTCAACAAATCAAAAACGAAGTGGACAGTCTATCAACTAGTTGATGAGTTTAGAAAATGCAGACTGCACTAAGGATTAAATTAGGCCCCACAGGACTATCTCAAGAAACAGAAGTCCATTAGCTAATACCTTCTACTAAAACTTTCCATCCTTTTCCGCATCCTCTCATTCTTCTTGAGCAAAAAATTTCTGTCCTTCAACTAGATATATTCTAGGCCAATGTTTGTAATTAAAATGCAAGAACCTCACAGGCTTCCAAAAAAGACCCACTGGGATTGTTAATCATCTGTTTTTTTTTTTTTTTCAGGTGGTTGCAAAATTAAATGAGAGCCACTTCTTTGAAGAATGAACATTCCTGTTTTTTTTAAATAAATAAATGTAATTGAAGAAGCACATAGTGTTCTCTAGTCAATATCTTGATGATCTTTAGTAAATACAAAAGGGAAGGTAATAGTTTCTTAATTTGTAAATGTCCATTTTCAGTAGGGTAAAACATAAAATTTGACAGATTTTTTAAAAAGCAATTTAGATCTCTACACACGCTTTCCTTTCAAGAACTTCCACATATAATCCAAGCATTTTTTTGAAGTCGCAGCACCTTCTTGCTTCCTGGCTCCGACACCCCAGGGCACTGCCAGCCCCTGTACCTCCTTCATCTCACACAGAAGTGTTTTGGCCCGTGGCGTTTTCTCAAATCTCTGTCTCACTGTCAAGAAGCCAGTGTCTCCTGTTAGACTCAAGTCACATATTATTACCTTCATTAGAAAATTCTTTTTCTCCAAATAGAATAAATCTTTCATTTCTTGGAGTCTCTGCCTCAGTATTTTATTTATACTCTTTATAAATCTGATTAACCTATACCTTCCAGTAAAAAAATTCACATACATGTTTGTATTATAGGTAAGCTCTGGGAATATCATAGCAGTGGAACTATTTCCCTGTACCTAGCACAGCCAATGGTTCTCAGTAAGTGCAAGCTGGAGGATATTACTAAAACTTCCAAAATCTTAATTTTAAAAAAGGAAAATCTTTTTAAAATCTCTGATATGTCCCAACCTACAGATGAGTAAAAGATTCCTTCTTGTAATTGAGAATTCCTCTTCGGTTTGACATGTAAATGTGAACAGATTTCTTCTATTGATTACACTAGCACAATCATTTGAAAATTTCTTTTACCTGTGCATCCCCTACTACAGAAATTGTAGGGACCATTCAATATCAAGTTGTCCCAAAACAAATGCAAGCATCAGAAAACACACATAGGTTTGTCTTAAACAATTTAACACTTTGGAAGGTATTAGAAAATCAAATTCAGGGGATTTGGGAGGTTCAAGAATTCATTCCCTTTCACAATAAGTAAATACAGCAAAGTTTTGTGAACTTTACAAAGGAACAATTTGTCTTGCTTGTCAATCCTCACAGATTGCATGATGAATACTTGAAGCACAATATCCTGGAGAAGGAAGAAAAGTAACAGGTGCTGATGAAAACACTCTGCAGCATTTGACAAAAGTCATCCAGCAAGATTCTACTTGCACAATCATCCTTTCATTGTGTCACAATAGCTGCTTTGTCCACAAGTCAATTTTCAGGAAATTAGAAAAATACTCTTAGAACAAATATTATTATTTTCCACCACAAGGTGAAATTGTTCACAGATGAGACCCTCAGCATCAATGATGGAAATTCTGCCATCGTCTATGCAGACTGGCTGAAAATCAAAGCTGATCCTTGAGCCACCTGGCATGACTTGACCAGGAAAACTACTATCTCCCTTGGGCGTTTTCAAGGGTTACAGTTTCCTCAAACATTTTAATTCTTCATTTTAAAGTCAGTGATCCCAATTAAAAGGGTGAAAGGGACAAGAAGTTGAAATAGTCCTCAATATAATAATGTAAATTAATTTTACAGAAATTTTTTTCCCAAACTATTAGCAAACAGGTTAGGGGACACTGTTTCACTGGAGAAAAGAAGGCATGGGAAAATGAATTAGAGATGTGTGCAACCAGAGCCCTAGGAAGCCAAAGACCAATGTGACTTAGCAATACAGGAGGGTGAAATTTCCCTGAAATTTGCTCTCTTCTCTCTTTTTTAAGTCTTTATGTCCTTAACTCTCAAATGAAAAATTTTATTTCTTTTTACCTCACATTACATCACTAAAACTTTCTGGGGGTGGGGTGGCGGGGGGAGACCCTGCCTTTCTTTTCCACTCCTAGATTGTGAATGAAGCAAGCATACTTTTCCACCATTTACATACACACACACACATGCACACCCCTATGCAATACATAATGTTTACAATGAACTTGAGTATTATGTGCACATACACACCACATCAGTATTACAATCCCTTCCCCTCCCCATTTTGACTCTCCCATCCCCTCCTTATGCCCCCTAACTCCCATTATCACACTCATTTGGTTCCATAGAATGCCTGTATTCTGAGATTCCCCAATCAGATAAACCATGCACTATTCAATCTATTTAATCTTCTGGGTTTGACTCGCTTCATCACTCAAATCACCACTCTTTAGCTCAGCTTCCCACCCCTAGGATGGCTGCAGTGGCCGTGTATTGGTCCCAGTCCCCTGGGTTCAGCTGAGCCCTGCATTCGGAAGATTTGCTGGAAGTTCTTTTTTTTTTTTTCTGTATCTTAGTTTATCTTTGTTGAGAATCCTTAACATATCTCACCCACCAATCCACATAAGAAAAGAGTTATAACAATGAAATTCATCAGGCTGGAAAATGTGAGAAAGAAAAATGAAAGAAGTTAATTTTCAAATTCCTTAGCTGAGTACTGAAAGGTAAATGTTCATCATTAAATTCAGCTTGTCATTACATCAATCAGTTTTCTTAGGATAAGCTTACATCAAAGACTGATTAAGTGAACTATTACATTAAACTAACTTAAGTCTACATAGAATTACTACATTGAATGAACCTAAATCTATATCACATAAGTATATTACACTTAAAGCAATAGATATAATGCCATACTTATTTCAAAATATTTTTAACTTTCATGAATTATTGACCTATAGTTCCCTAAATCACTAACATTTTGCCAGATTTGACTTATCATTTTATCTACCTATCCATTCTTAAATTCATATAAACATATTTTTAAAGATTATTTACCAATTCCCCAGGTTGAATATAATTATTATGATTTTCATACTAAGATATTATTAAAAATAATAATTATGGGGAGTTCTGGTCAAGATGACAACCAAGTCACAGAGGGGCACAAAGTCTCCTCCTGGAAACACTTAAAAAGTCAAGAATATAGTCAAAAACTGCCTGTTCAATGTTGATAGAACAGGAAGGAGGGCCCCAACAACTGAAGAAAGGTCAGGAGAAGATCAGACATCCTGAATACACACCAGAAGTACAGGAAAACAGCAGCTGACTGGGTGCAACCCTAAGCTTCCAGCCTCCCCAGACAGAAGGAACTGTGGAGGGCAGAACCTAGGATTGAGGTAAGCATGGATCCAGGAGAAGTGGGAATTGACAGCAGCTGGTAGCCATAGCCTCCAAAAACAAGCCTGTGGGTAGTGCATACAACACATTGTGAGCTTCCTGTAAAAAAGGCCTCCTGGAGCCTACATCAGAAGCAGCACTCAGCAGCCACTAAGAGGCAATGACATAAGCAGGAAGCATTAAAAGAAGAAGAAGAAGAAGAAGATCCTGAGACTCACCTGATTAGGGTAAAAGAAAGCACAGAGAAGTGCTTCAGGCTTGCAGGACTCACTTGTAAACAGTGCCTAGGAGCTAACTGGCACAAGAGACAGTTGTGGAGAGGAGAGAAGTGCCGCCCTCTGCCTGAATGGCTGGATGTAGTGGGAGCACCTACAAAGGTGGAGAGCACTACCCTCCGAGGAAGGAAGGAAGCCAGGATAGGTGGAAGAGCACTGCTGCGGGGCTGAGGGTGATCATGACACCTCAAAAGCCATCAGTCCTCCCTCACTGTCTACTTCGAGCATAAAACTTGGAGAAATCCAGGCTCCCCCCACACACCTTCATACGCATTCAAAGAAACCTAACAACTAGGACTTATTTTAATTAAAATCCCTCAACAAAAGAAACATGGAATGAAGACAAGGCAACAGAAGCCCACAGGCATGCTTGAGACCCCAAAAATCAATGCCATGGGCTCTAAAATAATGGACTTCATGGGGAGGGAACTCAAAAAGGAAATAAATGAGTAGAACAACCAGCTCAAACAAATAGTGGTCTAATGGAGATATAGTTTACTGAGAATATAGAAGGTACAAATAAAAAGTTGGCTGAAGTAAACATGGAAATGCAAGATATGAAGGAACATTTTAATAAAAAAGTGGAAATTTTGAAAAGAAATCTAGATGAAACTCAGGATATAAAAAATGCATATGATAGCAGGGAACGATGACTGAAATAATGTGAGGACAGAATTTCAGACCTTGAAGACAAGGCTGAGGAAACAAAAGCTATAATTAGGCCTGACTCCAAAATTAGAAATAAGCAAAGTAACTGGATACAACAGCTGATGCATGATCTAAAGAGAACCAATCTCAGAATTATGGCTGTGGGAGAAAGAGCAGAAGACAGCACTGAAGGTACAAAGAATTTATTCACTAAAGTCATACAAGAAAAATTTCCAAATTTAGAACAAGAAATTAATCTTCAGCCACAAAAAGTCTATAGAACACAAAATAACCTCAACCAGCAACAAGACTCACCACGATATACCATAACCAAAACCTGAGAAATACAACATAAAGAACACCAAGAGTAAAACAGACATTATGCTGTCAAGGCAAACCCATTCAAGTTACTATAGATTTCTCAGTGCCAACTTTAAAAGCCAGGAGAGCCTGGAGCGAAATACTTCAAGCTTTAAAAGACAACAAGTGCCAACCAGGTTGTTGCATACAGAAAAACTGTCCCTGAAAATTGAAGGAGAAGTAAAAATTTTTCATAACCAAGAATCCCTAAAGAAATTTGCAACCACTAGCCCAACATTACAGAAAATACTTGAAGGAATCTTTGAGAGAGTCAGAGAGACAAGCAGCACCAAAAATATGGAGGAAAGGAACCATCTATAGAGAAAGTGTAACAAAAAAATTAAATCAGTATTTGAATCATTTGATTGGTATACAGTACCAGCTGTTTCATAAAATAGGTGAAATTTCTTCACAAAATTATTATTTGTAATAGTGTATTAGTTTGAAAAACATAATAATTATATTCAACCTGAGAAATTGGTACAAAATCTATTTTTAAAATGTGTGCCTGAGTTTATGGATGGATAAGTAAATAAAATAACAAGTCAAATCTGGAAAAAAATGCCAGTAACTAGTGAAATGTGAGTAAATAATTTACGAAAGTTAAAAAATTTTGAAATAAATAAGCATCCCATTATATCTTTTGCTTTAAGTGTAATGTACTTGTGGGATACAGATTTAAGTTCATTTCATGTGGAAATTCAATATAGATTTAAGTTTATTTATTATAGCAATTCACTTATTCAAGTCTTTGATGTAAGTTTATTCTAAGAAAACTGATTGATGTAATGATAACCTGAATGTCTTTTGAATATACAAATATTTACCTTTCAGTACTTAGCTAAGGTATTTGAAATTTAAAATTACTCTTTTTCTTTCTTGCATTTTCTAATATTATGAATTACATTGTTATTTTTCTTTTTTATATAAACTGGTAGATGAGGCCATGTTAAAGAATCTCAACAAAGATATACCGAGATGTAGAAAATAAAAGAACTTTTGACAAATATCCCAATAAAGGTCTCTGCTGGACTCAAGAAGAGCCATCAGGATGTCGCCACTACAGCCCATTCTAGGGGTGTGAAGCTGATCTCAAGAGTGGTGAGTCGAGTGAAACGAGTCAGTTGCAGAATATTAAATATGTTAAATATTGCATGATTTCTCTGATTGGGGAAACTTAGAATACAGGAATTCTACAGAACCAAATGGGTGTGATAGGGGGAATTAGGGAGAATGGGGAGAGTGTGGGAGGGCCAAAAATGGGAAGAGATTGTAAAGTTAATGTGATATCTATACATGCAAAAAATACTCAACTTTATTGTAAATATTGAGCATCCTATATATGCATATATAAATAAAAATTGGAGAAAAATGAAAAAATAATAATAATTATAGGGGAAGTTCCATAGATTTTAAGAGAAAGCTGGCAATGTTTTAGAAGGATACCAATCAAATGATTCAAATTTCAGGGGGGGGTTTTATTACACTTTCTCTTTAAATTTTCTTTTTCCTCCATGTTCTTTGGTGCTGATTGTCTCTCTGTCTCTCTTAAAGATTCCTTCAAGTATTTTCTGCAATGCTGGGCTAGTGGTCACATATTTTTTTAGGAATTCTTGGTCATAAAAATTTTTACTTCTTTAATTTTTAGGAAAAATTTTGCTGGATACAACAACCTGGATGGACACTTGCTGTCTTTTAGATCCTGAAAAATTTTTCTCCAGGCTCACATGTCCTTGAAAGTTTGCATTGAGAAAACAGCAGTAATTCAAATAAGCTTGCTTTGGTAGAATAATGCCTGTTTTTCTCTTGCTACCTTTAATATTCTCTCTTTTTGTTGTATTTCTGAGGCCTTGATTATGATGTTTCATGGTAAGTCTCATTGCTGGTTATTTGGTGAAACTTCTATATGCTTCTTGTACCTGAAAATCAATTTCTTTTTCTAGATTTGGAAAGTTTTCTTGCATTATTTCAGTGAATACATTCATTTTATCTTCGGTGCTGTCTTCTGGTCTTTCTCCCACACCTATAATTCTGAGATTGGTTCTCTTTGAATCATCCATCAACTATTGTATCAAGCTACTTTGCTCATTTCTTATTTTGGAGCAGTGTCTATTGATAGCATTTGTTTCCTCAGCCTTGTCTTCAAGATCTGAAATTCTGTTCTCACAATGTTTGAGTAGGCTTCTCTGCTTTCAGATATATTTTCTCATATCCTGAGTTTCAACTAGATTTCTTTCCAAAATTTCCACTTTTTTATTAAAATGTTTCTTTATATCTTGCATTTACTTATCTACCTCAGCCAACTTTCTATTTGTGGCTTCCATATGCTCAGTGAACTTTGCTTCCATTAGGAGCACTATTCGATTAGTTAGTTCTTCTTTAAACCTGCTGATCATTGCTTGCATTTCTTTGAGAATATCTTGTTTTAACTGGTTGTTCAACTTGTTTATTTGCTTTTCAACTTCCTTCCTCATGAGTCCCACTATTTCAGGACCCATGACATTAATTTCTGGGGTCTCAGGCATCTCTGTATTTGTCCTGTTGTCTTCTTCTCATGTGTATGCTGAGGATACCAGCTGCTGCCAATTCTGACTTCTTCCAGATCCTCACTTACCTCAGTAAGAGTTTCTGGGAGGGTTTTCCTCATTCTGTGGATGCCATCAGCTCCCAGTTATTTGCAGTTGGCCTGGGGATGCATCCTGTGCTCTGTTTACCTCTGCTTCTGATGTGTTATTCAGGTTTCTGACCTTCCTCTAGCTTCTTGTCAATTGTTGAAGGGCTCCTCCCTGCCCTACATACTTTGAACAGGTGGTTTTGGGCTACATTCTCAACCTTTTAAGTAGATCCCTGAGAACACATTGTGCAATGCTGTCACTTGGCCATCATCTCGACCAGAAGTCCCTCAAGTATTTTTATTAATGTCTCTTTACCATTATTCAGTTTCAGCTCAGATGTCTCCTTTTTTCAGTAAAGTTGACTCCCATGGCATTCTTTCTAAATAGGCACTTCTTAATCAGTCTTTTATTTTTATCATTTGCTTCATATATATATATATATATATATATATATAATGTTCACTTACTGTTCTGTCTTTTTCCACTAGAAAATGTATTCTTAGTCTGTTAATCTATATCTGGTACATATTATGTACCCAAATATTTGTTGAACAAATGATTGTTTATCTGGATTATGCACATAAATTGCAAACTTCTGCCTTAATCCCTACTACTTATAACTTTTAGGGAGTGTAGATGAAGCCATGTCGGCTGCTTCCCCTAGAATTCTAATTTAGTTCCTGAGAACTGTCATACGTGGACTTTTCTGTTTGAGCATGAGAACTGACTTTCCCTGGCTATTAGAGAAGATAGGTTCTAGCTGCGCTCTCAAACCAGCTGACTGCAACTAGAATTCAGTGAGACCCCTTGCTTTTATTTTATTTCCATATTAAGGTCTTATGTACTTGAAGGAAGGTAGAAGCTCTCTTAAGCTATTGTAGGGAAAGGCACATTAGCTGCTAGTGTGTTGTGTTTCATCTGTTGCATTGCTATCTTTAATCACTCTGGTTTGACTCAATCTGCTTTGGCCAGAAAATTTCAGTGTGGCGTGGGTATTATTAGGTTGTCATAAAATTTTGTTTATATACATTGTAATGGATACATTATCTATTTACACAAAAATAATTCATTAGGTGACATTTGATCTTTATATTTGTATGAAAAAAGAAGTGCTTTATTTATGAAAAAGAATGTTAAGATATTTAGTTATTTCCCTTTTGCTTCTCAAACCAGAAGTTTGTCCTGAGGTTAGAAAAAAATTGTATATTAGAAATAGGTTCTAAAGTATTTTATTCCTAACTTTTTGATGATCAGTAAACTTAAAGGTCATTAAAACTTTCTTTTGGATGTATGGCATAAATCAATGACAGAGTTCCTGTGTAACATGCCTGAGACCTGGATTGAGTCTCCAGTATCACAAAAGTAAACAAAGTATTGATTTTATTTCTCTTGTATCTCTTTATCATTAACTTTATGCTTATTTGTCTGTCAATAACTTATTTATCCACTAAGATTCAACTCCAAGTTACATGGAACCTTTTCTAATTTAGAAAAACAGAGCTAATTCCTTTGGCCTTTTCAAACCTTTTCTTTTAAACCACTTTTGAATACATTTCAGAAACACTAATCAGACTTTTTGAAATTATATATATATATATATATATATATATATATATATATATATATATATGTTTATTTCCCTCTACTAAACTATGAAACCATCAAAAGTAAAAACTATTTTTTAGTCCAAATCCCCATGCACGATTTGGCTTAAATATGATTAACATAAACCAAGGTTGGAATTGAGGGAATGATGTAAGCAGGAGGCATTTTAAAAAGCAAGCCAAAAAAAGCCTGAGACTGAACTGATTAGAGTAAAAGAAAGCTCAAAAGGGCACATCAGGGTTTTGGAGTCACTCTTAAACAGTGATGAGGAAGAAACTGGCACAACAGATAGTTGTGGAGAGAAGAGAAAGGCTGCTGACCTCCTGCGTGGCTCAGGTGTAGTGGGAGCATCTCCAAGGGTGGAGAGCCCCAACCTCAAAGAAGGAAGGTGAGGGAGGACAGGTGGGAGAGCTTTGCTGAGGGGGTTGGAGGTAAACAAGACACCTCAGAGGCCATTGGCCTGTTAGGTTCTCTCTTACTGCCTACTCCAAGCACAGAACTCAGAGGAATTTTGTCTTTCCCCACACAGCCTCATATTCATTCAAAGACCTCTCCACTAGGACTTTAAAGTGAAGTCCCTCAACAAAATTAGAAATGAACAAAGTAGCTCAGTACAACAGCTAATGGATGATACAAAGAGAATTCTGGGTGTGGGAGAAAAACCAGAAGATAGCACCAAAGGTATAAATAATTTATTCACTAAAATGCAAGAAAATTCTCCAAATCTAGAGTAAAAATTAATTTTCAGGTACAAGAAGCATATAGAACTTTCACCAAATGACCTCAAACAGCAATGAGACTCACCATGACACATCATAATTAAGGCCTCAGAAATGCAACATAAACAGAGAATATTAAAAGGAGCAAGAGAAAAACAGGCATTATTCTAACAAGGCAAACCCATTCAAATGATTGCAGATTTCTCAATGCCAGCCCTAAAGGCCAGTTGAGCCTAGAGAAAAATCTTTCAAGCTTTAAAAGACAAGTGTCAACCCAGGTTGTTGCATCCAGAAAAACTGTCTCTCAAAATTGAAGGGGAAGTAAAAAAAAATTATGGCCAAGAATCCCTAAAGAAATTCATGACCGCTGGCCCAGCATTACAGAAAATACTTAAAGGAATCTTTGAGAGAGAGAGAAAGAGAGAGAGAGAGAGAGAGAGAGAGAGAGAGAGAGAGAGAGAGAGAGAGAGAGAGAGAATCAGCACCAAAGAACATGGAGGAAAAGAAACATCTAGAGAGAATATATAACAAAAAAAAAACAGATTGATATTGAATCATTTGTTTGGTATCCTAAAACATTACCAGCTTTCTCATAAAATCTGTGAAACTTCTGTACACAATTGTTATTAGCTAATAATTTATTAGCTTGAAAATTGTAATAATTATATTCAACCTGATGAGTCGGTAAAAAATCTTTAAAAATATTTATACTTGAATTTATGGATGGATAGGTAGATAAAATGATAAACCAAATCTGGAAAAATATTAGTAATTAGTGAAACGGAAGTACATAATTTATGGAAGTTAAACAAAATTCTGAAATAACTAAGTATGTCATTATATCTATTGCTTATGTGTAATTTACTCTTGTGATGTAGATGTGAGCTCATTTAATGTATCAATTCATATTTTTGGTCTTTGATGTAAGTTTATCCTAAGAAACCTGATGAATTTAATGATAACCTGAATGTCTTTTGAGCTCCTTTTCTTTCTCACATTTTCTAGTCTTATGAATTTCATCATTATAGTTCTTTTCTTATGTGGACTGTTGGTGAGGCCATGTTAAAGAATCCCAAGAAGGATATACTAAGATATATATTTTTTTAAAAAGAACTTTTAGAAAATTGTCCCAACAAAGGGCTCTACTGGACTCAGAAAAGAAACATCAAGATATGGCACCTGCAGCCCATTCTAGGGGTAGGAAGCTGAGCTAAAGAGTAATGATGTGATTGGTTAAATGAGTCAGACACAGAAGATAAATATATTAAATATTGTATAGTTTCTCTGATATGGGAAACCCAGAATACAGGCATTCTATAGAACCAAATGGGTGTGATAGTGGGAGTTAGGGGGGTGGTGGGTTATGAGGGGACCAAAATTGGGAAGGGCTTATAAAGTTGATGTGATATATGTGTGCACACAATACTCAAGTTCACTGTAAACATTATGTATTGCATATGTATACACTAATAATAATGGGGAAAATAAAAAGACCTAGGTAAGAACATTCCAGTGGTCATGAGGAAAAGTGGAAAGTTCCTGATTCAGGACAGGATTGGCAACTTCTAGGAACAGAAAGGTCATCAATCTGGCATTTGAGAGAGACGTCATGCAATATAAGGTAAGGGGGACAGCCAAACCACAAAGACACTTACAGGCCCTCACAGGAAGTCTGGCATGTATTGTAAACAGAAGCCAGTGAAAGATTTTAAGCAGAAAAATAGTCACATGAGATACACGTTCAAAAACAGACTTGGTATAAATGTGTAAAGAATGACTGCAAGGTAATAAATATGAAAGTAAAAAAGGAGGAGGGGGATCGATGCCATGGTCCAGGTGTGAGATGCTGGTGGGAGATCTCGAGCAACGAAGGCCAAGTGAGCATCACAGCACTATTTGGGAAAGCAAAAGAGAGGCCAACATACTAGTTTGAAATGGCATGTGCTTGGAAATGAATTTTGTTGTGTTTAAGAAGAGTTTGGTTATCTATTTTATATCCATATATAGACATTTAAAGAGCCGGTAGATACGTTGACTGAAATTCAGTCCACTCAGCAGCTAGTCGGTGGTATTGATGGTAGTTGGGATGACAGAAACAAAGGAAACAAGCGTGATACTCAACATAAAGGAGAAAGAATATGGAGATATGGTGCCCTCAGGAGAAGTCCGTGAAAGTTCTTCCAAACATAGAGTTTCAGGAAAATGAGAGAAAACAGTAGAAAAGAACAACCAACATCCAGATATGAAGACATACTCCACAGGAGGACGCTGAGGCAGGAGGATCCTAAGTTTGAGCCCAGCCTGGACAGCTTAGTGATTTAGCAAGGTTATGTCTTAAAATAAAAAATGAAAAAAAGGGCTGAGAATGTAGCTCAATACAAAGGTCCTAAATTCCATCCTAGTATAGAAAAAAGCAGTCATAAGTTTGAAAAAATCAAAATAAGAAAACATTAAAGACCAGCTAAAGGAGCTGGGGGCAGTGCTCAATAGCTGGATAGCTTGCCCAGTGTACACAAGGCCCTGGGTTCTATTCCACAGCACCACATAAAAATTAGTCAGACATGGTAGCATACACCTATAATTCCAGCACTTGGGAGACTAAGGTAAGAGTATCATTATGAGTTCGAGACCAGACAGAGCTACACAGTAAGTCCAGAATACCGACTAAACAGTAAGCCTCTATCTCAAAAAAAAAAAAAAACATACTAATCACAATATCGGAGTTTACTGAAAGAAACCCTTAACATTAGGCTTGAAGTTCAACATTAACCTGGCTCTTCATTTTGAATGATGTTAGAGGAGTAAAGTGTCCATTGGAATAAATATAGGACAGGGATACAGAGTCTTAGAATCACACAACGCTTTAGAGTGCTTTACAAATGTTGAAATTTTTCATGATCTTCTTTTGCCTTTTATTTGTGTGTTTGTAATGGCTTTAGATATTCCAGGACCCTAAAAGTTATCAATCTGTGAGTGAAGTAATGCTAGTCATACTGAAACTCAATCTGGGCTCCAAATGACATCAAATATCTCTAAGTCTCAAGACAATCTTGTCTGTGCATATTCAAAAGAAAGTATTATCCTTCACACATTTTATACAAGAGAATTGTGCTATATACACCCAAAAGTATCTTACTTATAGTAAGAATTCTAAGTATACATTATTTATTTATAAGGTGATTGAAAAATAATATTTAAATTTAAAACAACATATATTACAGCACCAAATACTCCATTCCACTGCAGAAACAGTTTTCTCTTAGGGAGAGGGAGGGATTCCTAGCATTTCCAGGTGTCCTTGAAATGTATTTTACTAACACAGTATTTTTGTAAGTGTGCTGAGCCTCTGGTAATTGTGGATTAAATATGTAAATACAGGAGCTAGAGTAATGGCACAGCGGTTAAAGCCCTTGCCATGCAAGCACAGGGTTCTGGATTTGATTCCTTGGCACTACATAAAAAGCTGCACGTGGTGGGGCACACCTATAATCCCAGCCATTTGGAGGCTGCAGCAGGTGTATTGTCGAACCAGCCTGGGCTACACACTGAGACCTTGTCTCAAAAAAAAAAAAAAAAATGATGTAAACACAGAGATGAAAATCATTATATTCCTAAATCAATGACTGTGGAGTAGAACACCTTCATAGTCTGGGATTTGTCCACAGCACAATCTTCCTTTTTTGTTGTTGTTGGCGGTTTTTGTTTTTGTTTCTTTTTTGTTGTTGTTGTTTTTGTTTTTGTTTTTTTAAGACAGGGTTTCACTCTGTAGTCCAGGCTGGTCCTACAGTTAGTATGTAGTCCAGGCTGGCCTCAAACCCAAGGCCTCAGCTTCCCAAGTGCTGGGATTACAGGCATGCACCTACATACCCAGCTTTTGTGGTGCTGGTGAATCAAACCCAGAGCCTTGCACCTGCTACACAAGCACTCTAGCCACTGCATTATTCCTCCATCCCAGACCACAATCTTTCAAATGGCACCTGACCTTGATAACTGGGACTACACTGCTCAGACAGAATGGCGGGTCTTGTTACTTTTCAGCTTACAGTAGCAGTTTTGAAACTGCTACGTCCTCTCCAAGAGCAAAAGCCAACCATTCTGAGAAATTGGAGTGATCACAATGTTCCCTGTACAGCTGAGCAAAAACTCCACAACTCAGAACAGCGTTCTCTTCTAAGACATGAAATGGTTCCAAGAAAAGACAAGGATACAGAAAAGTACAATACTGATATTATTTTTGCTAATATTCTGGTCATTCTACATTGTATCCTGTAATTGCCTCAGTTTTGTCAAATCTTCATAACCGGAGAAAAGTCAAAGCCAGCATTATACTCAGAAAACATGAAAGTAAAGAGAAATATTCTTTCTCAAATTGTATAGGTAAACTATGCTCATAGCTACTTTTTACCAAAATATCTGTATTATTTCTGGTTTACAATCTGTGATGTGTATTGGATAAGCTAACCTTGAAACAGAACAATTATTTTCAACTTAATGATCTAATATTACATCCAAAACAGCTGAAGAATAGAAATTTGACAATCTTTTAAAACATTTATTCATAAAAATTAATCAATCAGTAAGCATGTATTGTTTATATTACACAAATACCAAATATAGGCTGCAGTTCAAATGCAAATGAGTCTCACTGTGCATCAATTAAAATGATTCATACCTGAATTAACTTGTAAAATAGTGTTCTTGGACCACCATATCAGAGATGGTTTCTGATTAATTGAATTTATGAAAGGAAAATTCTAAATGCATTCCATAGCAGATGTAAGGTCACTTGAATTGCAGTTTCTTTAACTATGAAACATTTAAAATACAAAAGTATTGTGAAAAGTTATATTTTCATTTTAGCAACAGCTTTAAATTCAATTGACATTAGTTGATTATATATCTTTAATTCTTTCATATTTTCACAAAGCATAACAATCGTTCTTTAGAAAGATAAGAGTAGTCTTTTCTTATATATGACTCTTCCTACTCTGCATTCATTAACTTAGATTGGCACCAGAATGACCCTACTGTCATCAGATCTTTCCTCTTGTCATCATCTTATTGCATAACAAGGAGGAGGGAAATAAAGTGTGACCCAAGGTACTAATGCCCTATAACTAGTCTCAGTTTTTTAGCCTGCATCTTCTTCACAGCTAAGAAACCAACGAGGACCAGCTGTCGCGCAAGATCTGACTAGCACAAACACAGGTAAAGGCCTGACGCGCCTCTCATGGCGCCTTCCATGGCGCCCTCCCACAGTGGCTGGCTGGAATGTTAACAATGTTACATTAGAGCCACATTTGCTTCCTTTCAGCCATTGTTGCTAAGTTAGAAAACATCCAAGCAGGACCTTAATATTAATTTCTAACATTAACCTTAGATTTTAGATGACATCACAATTAAATTTGTCTTCAACATTACGTTGGCTTAAAGTCAAGGTTTGGTACTGGCTTAATCAGAAAAGATACTATGAATGCTAAATCAAAAAAGTACTTAAAATAACAATCCTAATCAAATGTAAATATTGACTAGTCAGAATGTTTAATATTTAATTGTGATCAAGATTGATCCATTAGTTTCAAATTTTCACCTAAAAGTTGTAATTTTATTTTTATAGTGTATTTGTTTTAAAGCATGTCTTTTATATACTGAGTAGCTAATAGGTAAAGCTTCATTTTATCCCTTATTTTCATTTATACTAAAGGAACCACTATTATTTTATAGAATATTTCTGTTTGTGTGTGTGTGTGTTTGATAACATTTCACAAAAATTGAAAACATGTCTCCGAATCACTATGAATGCTTTTTCTCAGCCAATGATCTCAAAAGGTAACTGGAACTGGCAAGTGGAGAGCGGATAAGGAGGTCTGTTCACTCAACTAACGTGTGTTTTCTTAGGCTGTTCAAATTCTACTTTATGTGATCTCTTTTCCATTTAACGGTTCCTCAGAGCTGGTTCTTATGTCGGTTTATTACACAACCTTCCTCATCACCTGAGAATTACCTGAGATTAAGAAATGAAATCTCCCTTTACCCAGTACTTTGATTCTGTGACTCTTGCAAATCTCAAGTTTACACAAATATGGCAATAACTAAACCTGCAGCAAGATGCAGTAAGTAATGACTTCACAAATACAACATTAAATTAAATATTAAAGGTTTGAGGCACCACATATTGTCTAAAATAGATAATCATTTAAAATCAAACAAGCAGATGGATACCATATACGCTTTTAGAAAAATAAGGCTAATTTATTTCTCTAAATATTTTAGTCAAATTCACTGAAATTAATCTTTTTTTTTCTGAGACAGGGTCTTGCTCTGTAGCCCAGGCTGGTCCTGAACTCAGGACAGAGCCCAGGATGGCCTTGGACTCACAGCAGTCTTCCTGTCTTTACCTCCCAAGTGCTGGGATTACAGGCGTGTGCCACCATGCCCAGCTTATGTGGTGCTGGGGAATCGAACTGGAGTACTTAGTGCTTCACTTTGCACTTGCTAGGCAAGCTCTTTAACCGCTGAGCCATTCTTCCAGCCAAAGAGAATGATTTATTTTTGCACTGAAATTAATCATAACTACACTTTTGGTTAAGCTATGGAGTCCATCATAACTCATATGACTGCTGGAGAAATGCATTTAATTATGGCAAATGTGTTTTTTTAAGCTCCCACTAACTATTCCATCCTACATACTTATGTTAAGTTGATTATGGATCATAAGAATTTCAGAAGCCACTCAATTCAAACTCTTATTACCAAATAAGATAATAAAACTAGAAAAGGGAAGTTACTAGCCCATGGTTAACCAGGTCCTGTCAGGATCTGGGCTTCACCTCAGTCCTCCAAAGGAATGCATTCACGCTGCTGTGTAGCCCACAAACCGCCTTCTGTCATTTGCAGCTCTGCATTTAAGACCTTTACCTTTTTGCTCTGAACTTTCTTCCTAACTTTACCTTCCCCTTCTCGTACAATAGTGCAATTACAATATCCAGGGATGTTCTCAAAACTTTCTCCTTTACTTGAAGCATTTATCTCCTTACTAAGCTCTACATAAGCAAATCACACCTATCTGTCATCTTCTACACAAAGACTTTACTAATTTTGTGTCTTTCTACTGGTAAAATACCACTATGGGGCTTGGGGACCTTTTTTGGGTTTTTTTGGTTGGTTGGTTCATTCCGTTGGTTCAGGCTTTTTGCCTTTTCCATTTTGTTTCTTCTTATAACAATTTGTGAATGTTGTGACTCTCAGCCCTAAGACCAATGCTATTTGTTGGCAAAGCCTACATCACATTCACCTTAACAATCTCAGTACTTGGCAGAGTACCTCAACACCAGTAGGTTCATGGTGTATATTAAGTGAGCTGACAGTTAAACTTGAAGTGATACTTTCAATAAGATTATCAAAACTTACAATAAAATATTTTAATTTCAAATTTGGTGCTTCTAATACTTTCGGTATAAATAGTCTCTCCACACTGGCTAAATCTACTTGTAAAATCTAATATTTTTCTTGAAATAACAAAAAAACATTATATCCAAATAACTTCTACATTGATCATAATAAATTCTTTTAATTTTTTATTTTTAGGTGCAACAATGAAAAATTTTCTTATAGTTGCGAGTATCCTGGCATTAACTCTGCCTTTTTTGGTGAGTTAATTTCATTTAATCAATTAGAAATGAGACTTCAAGAAAACTTCATTTATTGACTCTAATTATGCAAAATTTTAAACTCAGTTATAGTTCAGGGGAAAAATTAGTTGCATACTAATTATTTTATTCTCATTTTGTTACAGAATTAAAGTAAATTTAGTACTTATTTACCATAATTAAGAAATCACAATTTATTATGTATGGGAAGTCCTTAAATTTTCTATTATATAAAAATATATATTATTATTTTAAAAACTCTTTCAAGATA
This sequence comes from Ctenodactylus gundi, assembly GCA_004027205.1. Lineage (NCBI taxonomy): Eukaryota > Metazoa > Chordata > Mammalia > Rodentia > Ctenodactylidae > Ctenodactylus > Ctenodactylus gundi. Next base: position 43,438 of record PVKB01002247.1, read on the forward strand.
AGTCATAAATAATAACGACTTAATAGACCAGCATAAAAAAAAACTTTTAGTTAAATTCTTATATATTCTAGATCCTAATCTCTTTTGAGACTAAATCCTTAAGAGGTCTGGGGTTTGGTTAAGCTTTTCAAGCACTTTCAAAACCTGCATACTCCTGCCTTTGGCAGTCAAATAATCAGCTTATCTTGTGCTACTCTCTCCCTGTGTGTCAACCAACTCCTTCCCAGGGATCTCTCTCCACAAACAGGGAGGCACTATCAGAAATTACATTAGGTGTTCAAAGGTGGACCAAGAAAAAAGTTCTAGGGTTGGGGCCATAGCTCCGTGGTTAGAGTGTTTATTTAGCACATTCAAGCTCCTGGTTTCAATTCTCCAGCACCTTATAAGCTCGATGTTTTGCACACTTGCAATCCTAGCATTCAAGTAGCTGAAGCAGGAGGATTGCCATGAGTTCAAGACCAGCCTGGGCTACATAGTGAGTTCAGGACCAGCCTGGACTACAGAGTGAGACCCTAACTCTGAAGGAAGGAAGGAAGGAAGGAAGGAAGGAAGGAAGGAAGGAAGGAAGGAAGGAAGGAAGGAAGGAAGGAAGGAAAAGAGAGAGGTTCTGTTTCTCCTATATTTTTGTCTTAAACTGTGTTAAATTTTGCATTTATTTGGGAACCTTAAGCATTGCATTTTCCACGAGCAAGAGGCAGACCTACATAATGGTTTACACTCTTCCGCAAGAAACATAAAATGTGAAGGGCACAGTTCTTGCTGCACGCATTACTCGGTATAGATATGGTTTAAGCTTACATATATTAAATCTGTCAAGAAAAATACCAGGTTCAAAATTATTTTAAAACTTTTGTGTTATTAATACCTTCACCTTTGTTTTCTCTCACTTGTCCTTTAAAATTTTATTTTATTGTACCACTGCACCTTAAGCATGCAAGTTGCTTGTGATGTAATAGGAATTAAAGTTTAAATTAAAAAATGAGCCACACTCTCCCTTCGAAGCAACTTCTTCTTGAGTCATTTGACTGCTATATGTTCAAACTCTCCTTCCATCTCCACAAAAGCTTAAGCTCCGTAGGTATAAAAAACTCAAAAGAAGAACTAAAGATTGTAGATTTTACCATGTAATCTTATATGAATTGACAAATTGGACACATTAAAACAATAATATGCTACTCTTTTAATGTGCTAATGTATTTTACCAAAAATAAAAAATTTCAGCTGAAATATTTAACCAAAAAAAAACAAGCTCTGTATTGCATTTATTTTAGCTTCTCACTTCTCATCATTTCTTCTTCTCTAACTCCACAGGCTGCAGAGGTGCAAAACCAGGAACAACCAGCAGTAAGTCCAACTATTTCTGTTACAGGCCTGAACTCCAAAATATATTTTACAAATGTCAATTATATTAAAGCCTTCTGCCTGAAAACCAACCAATTACTAGAATTCCACAAAGTAAACTCATTTTTGGAGGGATAAAAAAATACAAAACACCTACTACCTTAGCAAAAAATAATGTGAGCCAACCTCAATGTTCAGCTGAAAATCTTGTTTTGATTGTATAGCCCAAATCATGTATGTTTGGAGAAAATTCTACATTTAGTGTTGAGAGAGAACAGAAACAAAAATAAAAATATTTCTCCTATTCACTTTTTAAGACAAGAAAGAACTTCTCTAAAGCAACCTTGAATACTTCTCAGATGCTTCTATTTATCATTTCCTTTAGCTTTAAGGTTGTTTGACTGAATCCACTAAATATGTTCACTTTTATAAGAAAAGCTTGCTTTGCAATATCATTTTGTTGATTCATTCATATTCACATGTAAAATATGCTGAAAATGTTTATGATCATCCATTTTTAGTAAAATAGGAGTAAATGAAAAACTAGAAAATTGTATATGTTTATGGAGAAAATTAAACCAAAAAAGTCAGGAAACCCTCTCATATTTTACTATTCTGTTATAATTAATTTAGAGAAAATAAAAGTTGGCATCCTGTGGGATAATCTCTAGATAGACACAATTTGTGAGCAGTCACAAATATATGGTGACAAAGTACACATATGTGTAGGGTTGTGTTGCATGTGTATCATCTGTTGACTTTATGAGCACCTCCTAAGTGTTTTACTCATAATATCTAACATTTACTGAGCACTTTCCATGTATGCCAAGCTTTCAGTGACATAGTTCACACGATGGATTAACCAATTTGCTTGAAACCAACATTATTTTATAATTGAAAGTAATACCTTATCAAAAATCATGAATTGAATGACAATTGCACATGTGCATATTTCCTACTGTGACTGCTGGGATTCACACTTGCAATTTTGCACTTATTCAAGGCATCAAAAATCTTATTTCAAAAGTGCTGCTTTAAAGTATCGCTATGTTTTGGTCTATAATATCTTTTTGCATGATTTATCCTTTTTTGCAGTGCCGTGAAAATGAACGATTGATTAATCAAAGAAAAGTGGTATATTTCCCAGTTCATACTGTTAAAGATTACCTTCATAACACACAAAACTACTACCCCCAGAGGCCGTTCGTATCGGTTCCTAATCCCTACGTGCCTCTCCCACATTACACACAACCTTTGGTACTGAGGCCGTATACCTCAAATCCTCAGTCACACGTCCTGGCAAACCTCCGCCGATCTACCACGGCACATCATTCAATTGGACACCCGTCGTTCATGGTCATTTCCACAAAGGAAATTCCAGAAAAAAACAACATCCCGACTATTGACACCACTGCTACTGTGGCGCCTACATCACTTCCAACCACCGAACCGGTGGTGGGCACGCTGGTCACTCCAGAAGCTGCCTCAGAGCTCTTCGGCACTCCGGAGACTTCCACCGTCCCTATTCCCCCACCTGCAGCATAAAAACGCTAAGAAAACGTGAAGAGAGACAACACAGGTAACTGAGGAAAAGATAAAGCTGAACAATACAGAAAAGGCAAATGGATTTATTGGTACAATCATAAATCTAAAAGAGTGCAAAGAAATACCTATGAGAACAGGCAAAATAAGCTCATTATAATTTTAATTTGGAAAAACCAAGACACTGATAGATTGCCTCAACAAGAAATGAAAAAAATAATTTTATTTTACAAAATGGAAAAAAATGGAGATTATATTATCAATTTTGTCTGACAATTAGAACACTCCTGGGATCAATGTAGTTTGATTTCATCCTGATTCCTTCATGAATTATAACCTTAGGGAGAAATGCTATATAATAGCCTCGTAAATTTTACTGCCAATATACATTTTCTTAGGCCAAGTTTATATACAACATGAGCATAAATAAATTTTCATTCTATAATAATAAGGCTATTTCACTCTAATTTTGGTATGAACAGGGTGAAAGAAAATTTCTCACATATTGTTTTATTTCAGACATTGTTCCTAGAACAATCCATAAATTAGGCATCACAAATTTATCCTAAGATGAGCCCACAGGAGGAGTATGTCTTGCTTGAAAAACATACAAGTTCTAAAAGAATACTTTTATAACATTAAATGTAATGCAAATGTTGCAATTTAGAGTTTTGATCATGGAAAATGGAAACGTACAAAAATATTAAAAATTTTAGGAAGCTAATTAAGAGAAAGGTTAACAGAATAAAAAATTTTATGAAAGGGCTGGAGGAATGGCTCAGAGGTTAAAACGCTTGCCTCGCAAGTGCTACATCAAATGCTAAGTACCTGAGTTTAATTCCACAAGTTCAATGATCGTAAAGTACCACACCATGGTTGAGATCTCCCAGCTGTAGGGCACACTACAGACGGCTCCTTCCATCTCTATACTAATAGTCTTGTGTCAGCCACGATTCTCTTTGGGCTTTCGGGTTTTTTTCCACAGTATTGGTTACTACCAATGATACATATGAGGAACAATCTATAAAAATGAATGAATCATATATTCATACCAAAAAATAAAGTAAAATACAGACATTTATTTTTGACAAATATTCTGTTCTTAACTAAATAATAGGAACTTTTCCTAGCTATGTCAGTTGATTTTTATCACAACCAACTGGCACAGATTTTACTATTGTTTCCAACTGAGGACTGAAAACAAGAATAGGCCTAAGGATGTTAAGTAAATTTATAAAACATGCAAAATGGAAGTCGAGCAAAACTTGTTTAAATTCAGATAGTACAGCTTAGCAACAAAACATAGAAAACATGTTTTCATATAATTTCCATAGACTGCCATATATAATTTGTGTAACTTCGTTATTATTTAATAGCATATATAATAAGAATAGTAATCAGGATAGATGTTTCACTTATACAATTTTAGAAAATGAGAACATAAGTGGATTAACATCAAAGCAGGTAATTTAAAATGCAATTATATATCTTATTTAACCAAAATTAAGATTCCATTTGTAATGGGATAATCATTTTCGATAATTATGTGTTCAGAACTCCTGAATCCTGAATTGAAATTGTCATATAAATCCCTTATAATAAAGCATGTAAAGGACTGTGTCTTTACCTAGGTGAAGTGTATCATTTTTAGCTCACTATGTGCCAATTTAATATATTTAAACTACAACAATTGATTTGGTAAACTTCTTGGATACAGACATAAGAGAAAAATCATAGAATCAGAAAATAAATGTTTAATTCTGAGAAATGTTAGCATATTATGAACAAAATTCCTTAAATGTCACTATTTTTTTCTAGGTCTGCTGAAAACAAATGACTATTTTCAAACTGTCCTCAGCCATTTGTCCACCTTCCCAGAAGAGAAAATGTGATTTTCACTGAGATTCACCTCCTTTCTCTTCTCCCTGGACATTTCACAGTCATGCCATTTAATTTTTTGATTCTTGAACAATAAAGTCAATTGAACGCAACTGAATCTCTACTTATGAAAAGCATGTGGAGACGTCTCAAGAATGTTTGAAACTCTGCTATGCTGGGCAAATTTAGTATGAGTTCGAGTATGCAATTTACTTGCAGGCAGAGATCACAGAGTCAATGGATTCTCACAATGGTCCACAGCCTAACAGTAATTAAGAGCTATTTTTCTCAGACGACCCTGAAACATTTAAGCTTGCTTTTAAACTTAAGTAATGAAGACTAGAGAAGTTAGTGTTCTAATCAGAGACCACAGAGTAACTCTAGGCAACATTAAAGTGTACAGATATAAGCCTAGAACAAATTCTGGGCCTGAAGATGCTACCAGTGACCACAAAGACAAGCACAGACCATTGCCGAACCATCAGCCTGGGTGGAGACTATAGATGTGCATAAATCATTTACTTAATGCTGGAAGCTACAGTCGTACGCATGATGTGTCCAAACATACACACACACACACACACACACACACACACACACTCACACACACACACTCACACACACACACACACACACACACACACACACACACACACACACTCCACACTTTTCCAAAAATCTTCTAGTTTGAGGTTCTTCAATAGAAAAAAAGTTTTTTGAATATTCAACGTTTAATGATATGAGAGAGATTTTCTCTTAAAAACTGCAAAACAAATTACTATTTTCATAATTCAGTTATTTACTTGGCCCCATTCTGATAGGAAAAAAAAATGCTCAGCCCTAACAAAGTGCTTGCCGGTCACTCATCGGCTCTGTGGCTAGCAACTTTAGTAGATGTTCCATGATTAGGAGTAAACTAGTCCTTCATCTCCTGTCTCACTCAAATGTTAAAGCCAAAAGGGAGATGTGCAGGAATATGGAATGCCATGGCCCCGTTTGTTATGACCACTGAAAAATTAATTCCTCAAAAAGTAGTATGTTAAGGTAGCAAATTCATTTCATTAATTTTTAAAAGTCACTTATTACATACAAGTTATGAAAAACATACTAAAGATACGAATCAATGAAAAGTTCTATGGAACGTGTACCACACTAGGTGGTCTTCTACTTACGTGTATTGACTTGTTTAGTATATACTTATGGAATAGATTTTGTTGTTGTTGTTGTTGTTGTTAGGAAAGACAGAAAAATATAGGAAATTTCCCCAAGCAGAGATGAAGTCTGAACATAGAGGGCCTGGCTTTAAGTCCAGGCTCCTTGGAGGCTAACACAGAGTCTGACAGAATAAAATGGAGAGCTCAAGAATAAACCTAACGGCTGGAGGAATAACTCAGTGTTTGAATGCTTGCCTCCCAAGCTCAAGGCCTTGGGTTTGATTCCCCAGCACCACATAAACTGGGCATGATGGTGCACACCTCTAATCCCAGCATGTGAGAGGCTGAGGCAAGAGGATTGCTTTGAGTTCAAGGACAACCTAAGCTACATAATGAACTCAGAACCAGCCTAGACTATACGGTGAGACCTTGCCTCAAAAAAAAATTAAAAAGAAGAAAAAACCTCAACCTCTTTCTCTCTCTCTTTTCTCTCTCTTTCTCCACACACACACACACACACAACTAGTTTTCAACAAGGGTATCAATGAAATGCAATGGCAAAAGAACAGTCTCTTCAGAAATGGTGCTGGGGAAAAAATCGGTATCTATTTTCAAAAGAATGAAATGGAAACTGTATCTCACCCTATATACAAAAATCAACCCAGTATGAGTACAAGAAAAACATAAGACCTGAGCTAGACGACTACTTAGAGGAAAAACTCCTCAATATTGGCCTTAAAATGACTTTTCAAAGTTATAATTTCCAAATCTCTAACTATAAAAGCAAAAATGTGTCAAACCAAAAAGCTTCTGCCACTAGAGGGGAAAAAAAAAAAACATGGAAAAAAAGAAAAGCAACCTACGAATTGAGAGAAAATATTTGGAAACTATGCATACAATAAAAGTCTAACCTTCGAACTTTGCAAATCACTCGCAAACTTCAATACCAGAAAACAACCTAATCGAAGTGAGAAAGAACATAAGTATTTTCTAATGATATAAAAGTGATCAATAAGTTTGTGAAAAGAGTTCATCGCCACTAGCCATCAGGGGATTGCACATCAGAACTGAATGAGATATAACCTCAGATACTGGCATCCAACAAAACAAATGAAAAAAAAGTTAAAGTGAGCCACTAAGCCAAACTAAAAATAGAAAAGAAATTACCAATATTAATAAAATTGAAGACAAATTGAATGTTAGTATTTGTATAAAAAAGCTGCAACTATACTACCCTTAACAACAGAAAAGCGCTCTACAAAAATAATATATGCACAAAAGCCAACCAAACATCGACAGACGTAGAAGCAACAGCCATGCTACAATTCACAATAGAAATCAGTATTAATAGCTTAAACCAAACAGCTAAAACTTATTAACACTTAATAGTAACAATTATTCAACTGATGGAATAGGTAAAGGGAAATATGAAATAAGAAGTAAAATTTTAAAAAGAAAAAAGATGTGAAAAGGGGCATAAAAATTCAGCTAAATTTGGGAAAGAAGAAAAAAAAGTTAAATTTCAAACGCCTTAGCTGAATACTGGAAGGTACATACTTGTACATTCACAGGGTTATCTTTACATCGATCAGTTTTCTTAGGATAAATTTTCATCAGTGACCTAAGGTCAGGTTTAGGAATAACAACAAATACATAGCAAAATATAGAAAAAAAAAAACTTTTGGTGAATATTCCATTAAAGGGATTGGTTGGATTCAGAGAAGAGGCATCAAGATTTAACTACTGCAACCCATTCAAGGAATAGGAAGCTGAGCTAGAGTGGTAACTTAAGTGCAATGACTTAGGTGTGGAAGATTAATATGTTAAACACTGTATGGTTTCTCGGACTTGGAAAACCCAGAACACAGACATTCTTTGGAACCATACGAAGTGATAGCCGGAGCTGGGGGAAGGGACAGGGAGGGTGTGGGAGGGTAATAAATGGGAAGGGATTGTAAAGTCGATATGATGATACATAGATGTACGAAACACCCAAATCCATTGTAAATACTATGTATTACATTTGTATATTAATAAAAATAGTGGGGGGAAAATTCAGCTAAAAACTAAAAATAAGCAGAATTAGGTAAAAGTACCAAAAACAGAAAAGAAAAAAAGTAACTAAAAGAGTAAAGCCAGACCATAAAGAGAGAAAAAGAAAGCAACAAATAAGAAACAAAGGTCTACACCACTGTGCTGTCCTTTTCTTTACATCCAGTCCTCCCTAGCCAGCTCCAGCTAGCAAAACAAAACTTTTCCAAGAATATTTCTACAAAGTGATTCCTCCTTTTGTTGAAAGCAAAAAGCTGTGTCTTAAAAATGTGCCACCCGTGTTAGATTTAGCCTATCTGGCTTCTAATCTTGTTTGTTTGTTTGTTTGTTTGTTTTTGTTTTTGTTTTTGTTTTTTTGAGACAGGGTCTTGCTCCGTAGCCCTCGCTGGTCCTGAACTAACTATGTAGTCCAGGCTGACTTTGGACTCCTGCCTCAGCCTCCTGAGTGCTGGAATTACAGGTGTGCACCACCATGACCAGCTTATCTGGCTTCTAATCTTATCTCCCAAGTCCAAGAGCCAACCACTATTCTTAAGGGAAACTCAATACTGGAGTGAGTGAATGAAAAAATGAATTAATGAATGTGACACTCATGTGGAATCTTTGCTCCTAGAATAAATTAGGTGGGGAAAGTCACCATAAATGGAGATGAAGACACAATAATTATCTCTGAAATCTCTGACTTATTAAGTAAAATAATTGAGTATTCCATTTTTCAGACATAAAACCCACTATCAACCACAGGACATTCATAATTGATATTTTTCTTCATACTATCAAAGATAATTACAACTTTCTCAGGAAAAGCATATCACCTACTGTTTGTAAGATGCTTATGCTTAGAGAAGTAGACATTTCCACATTCAAAATATTTGGGTTTTTTAAATATAAAATGAGTTTTACTGTGGCACTTGAATCAAGATCTAGTAATTTCCTTTAGCTGAGATTTTCAATGCGGATATTGTTACAACTGAGCAACTCAGTATCACACAAGAGAAGCACCACTTGTAGAGGAACCTTTGGTAAGAGTCCTTTATTAGCCGGCAACAAAGAAGGGCTCATGTCCCAAAGAATTCTCAGGGCCTAAGTGGGGATTAGTGGAATTTATAAAGGAAAAAAACCACTGGAATAAGAAGGATTACAAGAACAAAAGTGAAGGAGTGAAGAACAATTGAACGATTTACAGAAGAATAAACAAACATTGGCAAGAATCTAGCAGCGAATTGAATTTCAATCAATGCCTCCTGCCGGATTCTGGGAATTTCCAGTAGCATTCTGGGAGCAGGGTATCAGCAGAAAGTAAGTCACCAGGTCACTGAGGCAGCTATGCAGGAAAGATGACAGGGCAAAAAGACATCAGGGAAAATCTAAAATCGCAGAGCTCTCATCACTTCAGTATTTCTAATACAAATGAAAACACAGAAATCACAAATAATACAGATACTACTTCCTTTGCTTCTTGGAAAAGGTATCTGTTACTGTGCTAAACGCCCATAGTAATTCTCCTAAGGACAAAAATAACATTGGCCATTCCAACTTCCCACTATCAGGAATTATCATGTTAAGACTTCTACCAGCGGAACTACCTGAAACTCCCGTTCTAAGTGGTAATGGTCCTAGAGAAATCACAGCACCTGGACTTGTAAACAGTGAAAAAAATGCATCACTCAACATGTTAATATCAGTGACATCACAGACAGTGTCTTCAGGTCCAGTTTTCCCCAGTGATGTTGTTCCATGAGCAAGACAAAATATTAAAAGTCAGATGATCCCAAGGACTATCTTTTTGGTATATACTGTCACCCAAATTGATGCCCCTAACTCTTCTAACAATATTACAAATGCCAGATACAGCATTTGCTAATGACATCAAGAACAAAATTTTTAACATTGATGTTTTTGGTGATCAAAATTCAAAGTACAGAAAAACAAAAGGTTTTCTACATCTTTTCATACTGAACATAGGGAAACAAATCTGTTTTACAAAGGTAACATATAAAGCCTTTGCAGTGAGAGACATTACTACCAAATTTAAAGCCAGCCCAATAGCAAATGTAAATACAATATAATAGGAAAATGTTTCTATTAACCAAATTGAAACAAATCTACTTCAAAAAATATCTAAACCTTTATCTTTTGAATGAAAATCTAAATGCTGGTAATCAATCAATTAGAATACTAAGTGTGTTGGAAGCAATTTCTTCAAGCTTTCTTACATCTGCAGATTCTCTTCCAGCTAGATCTCTTCCTTACAAACCTACCTCTCTAGATGAAGACTCCAAGTTGCTCACAGAAGTAATTACAGTTATTCTTACTTTAAAAAAGAAAAAGAAAACTTCATATTACCCAGAGCTAATTTCCCAGGCAGGAAAGAGTTCTCAGTTGCAATTAAAATGGCCAATCTCAGAGCGGCAAATACTGAATTTCAAGCCTCAAAAGTTGCAAATGTAATTAAGAAGCCCATTGTTGAAAGAGAGAAAAAAACATATTCCTTAGTCTTCAAGAAATTTCTATGATGTCTCAAGATAACAAGGAAGTTGAAGAAAATATTTTTGTAAAGCTTATAGTCCTCAATTACAAATTAAGGCAATTATTCCAAAGAAAATTCCCAAGGAGGCTACAAACAACAAAATAGATATGGGTCATGATCAACCCTGCTGTGAATGCCATCTTTCATGGAAACAAAACAGCAGTGACCCCACAGGACAGCATGCCCTTTGATTACAATTACCTCAGATGTGTTCCAGTCATGAAAAGGAAAGAGAACAAAAATGTGGTCCTGACATGAACAATTCCCAAAATAAGACTTTTCATCTCATATCATTCACTGTTTCTGAAGATGGGAATTATTTTATGACACTGGACATCAAGTTCTTCAGTGACTCTATGATAATTACAATCATTATAGGTTAGCAAGTATATTTTCTTCAATAAATTTATAAAATCTGAAGATGCATAACTCTTTCTAAAAGAAGGATTCCAGTGTCCAAAAAAAAAAAAACACTTCTCTACAGTTTATCCTCCTAAACTGCTCATGATACTTCTGATGAATCTCAAGGTATCCCCCACCCCCAGAGAAAGACTGAGTGGTGCATATCACGTGACATTAGCTTTTTTAAAGCCTGTTTCTGAGTACTCTTCCTAGCAAAGTATTCCTGAAAACCATAAGTATATCTTGCTGGAGTCTTATTAAGAAATCCCCTGGTTTTGCTAGTAGACACTAGATTTTTAAGTAAGAAAAACAATGTACAATAAACCTGAAAGAGTTGCTATTTAAGAAAAGGCATAATCATTCAGCCAAACATCTCAAAATTCAGAACAATGCAAAGGTATCTATTAGCTGAGTAAGATTTCACTATAGCTGCCAACATAATAAGGGCATATACACTAAAATATATATTCATAGTTATGATTTCAGTACCTTCCTGAAAAAAGATTAAAATGTGCCAGTTAATGTGATACACATACACCAAAAGCTAATACTTAAAAAAAAAATCTCTGGAACAGGATTGTCTTTAAGTTAGATAATATACTTGGTGCAATGATTTGTTGAGCAAATAAGAGGACACTACATCGGCTGGTGCAGATGACTCCCCTCTCAGCTTCAAGACTTCCAAAACTCATGCAGTCCAGCCAGAATTTTCATAATAAACATCTTGCACTTTCATGGATGACACAAACTCAATCTAACATGTCCTTTGTAAGGTTGAGAATGAAAACCACAATGATTGTGATAATATTCCCTTTAAAAAATAATTATATGTAAACCAAAGTGATTCCACATCATGGTAGGACTGGTAAAGGCAATGTATAGGTGTGACCACAAAAGTATTCTCTGAGAGTAAAAACTAATTGAAAAATTGGTATAATTAAAGATATTATAATCATTTTATCTGTCACAGCTAACTGAGGTTAAATTCTTATAAAGGTGAGTTGTTTTATTCTTATTTTAATTCTATTCAATATAACAAATACTATATACTACAATATAATTTCCATCCATGATATGTCTTATCCCTTCATATTTTTCTTTCCTATACACAGAGAAATTTTCCCATAAAGAATATCATCTTTCATGTACAATATATATTATCATGAGTTAAGCTTCATAAATACGCCATGATGTAAAGAAAAGGCTAGACAGTTTTTCCACTAAGTTAGCCAATTCAAGAATGACTACTCTGTGCATTCTTCTTGTGCTCCTGGCAATGACAATATTTCTATTTAGAAATAAAGAACCTGTGCCTATTACTAACCTGAGATTTCCTTATTTCCAACACTGACAGCATTTCAAGTATCAATAGAGACAGTGGAGACTTCAAAAGTCAGAGACATCTCTTTGAAGCAAAAACATTTCCAGGGACATTATCATGTCTTTAAGATGAAGCATTTTCATTCAGAATTTATTCTGGTGAATACAAGAATTTATGTATGCAAGGCCAATCAGCCAAGAATAAACTGTAAGATAGGTTATAAAGCATTGACACTAGAATTTATTCATAGAATTCAATTCGATCATGAAGGTAGCTAAACCTTAGAGCTGAAAACATAATGACAATGTCTGATGCAATTATATCATTCAAAAAAACCACTATCTCTGAAATTGAAAATGTAATTCTTAAATACAATTATTCCCAACTCTGAGTTTGTTTCTGAATAAATTTTGACCCATAATACCAACTCCTCCCTGTTCGGAATGTCTTTTAGGATTGAAATAACGTTCTCTGAAGAAAAAATTAATCTTGGAAAATCTGATACACTCACTGTCACTCTCATAATAATTCAAGAAAATAGAAAAAGCCCTAAAACACCAGCAACTTATTTCTACTATAAAGTCTTCCTCTGTGAAAAAAGAATTAGCTTCTACAATTATGCTCATTGCCAAAAACTACTTTATTAAATATCTAAATACCATGAATCTCAAGGGAAGACAGCTTCATCTCAAAAAGCATTGTTACTTCCTTAGAAGAGAGGTGACTTTGAGCTGATGCTGCCAATCTTGTGGCTTTTAAAGCAGCTACCACCGCAACTAAATCCACAAAGTGCCTACAAGTTGAAACATGTCTATTTCAAGTGACATCAGTTTCCTACCAGCAGGTATATTCCTCATTAACAGAAACACGGTACATCCTAAATTTCTTTTCAGTTAAATATTTGTTGTAAATTTTTATTCTATAATCAGTACTGAAGTATAGAAATGTTTTTTATTCAATATCAATACTCTTGAAAGTAGCTGTCCAGTCACAGCAGGGAACCAACTGCAAGCAGAGCCAATGCCATCATCACCCTGCCGTTGATGCAACAATCACCATGATGACCAATGCTTCGGTCACATAATGAGCCCTGCTCTCCTGCCCAGAGACACCACTAAGCTAGACGAAAGACCTGTAAGAGTGTGTAGTGCCACTTCGCCCATGGCTGAAGACCAACTGCCTAACATTTGTTCTCCTCCTCCAACAGAGAGCAGTAAAATACCAAAGGAAGCAGCCATTTTCCTTGGGGCTGACAGCACTACTCCTAGACCAGAAACAACCATCACTTCAGAAGGAGACCATGTGAATTCAGTAAATGACCAGAGGCTGGAAAGTGACCTTTCAACAGCTATAGGCAACAAGCTTGCATCTACAATGGAAAAACTGAAATCAGAAGATGGTGCAGAGACCCATATTAAGTCTACAGTTCATCTGGAGAAAGAACTCACCACGCTGACTGGCACTACCAACTTCATATCTAAGGAATATAACACTGAAAATTTTATTACAAAGAACATTGGGAATATTTCACCCCCAGTTGCTACTGTGTCTTTAATAGATTTTCCCACTCACATGACAAAAGAAGATATCCTCTTGCCTACCATTGACACTGGGGAGGAAGGTATTACAAAGCCTACTGAGGTCCCCATCACACTGGAGAATGACCCCATCTCTTCCGTTGAGGAGGGTGAACCTGACATAGATAGCAACAACTCCCCAGTCAATCCCAGAGTTCCTGCAGATGGAGCTGGTGAACTCACAGACTCCTTTATCCCCGAGGATGAAATCTCTCCCTCTGCTAAAAACAACTTTACCATCATTCCGGACATAACAGCCCTTGTTG
>PVKB01002247.1:62500-110697 GCA_004027205.1 Ctenodactylus gundi
TCTTAGCAAAAGAGAAATGATACAGAAGATGGAAAAATCCTCCATAAGATATAAATGCCCAATGTCCTGTGTCTGAGCTTCCAGACATCAGAAGCAAAGAAAAGGCTGACATTTCTGGACAAGCAGAAAGAGGATTCCTTGGTACTGTATAATTTTTAAATTTTCCAAAGCTTAACCAGAACATTCTTTGACTAGGAATGTAACTCATTGGTAGAATGCTTGCTTAGTGTATGCTAGGTCTTGGGTTCAATCCCAGAATTACAAAGGAAAAAATATATATACCTTTATATCTAGTTTCTAACTAGTTAAAATCATGTACAATCTCTAAATTTGTTTCCTTAAAGTTCCACAGAGTTCTAATAGACAAAAATTTGAAAGAAAAATACATAAGTCAAAAAGGAATGCTTTAACAAGTTCTCAGCTTTTAAGCTTTATTTATTTTTATTAAATAGTAATAGTTTCAGTCAAAATAATAATAAAAATTGCTTGTCCTCAGGAATCCAGGACAGTTTTAGAGTGGTCTTTTCTAGATCTATACACAACATTTCAGTTTTATACCTACCAAAATGAAAATATTCTTGGTGGCAGGTACATCAGTTTTACTGAATTGTACAAGAATCATTCATTGGATTACTTCTTTACTATCTGACTGTTTTCATTCTGCTTACCACTTTCATTATAATGGGAAGGACAAAGAAATATCAAAATTGCCTTATATTTTACTTAGCCTTACGACAGTGTCACATGATGAGGAAGCATTTATCAATTTGGTTTGCTACTCGTATTCTTAGAACATTAAAACCAGACCATGTCATTAAGTAAACAAATCTTTTTGAGAAATTGACAGACTGGTGTCTGGCCAACATTGGTGCAACCAGTACTAGTCAACTACAGCTCAACTTTTCCATCTCCTGATCAAGTTATCTTTCTTTTGTCTCAAGTAGAAATAACCAAATAAACAAGGTAGCTGTACGTGTTAGCAACTCTTCACCAATTGCCTTTAATGTTCTAACTTAAAGATTAGAAATTCTATTAGCTACTTTCCTCACAGAAAAGGAATTACTCAAGTGAATATTAACAAAAAAATCAGTTCATTGCTCAACTATCACATGTGGCACAAATTATTATCTTTTTATAATGGCCTCTACAATTGAAGAGTTTTGGGATTTCTGTACTTCGTTTAGATAAGAGTATCTCCCAATAATGATTATTACAAAATAATAATAGAAGTGAATAATTTTTAAAGTTATACATGATAATAATTATGATAAAGTTAACATAAGTATTTCATATTTTAATTATATATTTATGTACACATATAGTGGTACAAGTTGACACTTAGAATTTTTCATCCAGTGTTTTTAAGTAAGTAAGGTCAAATATAAGATAATTGTAACATAATTTTCTGAGTGAACTCAAACTGAGTCCTAGGCTTACATCTGAACCCCAGGTGCTCAAGAGGCTGAGACAGGGGTAGCTCCAATTTGAAAGCCAGCCGTGGCAACTTGGCAAGACCTTGTATCATAAAACAGAAAAGGAGCTTCATGGTAAAGCAAATGTAGATTAAAATTTAAATATAAAATCGACAAAAATTCTATGAAAATTTCACAACAGAAAATCTGCATATATAATCAGGTATCATGTCATATCTATTTAAAATTTTGTTTACATTTTACTTTCATCTTTTTGGGTCATTTATATGCAGTCTGGTATGCACCCATTTCACTCTCCACTGCAAGCTCTTTTCAAATTTCTACAAAGTCTACATGTTCACTAGTATTTATAGGACCAGAATAGGCTGGAGGAATAGCACAGAAGTTAGAATGCTTGCCTAGTAAGTCTAAAGGTCTGAGTTCAATTCCCCAGCACCACATAAACTGACATTATGGTGCGTGCCAGTAATCCCAGCAATTAGGAGGCTGAAGCAGGAGCACTGACATGAGTTTGAGGTGAGCCTGGGCCACATAGTTATTTTAGTACCAGCCTGGATTACAGCACAAGATCAGAATAAGCATTATTAGACTTTTTCTTATTTAATTTATCAAGAATATTTTGGTAGACAGATTTTTAATTTTTTAAATAAAGGTGCAAACATTTTCATCTTTCTTTTGCATATTGTCATACTGCTTTTCAAAAACAACTGAACCGGTGCTTGTGTAAAGTATGTGAGCATCATCACATTTTTGACTTTTTTGTATGTCCCTTCTTAAATAACTCTTTCATTTTTGCAAAATAGTAGCTCAAGAGATCATTTCAGTATATGGCTTTGACAGTGAACAAATAGCATTGTTCTCTGTTAAGTACTACTGTTCAAATTCACTATCCATAAACTTTGTTCATATCTGCTGGACATAATATTTTACTTAGGAATTTGATAAGTTCTTTTAATGCTATATGTATTATAAAAGCTAAAAATGTTCTATTGTTGCCATAAATTTTTCCTCTGAATATTATTTACTTAAAATAGCCCCAAGCCTTCTATTTCTTTTGTTATCTCATCACCAATATAGCATCCTTTGTTGTCTTTTATAGAATACCCTAAGACGACATGAAGTCTCCAATATTTGTGGCTGCTATCCTAACCTTAGTTGTTTTCCTCTTGGTAAATATAGAATGCATTATTAGTTTTTATATTTAGTTATTAATTATAAAGCATATGATTTTGTCTCAGTGGAGATTTATACTACATAAACTTATTTTAATTTTATTCCTGGACAATATCTTAATAACTTTCACTATGGTTTTCTGGTGACCTTAGACTGAAATCTTAACTTTTTATTTCTCAATGAATCAGTGGTCTCTAGAATTCTAAAATGTGCAGCAGGACATTACAGTCTCACAATTTTTGAGTACTCAGATTTGACTTCTACAGTACTGTTGCTATGTAAAATTTAGATGTTGGTAGGCTCCCTAGAAAGGAAAATGTGAGAAATAAGAAACATGGACCTCCATAAATTTTCAGACAGGAAGTAAACATATTAAGAAAAATAAAACATAACATTAAATTCCAACCATCAACAGGAGCTTGATATTGTACAATATTCTAAGATTTAGTTACCAAAACCAACACTTAAATTATATTACCTAAAACCTAAAAGACATGTCACCTGATACGTGGCTGTCACCACAATCCAGATTCATTTCATGGACAGAGAGTGTCTAACAATTGCTTCTAATGATGGCAACTGTCACTTTCTCTGTTAGTCAATGCCGAATCCCATCCTGTCAAAAGTCCTGTTCCAGAACTGCTTTTTACCATCCATTTATCCCTCCTACAAAATACAGGCTGATTTGTCCTTACACCAAACTCAAGTTCCATAATGGTTTCCAGACATGGCGTTTGAATAAATGTTATTTTAAAAGGGACATGAGTCCAGTCCTATCTTAAACTGGAGACCAGTTGCAAGATATCCAAAAGAATGTGAAAGAAGAGGAATTGCTCCTATAAGAGCCTAGGGGAAAATGTCATCCTTCTTTCCTGAACTCTCTGAACTGTCAAAAGCTCCCTCATGTTTACAGAGGATGCCAGAAATTTTTACATGGTCCTCTGTTCTGCTCAACTTAACCCAACCGCATATCACCTTCATAAAAACTGACAATCAATACTTTTCTCAAAATGACATATATGCACTTGATCTAATTTTATACTTCTGTTTCCTATCTCATTTTAGTCTGCTAACGCTCAT
This sequence comes from Ctenodactylus gundi, assembly GCA_004027205.1. Taxonomy (NCBI): domain Eukaryota; kingdom Metazoa; phylum Chordata; class Mammalia; order Rodentia; family Ctenodactylidae; genus Ctenodactylus; species Ctenodactylus gundi. The sequence goes on from PVKB01002247.1 coordinate 66,187, forward strand.
AAGCAAAAGCAATGCAAAATAAATTCCCTTACATTTTGCTTTTCATTTCAAATTTTCAATTATAATTAAAAGCCAGTGAGGCTAAGAATTCATGTTACATATATTTTTGATTATTTCTATTCTAATAAAATGTTCTAAAAGAGAATCGTTTGAATATCAAAGTTTAGAGACCAAGTGAGAATCATTTTGTAAGTATCAACATCTTGCCTCCAATTCCTCTCTGTTAAATATGCATTACTCCACAATGACAGAAGGAAACTTAGCTCCAGAAAAATAGTTTGTCCAACCCTCCATCCCAACACTTACCTAGATTTCTTTCTATAATGTATGTCTTGTCTCTTTATAAATATTAGAAGTTTCTTTAATGAGCAACACTTTCTATGATCCCACAGCATGGAAAAACCAGTCTCTTATGTTAAAAATCAATAGTGTTCATTGGGGGAAAAAAAAGAAAGTAGTTCAAATCATCTCGACTTTTCTAAGTGACAAATTCTATGTTCACTTTCTGTCCTAACTTTCAACCTAAATGAGAAATATTTGTTCTGTTCATACCTTTCTCTCCATCTTCCCCATCCCCAGGCAATTACTATATATGATTCTTTAAAAACAAAAATGCTCTCCTGTTTCTAATGCCATGGAAAAGACATGGTCAGACTTACTCATCCTAATTCTTACACTACTTGAGAAAAACTCAAAACCTATCTTGAAAGGTTAGGACAATTTTGGCAACTTGCTTCTTTATGTTCTTTTTCTTTTTTCTCTAAATGTTCAATTTCTTCACTTTATAAATGCCAGTGTGAATAATTTCTACAAAAATGGTTAATGGGCCTTGGGGATCAGGGGAGCATCCCAGCATTAGAGCACCTAAGTAGCATACATCAGGTAACAGGATTGGTGCTCAGCATCAGGGAAGAAAAAAGCTGGCCTGCTTTACCCAGTAATCATGTAGCTTAAGGCAAGTATCTTTATAGCAGTGTCACTGGCCTGATAAAGGACCCCACTCGATAAAATGTGCACGAATGTGTGCCTGCGAAATTTGTGTCAGACTTTAATCATCTCATAACATTGCTGGAGTCAGCTTTCCTGCTACCATCTACCTCAGTGCTGGGTTGGAGGAGAGAGCTGGGCTGCTCCAGAAAGAGGTTTTTCTCACTCACCAATCGCTAACTATATGACTATACTGTGCTTTTGTTTACTTGAAGCTAATTATGTTGAGAAATGTATTTGGGATCCCACATTAAAACAAAACTACTCAGAATGTTAAAGCAGTCCTATTGTAAAACTAATGTCCTAAATACCGAAAATGACTCCTGGGTCTTCCAGTGATGCTGCACTGTGGTATGACTCTCCCACTCACTGGAGACACAACAGTGCATCAGTGCCAGTCACAGGGGCCCTAGGCCCTGGAGATTACAAGTATCTTTCCCCAGTGCTCTAAAACTCATCTGAAAGATACTGGCATGGAGGAGATGTATGCCACAAAAGTAAACAAGAACTAGTACTTCGTGGAGTTAGTAGTTGGAAATAGGAGCGTGATACTTAACCACAAGAATTAACCTCAAGCAGTGAAGATAAAAGTGAAAGACTGAGGCCTAACTGGAAATTGTAAGGGAACACCTTGTTAGTCTGTGCAACAGAAGCCAATTAAAGTAAAAAGTGTATGTGTTGCTGCTAAAATATGGCTTTCACGGGGCACACACACATAAAGTTTCCTTGGGGAAGTCAATCCGGGAAATACTGCCTGTCCCTGGAACAAGCCACACATTCACCGACACATTAGTCATTAAGTCCTGCAGTGAAAGCATGCATTGCCCTTTACTCAGGAGTTGACCAAAGTCATCTGACCACTATAATCTTAACAGAGCATATTTCAAGAACCCATTTTGAGAACATCCTTAGTAATATGTTAGGCTCTGAGAACAGTAAAAATACAGTTTTATTTCTTTAAATTTCACTAAATGCCATAATTCAAAAATCTGTGGAAGGTGTGCATATTATTGTATTAACTTGCTTATGAAATGAAATTAGAATAATTACATAAGTAAAATGATAATAAATACATATATTTAAACTTTAATTGGTGAAAATAACTGTTTTTATATTCTCTCTCTGCAGTCTAGTCATAGTGCCGAAGCTCTTAAACAAAGAGGTCATGGAAAGCTAAGAGATGTCCAGTATCAACAAAACAACCAAAAGTCTGCAAAATTCAGAGAGCCTCTTATAATTCCTCGTGGTCCACGTGGTCTTCTTCTTTCTCACAGTTTCCACCGTCCTGTTATCTCCAGCCACCCACGCCCCCCTCAGCCACCTCCAGGTCCTCACCTTTCCAGCCACACCCACTGTCCACCTTGTCCACTCCCACCCCCCACACCATGCCCTGGGAGTGCGGTAAGCCCCAGCTCTCAGGCGTCACTAGCCACCTCTGTGTCTGTAGCTGCAGCTACCACCATCGCTGCTTCCATTACTGCTATGTACAAATCTACAGGTCTCACTTCCAACTCCACACTTCCCAGCACTCCGGAACCTGTGTCCAGTACCAGTGCTACAAAGGTGGCCCCTACCCCAGATGCTGAAACAACTACCCCAACTGCAGTAACTGACACTACACCTGCTGCAATAGCTAATACTACCCCACCTGCTGAGGCTAACATCACCACTACCGGCCAGCCACAAGAACGTGAGTAAATTCTACAATTGTCTGAGAAGATGAAGACACGCAACAAGAAGGCAAAGACAAACCAAGGGAATAAAGTGTTCTCCAAAATATTTCTGACTAGATAAGTGAATTTGAGATATACCTTAGCAGGACCATTATTTTTTGGCACAAGCAAAAAGAAAGATAAACAAATAGCTTATAAATCTGCCACCTGGATGATAAATACATTGTCCCCTTTCCTTCAAAATTTAAATTTGTTTCTTAATTAGTTAAATCATATCTATAAATTTAATGCTGAGCAGCTCCTACAAAAGCCACAGACAATTGCAGTGTTCACCAAATATGTACATGTTTTCACCTTCAGTTTTTATATATTTCTTCTTTCCTTAACATAGGGGCTTCTAATCATGAATATGCATGGGAAGGATTATCCTAATTACATAATTTTAAAAAAACAATGAAAGATGCTAATTGCTAAATACTTGTAATTCAGACGTTCTTGTCATATTAAACATTCCTAGTACTGAATCCACAACAGCCCTGTAAGACAGATATTGTTGACTCCATCTGAAAGATAGAGAAACTGAGTTTATAAGAATTTAAGTGACTTTCCAAAGATCACAAAGTCATAAATGCAGACCAGTTTTTAGATTCCAGTTAACTCCAATGTTTCAGCTTTTAATATCTTATGCAGCATTTGGCTATTTAAAAGCAGTTGGACAGAGAGATCTTCTGTACTCATAATTGTAGCTAATGATATTTTTTATTTTGTTTTTACAGATCCTGAAAAATAGTCTTGATATATTTGTGATTACTTTCTCTCACTATGTATATTTAGACAAAAATATAGAAATGTTGGGTTATTATCAGTTGCCTTTGGTCTTGTTACCCTCTAAAAGCTTTGACTATCAAAAATAACTTGATTTATGTATTTTATCACACACATATCAGCCTCGTCCTCACTCCTCTGTAGAATGACTCCATCCCATCAGTTGGCTCTATACCATAGAATATATGTCTAAAAACTCAGAAGGTTTTTCAATGACTTATCTTTCAATACACCGATGCATTAGTCATAAAACATAATTCAACATGCATACAGTATTATTCTTTACATAAAATATACATAATTTATATTTCCAAAAATTATATATACATATGTTTTCCCCACAGTATCCATGGACAATTGGTTCCAGAACCTATCTCATTTTTCTGCAGATACTCAAGTCGCTTGTATAAAATGTTGCAGTACTTGCCTATAAAATACATGCCTCCTCTCATATATTTTTAATCATTTCTAGGTTATTTGCAATGCCTAATCTGATGTAATTACTATATAAATATTTCCTGTATTTGTAGGGAATAATGACAAGAACTATAACTACACATGCTTCCTACAGGCTCGATTTCATTTGCTTGATATTTTGAAACTGTGGTTGCAGAGCTCCCAGTATCGAAACCTATAGACGGTGGTAGGCCAGCTGGGTACAAAGTTACAACTAGGACAAAAACTACAGTGAGCAAGTGTAAATGCGGGGCGCCTTTACAGCATGCGTTCAGAAAGACACGTCTTCAGATCCACAGGAGGAAAAATGGGAACTTTCTCCAGATCTTATATTCTTTTTTATAAGTATCTCCATCACTACTTCTTCACCAAAAGAAGTATTTTCCCCAGAGAGTATCTAACTGAAATTTTATCCTGTTCCACACATCATTTCATCCAAAAATACATTAAATCAGTACTGATTATTTATCCAAACAATTTAATAAAATTTATCAGGACTTAGAACAGAGAATATAAGAATAAAACTATATATTGATATAAACTGATTTGCAATTGCTAATATTCAAATGATAATGACAGACATATGGTGGTAAACTGTAAATAATTACATAAGGTATGGAGATTCCTCAAATGGCTGAAAATAAATATTCCAAAAAGTACCTTTCCAAAATAGTTAAAAGGAACATATAACAGAGATGCGTATGCATCACATTTATAGCAGCACAACTAACAATAGCTAAATTGTGGAAGATGCTGAAATATCCATCAATAGACAGATGAATACAAAAAAATGGGGTACATGTACACAACGGAATACTACCCTCTCATAAAGACAGAGCTTTGAGGCATGTGTAGGTAAATGGATGCAACTTGAGACCATCATGCTTTGTAAAATGAGTCAGACTCAATAGGTTAAATATATGGTATCTCTAATATGAGAAACCCAGAACACAGGTGATTTATCGAATCAAACAGGTGAGTGATTGGGAGTCAGGGGGATGAGACTGGGTGTGGGAGGGCCAAAGGGGGAAGAGGAAGCAGCTCTAAAGACGACAAAATATTTATGTGCACAACATTATCAAGATTAACACAACTGGTGTGTATCACATATATATATATATATATATATATATATATATATATATATATATATATGTGAGAAAAATCAAAATAATGCAAAACCATATAAGGAAGTTTGTAGTAAGTAAATTTGTAGTGAGTGAAAAGGCACAAACACTAAAGTGGAAACTGGGGAAGTGACTCACCCCAATTAGGGAATGCCAAATGCAAACTATTATGCATGATTGTAGGAGACACAACCATACCATTGGCACTGAAGAGTGGAACGTGGCTTCGAAAACTAATAAGATGTAATCTGGTCCAGAAGAAATAGGAGATAAAAACAAAAAATGAATCTCAACTCAAAAAACAACAGCAGTACTACATTGTTGGTTTGATTGTATGACCACTATGAAAATCAATATAGGGATTCTTTACAAAACTAGAAGTAGAAATCTCATTTAACCCAGCTACATTTCTTTGGGACATTCTTCCATATATAATATATATATATATATATATATATATATATATATATATATATATATATACAGTGAAGTATTACAGTGCCATAAAAAAGATAAGCTTGAAGCATTTATGAGGAAATGGGTACACCTCTGTCTTACTTTTTTGTCACTATGACTCAATAGTCAATATCCACAACTTTTCGGGAGGAAAGATGCTTTTTAGCTCAGAGTTTCAAAAGGTCACAGTTCATACCTTGGTGGCCAGCAATGGGGAACACACATGGTGGGGACGCAGCTGGAGAGCTCTTTACAGTACGACAGGGGGTAAGCCAAATCAGAGAGGAAGGGAGGAGCTGCCACTCCAGGTCAAGCCCCCCACACACCCGCCCCTTCCATCCAGGCCCCTTCTGCTAACAGTACACAGTATCCACAGGTACAGGAGGCTTTGGGGGCACACTCTAGAGCAAAGTAAGCAGGCTTTAAAAGGTTAAGTAACACACACACACACACACACACACACACACACACACACACACAAAAGGTTAAGTAACACATGGTCTCATTTATGTGAGAAACCCAAATTAAAGATGATAACAAGAGCAAAACTGAAGAGACAAGACAGAAAATCAGGAGACAGATGCCTTAGAAATGGGAAGGGGACTGGAGAATGAAGGAAGAGGTGAATGGGGCAAGGGAGACAAAGGGGAAAAAAGATTAAAAGCAACACACATATTCGCCAGTTCCCCAAGACATATGTAAACGATGTGTAAGTGAATATGTACTTCAAACATCTACAAAGAAAAAATTTATACAGGATGCATCTTAATAATATTTATATAAAATTTTATTAGAGCCATAAAAATGACCCTGGGAATTAGTACAACAGTTTACAATGCAATTTTTTAAAAGAAGGAATGATTTCCAAAAAAAAAAAAAGAAAAGGAGAAGAAGGTCTACTGCAAAACAGAAATAAACCAATGCACTCAATTGTCAGCATATGGGACCCTCTAAATAGTTAACATACACAACATGCCACAAGTGCAATTTTGGGAATATAAAAATGGACAAAACACACGCCATGCTTTCAGGTTACTCTTAATCCCAGGAAACAGATTCCCACCGTGAATGCAGGACGTATCTGGAAAAACGATCTTCAGAACAGAAAAGGAAGTTATAATCATATTATCAAGAACGAAAATAAGGAGTTTGGACTTAATTTTATAAAAAGGAGAAAAATTAACAAAGGCTTTAATGGTATATTATTCTAGAAAATACATTTTGTTTCCACGAACCAAACTGCTCTGAGAACTTGACATAGAACAGTTTTAGTAAAACTTGGCACAATTTTATAACGACTGTTATGGCTGACATTGTAGAGATAGAGTAACTGAAGCACACGGACACCAGTCGATTGATTTCCCAAGAACACGAAGAAGGCAAGTACAGGGCCTCAGTGAGTCCTGGTCATCTAGGGGAGCCCCTGGTCCTAACTGCCCCAAGAGCTAATCAGTGGAAAATTTCTAAACTATCCAGAATGCAGGAACAAGTTATGAAGGCTTCCTGATGGTCTGGCCATTGTGCTCTTCTTCTCCTGCACTTTTATCAGAAAAAGTCATTCAACTAGAACTGTGCAAACTCCACATTAGCAACTCTTTAATTCTTCCTCATTTGCATTAATTTAGTACATGATCCTCCTTGAAGCCCACCCTCTCCTATATAATGGTGGAGGTAAGAAAGGGAAGAAGAAGGAGAGAAAGCACCAGCAGGAGTAGGCGGACCTGACAGAGCACAGCGGGCAAAGCAGCTGGGAAGGGATCGCGAGGCCAGACAACTGAGGGACTTTTCAAAAAGGCCTAGAGGAGAAATTTTTTTCAGACAATATGTTAAACTCTGTGAAAGAAAACTATTGAGGAAAAATTAAGAAGAATCGGAAGCAAATGAATGACAAACTATTAGAATGTAAGAGTCTGGATAGCACCCTCCTTGTGAGCAAAGGGACCGTAAGCAAGTGAGAAGTGAGGCTTCATACTACAAAGACCAAAATAAACAGGCCTGTGACATGAGAGTAAGCAAAAAAGAACAACATTTTTAATTTAAAAGTGAATCGAGAATTATATCCAGTTGCAAATGAGAAAAAAAGATTATTTTTTAAATGTAAGGATTAGGATGGCTCTATTCCAGAGGTACCCGAAGGAAATACAGTTTCAAAACCTATTGTTTCCTTTCTTTCGATTTTTAAAAATCTTTATTATGCACGAACTACAGATTCAATAACAAGTTTACAACATAGGGCTTGGCCTGACAAGGACCACCACCTGCTTTGGATGCTTCTTCTCTCCTCCTGCTAGCAGTAGAATTAACTCGAAGCATTTGCATATTTCCTTTCTATTTGATATTTTTCTTTTACTTTCTGTTCTTTAAGCCTAATGTCAAATACTTCCTTTTCAGTGAGGCACACTTTAATTTTTCCTCCATCTTAAACTAATCACTCAATCTCCAATGTATTTGATTATTGCACCGTTTTCTAAAACTTTTTCCAAAAGTATACTTTATGGAAAACATGGTCCTAGGTGTTTAAGAAAAATAGTATCCTGCAATATTTATTGGGTACCATAACTGGACCAAGCCTTGCTCTAAGCATTACAAGTAAGATTTCACAACAAATCTGATGATGGTCTCAGGAGATAGAGGCTTTTTTTAATGAATACCATTTTCCACATTAGAAAATACAGCTCAAAAAGGATTATACATTCACACAAGCTCTGTGTGGCACAGTCAGAACTCAAGTGTGGCACCGAAATTCCAAAGCAAAACATTCCTTTCTCTCCTGCATCAAGTTTGCACTGCATTACACTGTGTGGACTCACACAGGGCATGTTCGTACCACCTACCTCCTACATTAACGTATTGCACACAGTTCATGCTCACCAACATGTTTTACAATTAATTTGTGATTAAAGCCTGGAATAACCCTGAGCTCTTGAATGAGATATGAAAAGTGTCTCCATCTTGTAAGAACCTTTGCTTCCATTTGGAGCTGACCTCAGTGGCAGACTCTATTAAAATCCTACCACAGAGTTTCTGCTCATGATATTTTCTTTCCATCCCATCCTATTCCGTGTAGAGTAATAGAGCCTAGGTAGTAAGAAGAGAGCAACTTTTCTTCTTTGACATTGACTTTCAGACTCTATGACTTGGAAATATGGAACAGTTTGGTGTTGCAGAATAACAAAATACCACAAATCAGCATCTTTCAGAAGTCTGCTTATTATCTCTTACTTCCGTTGATCTAACTGAACTTAGCTTAGCTGGGCTTTCTGCTTAGGCTGGAGTGGTTTTCTAGGTGTCTTCTATTCAGCATCTCATGGTCTTCCTGTGAGCTTGCTTACATGCTTGATTGCAGAATTTAAGCCATTGTTTTTAGGGTCAAGGTTTGTATTTTCTTGCTGATCATAAGCCGGAGACCATTGTCTGCTCCTACAGCATCATTGGCTGTTTTCTTCCCTGATTCTTTCCACTACTGGGTACCTTGATCCAAAGCCAGTAGCCAGATGCTGCAGCTTTGGCTCTCTGGATTCCTCTCTATCTGCTACTGTAGAATTTGTCAGAGAAGGGCACACTTAGTAAAATTAGGCTCGCAGGCACAAATGGGAGCAGGAATCTTAGGGGCCTTTGCTTTGAACTGTCAAGCTTAAAATCACTTACTTTTCCCCACAGTCTCCTGAGAGTCAGAGATCTCTGTGGACATATCCACGCAAACAGTTGCCTCCTCATCTGCCACTTTCTCCTGTTAGCCCAGGTCTTGTTCAACCATGCCCTTCTTTTTATGGCATAAGGAGAAAGTTACCACTTCCTCCCCACTTGATGACCCTGGTATCCACATTGATACTTCCAGTTAAGACGCTATTGACTTGTAGCTCCGCTGTTTCCTGAACATCCCCCAATTTACCCTACTTTTCCTATTCTTGAGCCCTAACACAAACAACTACAGGAACAGGTGTCCATGTACCACAACAGGAACTACTACTGCTAGAAATACTAATTCCATGATCCAAATAAATGTCCTAACTCTGCTTGTCAGTTCACAGTGAGGATGACATTGTCCAAAAGTTCTGAGTATTGGAGAAGAGTAATCTTAAAAATAAATTGAGAAGTAACCCTTTCAAACCTAGCAACACCATGAAAACTAACAGTTAGAGCAGGGGTGTACCTCAGTGGTTAGAGCTCTTGCCTATCAAGCAAAAGGCCTCAGGGGTAATTCCCCACCACCACATAAGCTGAATAACACGGTTCACATTAAAGCTGAATAAGGTGGTGCACACCTGTAATTCCAGCAGTCAAGAGGCTGAGTTCAGGGCCAGCCTGGGTTACAAAGTGAATTCAGGATCAGCCTAGGCTACAGAGTGAAACTTTGTTTCTAAATAAATAAATCAATGTTATGAAGCTTCCACCATTGTCATCAGAATACCTGTCTTCCTCCAATGTATCATTCAAATAAATATTAATGGTGCCAGAAGCCTAGCCACATATCAAGAGGTCAGAAGATATCAAAATTAGATAATTTTATCCCTCCACATAGCATGGCATCTGAAAACTCCTCAGTGATCCTTAAGCATGACATCTAGCCCTCTGTATCCATAGCTTTTATGACCATAGATTCAAAAACTTTAGATCCAAAATATTCAGAAACGTAATATTACATCTGTGCCAAAGACACAAAATTTTTCCTGTCATTATTTTTTAAAAATATAATATAGCCATTATTTTCTATGCAGTTATATTTTCATAGCTCTTACAAAAGGAAGTACATGCCTTAACTATACAGGAGCATTGCATAGGATAAATGGACATACACCATTTTATATAAGGGACTTAAACAGCCATAGACTGTGGTATTCACAGAGGAACTGGACCAACACCCTCATGGATATCAAGGAATGATTGAACTTAAAAATAAGCTCATATATGACCTGCTCAGTCCCAAGGGATATACTTTCTTAGCAAATTTAAATATTTAAATAAGATATGACAGATTATAATTCAATATGAAAAATTATTACCAAATTAAGAAATAGAGGTAGGTATTTTTGGAAATCAAAAATAAGAGGCAAATGACTGAAAAAAATTCCAGCTTATATTGCTTTAATTAATAGATTTTTAAAAATATTCTGACTACTTAACAAATGGCCTTATTACATCATAAAACTGTGTCATCTCTCAAGAGTTTACTGTTGAAGTATCAAATTATATCTTCCCTTAAGATACTTTTACATTGTTATCAAATTAAATGCACACGAAGTTTTTCAAACATACTTAAAGCCAACATTTGCTTATTGTCCTTAATGCTTTCTTTCCTTCTACAGATAATTTCTGAGAACATGCTACAACAAGGAGGACTGTTTCAGTACCTAAGACGTTGGCAGTGATGAAGGCAAAGTCACTGCTCACATGGAGCTTTTTTTTCCAAACATGAATATGAATAAGTGAAATTACAGAATTACTTTGAAAAATAATGTAAAATATGTAGGAAAGTTCTGAGCAGCAATTATTGGATAAACTATACAAGACAATCGGAGACCTCTCTGATCTCATGACATGTGATGAAGACCCAAAAATGTACCATGATCATGAGAAAGAGTATTCTAGAAGGAAACAGAGGAAAGGAACATAGAGGAAATATATGAACCAGGATGAGACTTCAGGTGCATCCGGAGCCTCAGGATGTTGGTGAGGTCTGTGGTAAGAAAAGACAGTAGAAGACATGATATGATGAAGGCAGAGAGAGAAAAAAAATCATGAAGAGCTTTGTATTTTGAACTTTATTCTAAATATTATGGGGACACTTACATCTTTAAATGAGAGGAAAAAACATCTATTAACATTTTAAGGGTGGAGGATGTAGCACAGTGGCAGAGTGCTTGCCTGGCATGCTCAAGGCCCTGGGCTCAATCCCTGGTACCAAAATGAAAAAAAAAATCAAAAAAAGATTTAAAACATCATCACTTTCTCTGCCTTATGGACAGGCTTCAGGAGAGAAGACAGGAGGCGATCGGAAGACCCCTTATGTGTCTCAGAGTGGCTGGGACTGGGTAAGACCAATGGCAACTGGGAAAAGCTGTCACATATAGGACAGAGCCTAAAAAATCCTGAGTATTTGATGAAGTGTTAGACGTGGGGTTTGAAGAAAATAAAAAACAAGAAATAACTCTGATAATGTTGACCTAAGTGACTTAGTGTGATTTAGAGAAAGGAGTCAAGAGTATAAGAGTTTAGAATACAAAGAGTTCTGCATTGGAAATGTTAAAGTGCAGGTTCCAACTTCTGCATTATTTTTGACTCTCATAATAGAGCATTACAAATGTACCAGCTTAAATCAATACAAATTTATCCTCCCACAGCACCATAGATCAGAAGCCCAGGTAATAGCATTGATCAGCTGGTTCTTTTGCTTAGAGTCTCAACAGGCTGAAATCAAGAGATGGGAAGGGTTGTAATTCGGGTTTGGAGACTTGAGGGAGCAGGGTTTTGCTATCCATCTCTGTTATCTGATTCTTGTTGTAACACACCTCTAACCGAAGCCAAACAAATGTATTCGTTTTCAAGATACATTTACAACTCATTATTTAACAAAAGATACTATAGACAAAAAGTTAATATTTGAAACTGGTCATTGGAGACAATGTAGTAATTGGTAATGAGAATATTCAGGAGGTGACTATGACAGTAGTTGGGATAAAAGAAAGTAAAGTTGGATTTGATGTTGGAATGCTGGGTCTGAATATTTGAAATAAGAAAGACAAGAAGTTGAAAGGCTGAGTCATCTGGGGGAATACCGCAGTCATCAAAACAACCAAGGAGCAATGGAGAAGACATGCATGCAATTGTCATGTGCAAAATTTAAACAATAATAGAAAAATAAATTTACTTTAAAAACACAACGTGTTCCACTCGTTACAAATGTTTCCAGAGCCCTCTTCTCCAGCCAAGTTTCCTATCTTCCTGAATTCCTCTCACTGTCTTCTATTAAACATTTTCTCCAACCTCACTATGATCTTGAAGCAGTTCTGAATGACAATCTGTAATTACTATCTGGAGTTCATATATTTTCAGTTTCTGCCAAAATGTTAATTGTGAAAAAAGTCATTATGAAAGGCACTCGGTAAATTTTAGATAACTATAATAACAAATGCATATACTGACTGTAATATTTAATGACCATACTTATCAGTCACTGCAAAACTATTGTATCCTTAAAACTGATCATGAGAAACGCAGGTGGAAAACTATGGATGGAATAGATAGATAGATATAGATAAATTAGACATAGCTACATCAATGCATGTATTGATAGTTTTCTTTAGATGAGACTAAATAACTTGGCTAGGAACAAGCATCTCATTACAGACATAACCAGGATTCAACTCAAAAAGGTCCAAATCCAATATGCATATTCTTTTCACAATGCCTACAACAGATACATTCCTGCATTGTTTTGTAAGTTGTAAGATGCTCCTACGATCCCCTTTCCCTGTCCTCAGTCCTACATGAACAAGCTCAGCTATGAAAGGTCACAGCTCTATGCTAACCGGACAGCTACACATTCCTGTCATTTTCTGCAGCTAAGCCAACTTTTCCCTCTCTATTTTGCAATCATAACAAGAGAAAAATATATAAGTTACTTAAGTTATAAATATGTTAACTTAATACTTAGGTACTTGGCAGATAAAATTAAGCTTGAGTTGAGGATAAATAACAGTATAAATCGTACTGTGTATACTCATTCATTTTTAGTGTATGTCAGCTAAGTACATAATATTATGCTGAGACTATCCAAAAGGATAAAAAACGATCTCACCTAGTTTTCTATTTCATTTACTGTCAGTACTGCCATGTAGCATACACTTCACAATAAAAGCTTCTAAGGGTTAAATTCTATTGTGACATCATCTATCACATACCCATGTTTCAAGGCTGAAGTTGCCAAATGTCATTAAATAAAGGACTTAAAAAGCCCATGAATCTTCAAAAATCCTAACAGAGATCAGAAGGACTCTTATATAAGCACTTAAAGAGTCACTTTGAAAGAATTTCTGATCTTTTGGAGAATTTCCAAGTGAAAAAAAATTTATCAAAGAAAATCAGATTAGGACACACACTCAAGAGTGTAAGAGGCAAATCTGTTTTCTTCATTCTGGACACAGAGCTACCCTTGCATTTTGTGTGGCCATATGCTAAATTTGAACAGTGGAGCAAGAGAAAAAAGATTGCCATCACTTTTTCCCCATTTTTATTAGTATGTATTTGTGATACATAATAGTTACATTGACCTTGAGAATTATATATATATATATATATATATATATATATATATATATATATAAAATCATGTCAAATATGTCAACTTCCCACTTCTATCCCCTCTACCTTTCATCTTTAGAGCTCCAGCTGCTACCTCCTCTTTAACAAGGGAACAGACATTAGCATCAATTGTAAAACTTAGTACATCTGACTAATGACATATCTTAAATTATTAGGTTATACATGCATTCGGTGCTTAACATTAAAAATGTAATCTATACGACTAATGGGAGCATCTAGACAGGTTGTTTAGCAACGTACTGGAAGAGCTTAAGTCAACACTGTATTATTGTTGATAATGTAGAAAAAAATCTACCTTAATGACTTAAGTCTCACTAAATAGTATAAAATTATACAGACCACAGTGTATAGCTGTGAGTTCTTAATACTTAACAATACTATTAATAACAATTGCGGGGATTGTGAGTAAGCAGACTGAGACTGGTGGTTAGCTTTGGAAATGTGATAGAAAACAGAAGAGTATATACAGGGCAGAGAAAATCAAGAGAAAGATCTAGCTCCGGATCAGAAGAAAGCAGAAGAACTTAGGCAATAGAAACAAAAGTAAAAAGAAACAAGGAGAGTTATGAGTGAAATAAAGTGTATGCTCCAGAATCTGTAGCAAGGCCTTCCGAAAAGGGCATAAAGAGCTACTCAAGAGAGAAAGAAATGCAAAAACTAACAGATACTAAGAAGAAAAATGAAGGGGGAAAGGAAGAAAAGAGAAAAAAATTTAAAAAACAAAAATCAGTACCAGAAAAAACACATGTTCAACATACCTACAAAAAAATTGAAGTGAGCCTAAAGTCCAAACTAATTATTTTCCTTTTATTTGAATATGAAGTTTCGATATTCAGAACCTTAAATCTTGATGACTCATGGGAAGGGCGGGACCTGTTTCTTCTCTTTCTATGTCTCAGTCAGCTAACATGTGCCACTCACAAGTCTCCTTTGAAGCTCCCACAAGGTTGTGAGAAAGGACAGGATGCCCTACGTCCAAAGGTGTTTACACTCTTCTCCTTCTGGGCAAACCACACGCAGATGAGCTGGATCTTCTCCCACCTGTGCTCTGGGCTGGGGGGAGGAAGAGTGAGGCCTCTGCTTTCTGAGATTTGTTCTTGCTGAGCTCAAATCTTTCAGATAAAAAAAAAAAAAGTCTTGTTCCCCACTCTACTGCCAGCATTCTTTCCTCCCGTGTGGTGAGGAAGGGAGGAATCTCAAATTCCTTGGAGTGCCACCTGTTGAGTCTGTCTCCTGGAAGAGCTCACAGTGCACTGTCAAATTGCCTGTCTTGGCCTGCCTATCACTGGGCTTTCAGTCTCCGTCCTTAAGATCTGAGGCTTTGCAGCTGCAGGGTTCTCTCTGTTCCTGCAACGGAATGACTCAGTGTTCTGGCATGCTGCTGCCAAGGCCCCTTTCTGTCTGTCACATACAGCCACAAGATTGTCTGATACCTTCCAGGTTGCCATCCTGGCTGTAATCCCACCTCTCTCAATCCACAAACTGACTAGGCACAACTGTCCACTGTCCCTCCGTCATTTCTTTCCCAGCATGGTCCAAGGTCTTTGCCCCTTCTGAGCAGTCGTGCTTGTGTGGCTGGTGATCACCACCTTTTTTCCACAGGTCCTGGTCCTGTGATCACCATTCAGGTCCAGTTGTTCCTCTGCCATCCTAAGCTAAGCCATAGAGGAATTTCCTTTACTAAATCTCAGTCTTGCACTGAAATTCATGCAGAGCCACTGACAGAGTGATCTTATATGGTCATCATCTTCTTCAGAAAAGCTTCTTCATATTATCAAAAACTTTATTCCACAGCCAACTGTGACTATAACAAGCACATTGTGAGTGAGTGTCACTAAAGAGGAAAAGAAATTAAAATTACAGCCCATATCTACTACCTAGATGCTGTCCCACTTTTTCCTGTAGCCTCCCAGAGAAGGCAATTCAACATGTGATGGTTTCTAAGTTAAAAATCACATGACAGCCCCTCTAAATTATTTCATGTAGGTATATCCCAGTCTTGTTTTGCCAATCGAAATTGAATTTCATAGACTTGAGATTTTTTTGCCAAATATTAAATGCTAGCAAACAAAGAAGCAGGGAGTCAAATTCCAAGATTACAACTTCTCAGCCCGCTAGGACACTACATACACCAAAGAACAGTTGCCTAAAAGTGGAGCAACAAATTCAAGTTCTACGAGATGTTAACAATTTTACACAGCAGATATTTCAAGTTTGAAAACCATTATAAAGTAGCTGTTTCTTCCCAAGAATAAATATTTATAAGACAATAGTGACAGTTAAAGACCCTGGTATCAAAGAGCAAAAGAAACAAAACAAATGTACCACATGGCCTTTGGTCGGGTCTTAGTTAATACAGAATAAATAAAGTTATTTTTGGCACACTGGAAAAGTTTTACTTTGTTTTATTTGTATTCAATTTTGGTTTACTATATGTGTCAATTACTAATATTACATGTTGATGTTGTAACATAAGATTTTTATAAATATTAAAATATTTAGAGATTAGCTATCAGAATTTTTGTTATTTACATTAAAACATTTAAGCAAACATCCATTGATCATGTACATAAAAATGTTAATGACAAATTCTAAAAAACGGTTATGTCATTATGTGTTTGACTACTCTTTCCTGTAGTTATTTAAAATAAAAAGTCCAAAATTGTTAAATTGCTCCTGTTAGAAAATTCAATATTTATTTCTCACTTCTAAAGGAATTTTCCTTGGCCAATAATTGATATTATGTTCTATTCTGTCCTGTTTTTTAATCCTCTGCTCTTTGCAAAATTGTACTGATTGACAGGGGTTAAAATGGTGCTTTGTCCCATCAACTGAGGGAGGACTATTACTGGGCTTAGTCTGAAAAGCCAAAAGAAAAGGTAGGAGGTCCGTTCCTGCTTAGAGGACGCAGGTGGTGAGTGTTTCTATTTCCATTACCATGCTCTCATCAATCAAGTAAATAAGTCATTGAAAATCCCTAATTGTCCCCACTCCATCAGGAAGAAAAGAATGCACAAAGGACTACTGTCAACCTCGGAAAATTACAATCATTCTTTTTAGTCTTATTTGTCTTTGAAAGCAAATTCCTTGACATATGTAATCTTATCTTTAATCAATAAATGTCCTAATTTCCAAAAAGTTCAAGAGTTATAAAACCTGAAAATTCTCTCATGCTTTCTCTTCTTTCTAGTTCCATCCTACAAGGACGGTCCGAAGGCAAACACTTGGGTCGTATATCCTAAGAAGACATACTCCCACAAAATCAGGTATGAGATTATTTGAAATATAATCTAATATAGTTTCTTGTTTTTAAAAATCTCAAAAAAGTCTTAAACCTAAAAATTCTCTGTGCTTTCTCTTCTTTTGCTTCCAGCTACAATCCTAACAGGATTATCTGAAGGCAAGAAATTGAATACCTTAAGAAGAAATATCCACATAATACCAAGTATGTGGATGTAAAGATATAGTCTTATGTTATCAAAGCAGATTTCACACACATACACATACATACGCACACACCACATATATAATTGTTCTAATGCAGTTGTTCTCCTCTTATGAATTGTTAAACTGTGTGATAACAGAGTCAGTGTATATTATTAGAAGAAAATGTAACCAATATGGATTTTTTTTTTGATCTTGGAAATAAAAAAGACTGACAGAACCTTAAAAACTTGATAACAATAGCTAGCAATTCCTTTCTCCAATCAAGCCAAATTGCTTTATTTCTGATACAGCAGAGCCGTAATAATAACTACCATTAAGCCTTCAACATTGATCAAACATAGGCCTCAGTACAATTTATATTAATAATTATATATTATTTCACGTAAGTCTCAGGAAAATCTCATGGTATAAACCCGCAACTCATTCAGATCCACACAGTAGGTGGCGAACCTGGGATTTCAATGAAATCTGGACCAACTCTGACACTGGTTTGCTGAGCCACAGGGCTGTGTGGTGAAGTGCGTCAGATCTGACAGCACAACACATTGAAATGCACACTAATTTTCTTGGCCTAATATGAAGTCTGTCTATGAGGCTTGAACCTTTATTTTGTTTGCAAAAATTGCCAAGTTGACAAGTGCATCCAGTGTATATAACAAAAGTAAGAAACGTTAACAGTGGCCATCCTCCCTCATTCTTCTTCACTTGCACTCAATTCTCCTTGCAAGTTAGTTTGGGGGAAAAAAAAAAACTAGGTCTGCAGTGCACTAGACATGATGACATAAAAACAAAGAAACAAATGCCTATTCTTCAGGGATTTATAAAAAATTTAAAATGTAAAAGCTTCAGAAAAATTAAGTTGAAAGAAACATCCATTTTATGTTGGTTTTTCTGAATAATAGCCACACAGACAGTGAACAGCTTTTTGCTTAAAAGAATATTCCAGGAGACAGGAGTAACTCAATTGTTTAAAGTGCTTGCCTAGCCAGCGAGGCCCTGGACTGGATTCCCTATCACCACATAAGCGGAGCATTGTAGCAAACACTTGTAATCCCAGCAATAGGGAGGCTCAGGCAGGAGGCCAAGGCTGCGTTTGAGATCAGCCTGGGCTACATTGTGAATTCAAGATGAGCCTGGACTACAAAGTGAGACTCTGTCTCAAAAAAAGAATATTCGAAGGACCATTACAAATACATGTTTAGTAAGCTTCAGAAACTTTATATGTAACAGTTCTCCAAAGAGAGAGACTTCTTCTCCGTTGCTAAACTTCCAAAGATCCTGCCTTTCCCAGACAATCTTTATTATTATCAATACAAGATGCTCATGCTGCAAACTAGTGATAATACGATTAATTCTTAATTATCTCTCATCTATAGCTTGCTCTCTGTATGCTTGAAGTAACTTTGTCTCACCACTATGGAGTGAAAATATATACATGATTTTTAGAAACAGTTGACCTCTTTTAAAATAAGTTGTTTACCAAAATGCATCTTTACCCTCAATGGCACGTTTCTGTTTTCCCAGGAGTAAGCCGAAAAAGATGCAAACTCTGCCACTGCTCGTGTGCATCTGCACGTTAAGTGCGAGCTTTCAGGTGAGTTACTGACCGGTGTGTCATTACTACACATTTAGTCTACACTCCTAATTACCATTTTAAAAGCAAAATCAGAGCTTGGATAAAGCAGAGAAGAGAGCAAGGAGGGATATGTTGATCAGTGGGAAGAAACAGTTCCACTGGAGCAAATTCTGGTGGATAGCAAGGTAACTGTAGATAATGATTATGCATCATAAATTTTAAAAAGCTTTGTCTGTTTCTACCAGAAAGTTACATTGCAGAGAAAAACTGACTGAGGAGATAAAACTTTAAAATGCATAATAAATAATCCTATGTCCAAAAACTGTAAAATCTTTCATGTTCTATGAAATATTAAAAAAAACATAATTAAAGCACAAAGAGGAAATTCAATTCATTTTATCAATTTCCACTGCACATTAACTCTGATGAGCTCTGATGAATATCCAGAAAACAGATCTCACAGGGCCACAGGCTTTGACTCAGAATATGGAGGTTCAGCTCCAAATATTTCAGGAAGCTACATGATCTCAATTCTGAGAAGAAAAGAGGCAGCGGAGTATAACAGCTGAGATAAAGATACCATTCAGAAGGCTATACCTATGGTCCACTCATGGGACAGAGAAGACTGACAGTGGGTGGAGGACATATTTTGGTAGTTGAGCCTGCTATACCTGCTGCTTGATTAGACTGTGAGAAAGGGAAAAAGTGAACAGAGGAGGCCTGCTTCTGTTTCAGACATCTTAAATTTGAAATTAGACTTACACACAGAAATGCCAAGAGGGCAGCTGAAATATGTCAGGAGTTCAGGTAAAAGTTAAAAGCAAAATCTGTATTTAGAATATATTTGAAATCATCAGACCTTACCAGATCAACAAGGAAGATCATGTAGGATGCTCAGGAAGAATCACAAAACGGGACAAGAGGAAGGCTTCCAAGGCCAAGAGAAGGCCGCCACGTAGACATTAGCTGTAAGACTGGTAGGATCTATAGGGAGAGTGGAATTAAAATTAATAATGATCTAACATGGTACATCCTAAAATAATAAGCATATTTGCTTCTAAGACTCTATATGTATACTTATGCAATTTTATTTTAAAAACTTAAAAAGAGGGACCAGGTTTACATTTGCTTATCAAATGAAACTATATTGCCTAAAAATTTATGTCTGTTTTGGATATAGAGAAAGAGGAGAACTGATGAAATAGAATTTACTGTTGGATATTCTCATATTTCCCATTAATAACATGATACACTCCTCAAAATAATCCTAGGCTGTTCCCCTGCACCCTAAAGCTGGTTTCTACAACTATAGTAGAAAGAGAAGTCATTGGACTCCAAAGATGCGGTCTTCAGCTTCTTTCTAATGCTAACCATTCAGATAATATTATGCAATTTAAACTGTATCTCTGTGATTCCAATTTCCCTATGTTTAAAACAGTAATATCTGCCTATGCTTTACACTGTTGAGTAAATGACCACACCATTTATAAGTTCTATAGTGTGAATGTAAAAATTAGGATACAATCTCTATTTACATCCTAGCCTAGAAAGCTTTAGGATCTGAATATGCAAAAAGATATTCATTTTTTAGTCAGTTAACTTTTAGTAAGAACCATTGAGATATCAGAAACCATACATTGTAAGAAATGATATTCCAATCAAGCCTAACCAATATTTTATCAAGGAATGGCTACATCTGGGTGATTTTTAAGAGGCCATCTTTGACCTCCCACAAATCCAGAAATGTAAAGAATACTATTTTCCCATGTTCACAATAAATAAATCTCTTCATAAAGCCCAACTCTCAGAAAGTTTATAACACGAGAAAAGATTCCTCGGAGAACTTGAACCCAAGGAGACAGCACAAAAACACTCTGATCCTAGACGACACAACAATGTACAAGAGAGTAGCTGAATCCCTCAGCCAGAGAAGACAAGCTGTAATGTTCCAGCATGGAACTTCTGTGGAGTGATTTCCAGGAAATGGATAATCTAACTCCTCTCTTGCAAATGTTGCCAAAATAGATTAAGGGGATGTATTTTGAAGTCAGATAAGAAGCTTTGTTAAATACATTGTTTAAGACCTTGCTTCACTTTTCATTAGAAGCGGATTACAGGTTTCCAAATGGTCATAAAAAATAGGCTAGTAACCTCAAATGCACAAGTTAACATGCTTTATGATTTCAAGGAAAGGTAATCTTGACCTTTACATAAGTAAAATACTATTTGTCCTCACTTCTCTTTCTCTGTTTTTTTTTTTCATAGCTGACTTTCCTTCTTCCCTTCTTAGCGAAATGTGGCACTCTTCTAGTTAATAATCTGCCACTTCCTCCTACCCCTTTTTTCTTTCTCCAGTTGTCATGTACTGTCTCCCTTCCTTCCTCCTCCATTCCTCAAGACCACCTCTCACCTTTTCCCCAATTATTCCCCCTTTCCTGTCCTCTTAAAGTTGTGGTTTACATATGAACATATTTGTATTAAAATTTATTTAATCTCTCTGGGACTCAGTTTCCTCATCAGTATTAACAAAGATCATGGTAGTATTCTAGTGGAGCTAAAAAAATACTTATATTTGTACCTGTAAACTAGGATAGGGAGTGACACAAAGGGTTATATGAGAAAACTCTTTTATAAAAACAACAGATGTGAATGGGAAGGACTGATGTCTCTGTGCCGCTTGTGATTTGTCTATATTTATTATAAGCACCTCCAATATTCTGCTCACCCTAACCAAAGTCTTAGATGAATGCATTTTTAACTTCCCTAAACACAATTTCACTTAACAACTTCTGTTACGGCCATAACAATCATAATAATTATTCACTATGTTATAAGCAAATCAGACAAACTAGATATTTGATACATGTCCTATGCTAAATTGACATTATAATCAACATCATTTTATTGTCCTTCATGTAAAAATTCCATATATATTATTTGATCACTTAACTAAAAATGATGTGATGTGTGTATGCACTAATTCTACAAGCTGTGTAAAATGGATAGCTGTTGCAAACATACACTAATTAATTTTTTAAAATTTGAAACATAAAATTAAAAACTTTTAATAGTTAAAATTTTATTCAATGATTACTCATTTATTCATTTGGTATTATTTATTCAATTTATTTATTTATTCATTTGGTATATCAATTTCCTGCATTCATTCATTAAATTAACATGTAATGGTTGTCTGTCATGCACCACATACAGTTCTAAGAACTGGCTATTCAGAGGCAAACAAAATAAAAGCCCTGGCATCACGAAGCCATCTAAGAGACTAAATAGCAAAAGTATTTCAATGCATAGAATTCATACCATTAGGTTTTGAGCCTCTAATTTAACCTGAATCACTTCATAAATGAGCGAACGAACATCCAGTTGAATTAAGTCACTAGAATGAAGTTAGTCAGTCATCTAACAGTGAGCACAGGACAGATCCCAAGTCCCACTGCCGGCCCAGTGCAGTGCACTTGAAACAAGACCCTCCAAGGTCAGGGCATTCACACAGAATCTAAGAAACCACCTGAACAGGGCTAAAGTGGGCCACCGAACAGCGAGATTTAGTAATAGGAAATAAAAAATGACTTCATACACTGAAATCCAGTTTCTAATTCCAAAATTCCATAAATACTGCTCATCTACATTCAACACTGACCCCATAAATTGATGGACATCTTCAGCTCTTGACCTTTCTTTTCCACAGTGCAGTGAAGGCAGAAGAAAGACTCAGCAAATATTTCATGGAAGGAATTTACACCATCCGCCGAGACATCACAAGTCATTTTATTACTTTGGATACCCTCCTCACCAGAATATATTCTCTAGAAGGGATTTTCAAAGATTCTTGAATCCCAGGCCTTATTTACCTCCTAAGCCCCAAAGTCATCTCAAGCCACCTAAATGTTCAGTTGCCACTCAAACCCCACCTGTGCACGCTGCCACAGTTCTTCCTGATAATGCTGCCACTTCTGCAAGCTCTCCTGTAGTTTTAACAACCCCACGACCTTCTTTAGCTTCATCAGTCACTGCAGCTGCCCTATCTACACCTTCCCCAACTGCACCAGCAACACAAAATTCCTCAACTCAGTCAATCAGCACAGTTTCCCTACCTAGACCTTCCGCAACTACACCAGCACCACAACCTTCTTCGACTGTACTGAGAACAACAGTTCCTCCAAATACTACTCTTTCACCTGAAAATTCCAACTCTACAACTGTACTGCCAACACAAACTCCCTCTCCAAGCCAAGATGTGCCTACTGAGCAGCCAACTACATCTCCCATACAAAATTTAAGTGAACTACTTATTTTATTTTTTAGGAATCTTATTTCTGGAATTTTTCAATTGTCATAGTACTTCATACATTAGGGAGTGCTTAGGCACTCCTTAATGATATGATAGATGGGTGCAGAACCACTATTTGTACTTTTGCCACACATCACAAGGTGAAATTATAATATTACTCAAATTTAAAACACTATCATTACCTTGGAATCAAATTACTCACCTCACATGATTTATTACCATGAAAAATCTATCTCCTATCTAACAAAGAAAGCACATATCTCTAATACAAGTTCATTTTTCAGAACCTACAGAGTTAGCTTACTAAGGGAAGAGGAAGTCATTAAATAAAAAGAAGAGATTGTATGGATCATAAAATTTTTACTTCACCCCAAATGTTGGAAATACAAGTTCATTACACTGCACCCTCTATCACAAATACACTGGGATCATCTAATTCTAAAAGCATAAAGAGAAAAAAACAGCTCTCTCCACATGAAAATACAGTATAAATCCAAATATAGGCATAATGATACTTCATCTTATGTATCTTTCTAACTATCTGTTTATAAACATCTACTTACCGATAGACCAGTCACTGTATTGCTAATTAAAGACAAAGCTTTTACACAATGATCTTGAACTTTAAATCAAATTTCAACTAAAAGACATGAGGCAAGAAAAAGGAAAATTAGAAATGAGTGAAATAAAATTTGGTGGCCAAATACAAACATTATGGTATTTTTGAAAGCATGCAAATGCTTAAACTTTACGGTTGACATTTAATGTACTACATCTAACTTAGTCTACTGTGCTTGATTCTAACCACAAAAAGACTTTTTGTGTATTCAGAAAGTGTGCGTGACATTTTACTACTAGGTCATGTTGAGCAAATGTAGAACATATTCAACTATTCAACACTGGAATTAAAAAAAGTAACTTTGGTCATATATTTGAGTGTGTTTAACAGCAGACCATACCAAACTAAAGCCCTAATGCCACGTTTTCAAAATTGTCTCTAAAAATAAATCCTGAGTTTAGTTTATTGAATAAAAATAATCTGCTTGGTATATAGAGATTATATTAACTTGGGAAGTGGAGGTACTTTTATTTCTTGTCACTATTAATGAAACATGTAGTGATTGTATTTTGATTTTTTTGCTAACTAATAAAAACTTCAAATGGCAACCTATTTTAATTGTGTGTATTTGACAGTTTCTTGCCTTAAACTCTGGTGAAAAGTGGCCTAAAGAAAGACTGACATTATCAAGTCAGCCAAATGGTTTTGGTAAGCTACTAAAAAAAATTTCTAAACAACAGGCTTTGTCATCCGTCAAACGAAGTGGTAAATCAGGGGTCGTATTCATTTTATTTTACTTACTATGTGCTTCCAGCACAAACACTGTTTCTCTTATGCTTCTCAGTAACAATTAAAAACTCCATACTTCTTCCTTTACACTGTTATGCCTAAGTTCATTTTATATTAGTTCTGTATATTTGAAACATAGAGCACCTAATCCTTTACCTGTGAATATGCTTTTGTTTTAGAATTGCTAAGATATGTTCTCTTGAGGCTGAATTCTGCACCATTATCACTACACAGTTTATCTACATGAATTGAAATTCTAATTCAGCATATGAAATGGGATAAAAGAAATTGGATGAAATGGGATGGAGTGGGATGGGATGGGATGGGATGGGATGGGGAGGGATGGGGCAGATTAAAGTGGGGTGGATGGTAAAGGGAGAAAGAGTAGACAATAGAATAAGATAGAATAGAATGGAAATAACTGCAGGTCTGAGCAGAACGGGGCAGTATGGTACAGCATGACGCAGTAGAGTAGAAGAATCCAACTCAGACATTATCCTTAGTAAGAACTACATATATTAAAACAAATACAACACTGAATTGCTGGGGACTCGTATGAAAGATAAAGAAGTAATACTCTCAACAATCAAAAATGGGTTATTTGTTTATTACTATGGTGTGTGTGTGTGAGAGAGAGAGAGAAAATGAGAGAGAGAGAGAGATTCTTTGCAATGACATGGTACAATTTCCTTTTAGAAATATACCTCAAGGTTCAGAAGCAAACTGAAGGAAAATTCTATTTCTTATTGACAATATTTTCTAAACTTCACCATGTTTTGTAAGGGAGGATATATAAACAATTTTAAAGTTGATAACAATCATAATATTTAATTGAACCTTTATAAATGACTTTGAAATGGCTTATTTTATATTGAAGGAAAAGAATAAAGAAAAAAATAAACAGGCATTATTTAAATTGAACTGCTAGACCTTCAAATACGAAGTGGTAATATTGAGAAAAATTAAGACTCTAATCAACATATTTCAACTAAAACTTGAGTCCCAAAAGAGGAATGAAATTAAGAAAAAAACTAACAAAAATGACAGGCCTAAATGGAATCCAAAGGGAGTATCTTATTGGTCTGTGCAACCAAAGCCAGTTTTTAAAAAATGTACATGACAATGCTAAAATTCCTCTTTTACAGAGCACACACACACACACACACACACACACACACGAGATCTTTTCATGGTGATGTAAATTTGGGAAGTATTGTATATCCTAGGATATGCTAAATATTCATTGACATATTATATTTGAAATTAAGTTCTGCAGTAAAACATATACTATATCTTCCCAAAACCTGTTCACAGATATCTGGTCATCAAAATATTTTCAACAAAGAATTTACTGTAGAACATATCTTGAGAACATTGTAAATAATATAACATTATTAGGCTTGCAGAATTGTAAAGATGTAGGTTACTTTCTTTAAATCTTACTAAAGATTGCAATTTAGTATCCTGAATGAGGTGAACTGAGGTGAATAGGTGTGCACATTATTCTATCAAATTGCTTATAGAATGTAGTTAAAATTGGTACATAAATTTAACGACAATGTAGATACATATTTGAAGTTTGACTTCAATTTATACATTCAAACTGTTTTCAAAATAATTGCGGTATTTTTAGTTCTCTCTCTCTCTCTCTCTCTCTCTCTCTCTCTCTCTGCCTCTCTCACACACACACTATTTCTGAAGAGAAATGTAAATGCCTTAAAGACTCTAAAAACTTTTAAAATATTTAGTAGCAACAAAAGTACAAACAACATGCATAATTTAAAACAGCTCCTATTAATTCTTCATGGGCCTCATGTTCCATGTGACTTTGGTGTGACCTGTATGATCTTTGTGACTCTTTCCCACAGTCTCCATGTTCCCAACTAGCTCTTCCACCCTCTCCCCCTTCAGGGTCCTCAGCACCATCCTGCCCTTACAATCACCAACCTCTTCTCATTGTAACCTTCAAACAATATAGATTTAAAGACTAGATAACTGCCAGAGATAAGAAGGCACATTTCATAACATAAAAGGAATTACTGAACAATAAGCAAACAATTTTAAATCTGTTTAAAAGCCTATCCAATAAGTATATACTGAAGAACTCACAGACCAATAGAAAAAGAGGCTACTAAAACAGGCAAAAACACAAGTAAGTCCTGACTCTCATACCACTAGATACAGTTCTTGTGTATCTGCTGAACAACTGTACTCTCTAGCAATAGTAGTACTACAAAAAAATTAACTATAACAAAACAGAATTGTTACTCTATCTAATACACAAAACAGTATCTAGTCAAGATCTTTGAAATACAGATTTTAAGTAAGCACTGGCTTGAGTAAGTTTTAATTTGCAAAAACAGTGTTCTTCCACCTACTTCCAACACACGCATTTTTGGCAGACACAATTCATGCAGAAATTATGTCAATTTTGACAAGGTTCATCCTTAATCCCTTCACAACCAAAAAACAATTCAAACTACAAATCACTTCAAAACAATTGTCTAAGAATATACCTTGGCATCAAAACAAGTTATAGCACTATGTAGTAAAAGAAAAAAAAATTGTCTAAGTCTTTTTCACAAAATGGATATGTTACTAATAGTTACTATTATTTCATAAAATGAATAAGGTAATAATTCAAAACATATCCACTTTTATTATAAATCATAAATTTTCAAAGTCATAAAAAGGTATAGCAACAGATTTGTACAAAAATTTAATCAGCAAATTCACAGTTGCCCATGAATTTTAGTTGTAAAGTAGTCATTCAAAGCTGTGACCAAAAAAAAAAAAATCTACAAATCAAGGAGCTGGTTCTTTGAAAGAATAAACAAGATTGATAAACTTCTAGCTAAACTAACCAAAAGAAGGAAAGAAAATACTCATATCAATGCAATTAGAAACAAAAAGGGTGAAATTACAAAGGACACTGCAGAAATTAAGAGAATTACAAGGAACCACTTCAAATATTCATACTCCAACAAACCGAAGAACTTGGAAGAAATAGATGACTTTCTAGACACATACAAAATACCAAAATTGAGACCAGTGGAACAGAATTGAAGATGCAGAGGCAACCCCAAAAACCCTCAATTATTTAATCTTCGACAAAGGAGCCAAATGCATACAATGGAAAATGGACAACCTGTTCAACAAATGGTGCTGGGAAAACTGGTCATCTACATGTAGAAGAATGAATCTAGCCACACACCTATCACCATGCACCAAAATCAAATCAAAGTGGATCAAAGACCTAGACATTAAAAATGAAACACTAAACCTTCTAGAAGACAAATTAGGCAAATTTCTAAAAGACATAGGGGTAGGCAAAGACTTTCTTGACAAGACACCATGAGCAAAAGAAATTATCCCCATTATCAACAAATGGGATCTTGTCAAATTAAAAAGTTTCTGCACAGCAAAGGAAACTATCAACATTGTAAAAAGAGAACCAACAGAGTGGGAAAAAATATTTACCAACATCTCAGATAAGAAGCTTATAACTAAAATATACAAGGAGCTGAAGAAAAGTAAGCCTACCAAAATAAAGGATCCTATTGAAAAGTGGGCAAATGAAATGAAGAGACAGTTCACTCATGAAGAAATGCAAAAGGCCAATAGATACATGAAAAGGTGCTCAACATCTCTAGCCATAAGAGAAAGGTAAATCAAAACAACACTAAGATACCATCTCACCCCAGTCAGAATGGCCTATATCAACAAGTCAAGTAGTAATCAGTGCTGGTGAGGCTGTGGGGAGAAAGGAACCCTCCTGCACTGCTGGTGGGAATGTAAATTTGTGCAACCCCTTTGGAAAGCAGTATGGAGAGCTCTCAAAAGACTAGAAATAAATATCCCCTTCGATCCAGCGACACCCCTCCTGGGAATATATCCAAAAGAGGTCAAAACAACACACAACAGAGATATTTGTATACCCATGTTCATAGCAGCACAACTAAGGATAGCTAAAATATGGAAGTCACCAAAATACCCATCAACAGACCAGTGGACATACAAATTGTGGTATTTATACATAATGGAATACTATGCATCAATAAAGTCCAACAGCCTGGAGGCTTTTACAAGCAAATGGAAGAAACTTGAGAACATCATGCTTAGTGAAGTGAGTCAGAAGCAGAAGGTGAAACATCGAATGGTTCCTCTGATATGAGAGTCCCAGAGCATAACTCCTATGGAACTTAAAACGAAAAACAAAGTGAACCAGGGGAGTCGGGTAGGGGAGGAGGGAGGGTGGGGAGGGTAGGGGGAGGGACAAAAGGAGAGTGGGAAAGCCCTTGTCACCTTGACAAGATACATATGTGCATAAAAGGCTCAATTCCATTGCAAACCTTAAATTTTGTACGTATACATATCAATAAAATGGGGGAAAAAAGAAAACACCAAAATTGAAACTAGAATACATTCATTTGGTTCTGTAGAATGCCTGTATTCTGGGTTTCCCAATTCAGAGAAACCTTGTGATATTTAACATATTTAATCTTCTGTGTCTGACTCATTTCGTTCAAATCACCACTCTAGCTCAGCTTCCCATCCCTAGAGCAGGCTGCAGCAGCCATACCTTGAATCCTCTTCTCTGGGTCCAGCAGAGCCCTCTATTGGTATATTTGCCAAAAGTTCATTTTTTTCTATGTCTTACTGCATCTTTGTTGAGATTCTCTAACACAGCCGCACCCAAAACGTCTTTCGAATATACATGCATCTACCTTTCAGTACCAGCTAAGGCATTCGGAATTTAGCTTCTCTCGTTTTCATGCTCACATTTTCTAGCCTTATGAATTACATTGTTATTTTTCGTGCCACTTTCTGAAGCAGTTCTGAAAGTCCTTTCTTTTCATGAGTTTATGAAGTGTGATCAAAAACATGGTAAATATAGGTGCTAAGGGCAATCTAAAATATTATGGCATGTCTTTATTCACTTTATTATATAGTATAATATGCCCACTGTGAAACTTCTGCCTCTCCTCCAAAGTCAGAATGGCCAGGAAAAGTAAATATTTCAAACCCATTCAGGAATCTGTATAATCAGCCCTAATTTTTTTTCGAAAAAAATAATAGAATGCATTCTGCTTTCTATTCTGCTCTATCCATTTTTTAAATTCCTAAATTTCTTTCTTCCAAAATTGATTTTACAGATTGCTTATGGGCTACATTTGAACTTCAGCAAGTTTGGTTACAATGAAAAAAAAGTAGTTGAGTGGTTGGAAAGCAGATGATAGGTAAACAAAAGAACCCACTGAGAAAAAAATTCAAGCTCTAAAAATATGACAAATTTAAGACTAATTCCTATCTTAAACATTTGTGTAAACTTAAGCAAGTTATTTGATTTCTCTATGATTTGATATCTAATTAGTAATCTGCCAATAGCAGCAATAATTGCAAACGGTTGTTGTGGGGGATTAAACAAGCTAAACCTATGTGAAATGATTCACACACAGCCTAACACAAGAAGAGCCTCAGCAAACTATGCGTACTAGAGAAAAAGAATATCTAGCAAGGGCCAAAGCTCCTCCAGAGAGGAGATCTCATTTTATGTGGCTGTATCTCTCAGTTCCTGGATTCATTTTAAGCATAAAATTATTTAGTATACTACAACTTTTAGTCATAAATCAAAATAAATTTCTAATTTTTCATGACTATTTTCATAACTACTCTTAGTAAACACTGTACCCAGCCATCCCATTCAGATAATGATAGCATCACACATACACATAATACTCCAACTAGCACAAGTATTTATTAGCGATGGGAATATTTATTAAGGTACTGCTATAAGAACAGACAGGAGGATCAGTGGAACACAATTGATGATACTGAAACAAACCCAAACACCCTTAGTCACCTGATCTGTAACAAAGGGACCAAAAAAAATCTACTGGAGAAAAGACAGCATCTTCAACAAATGATGCTGGGAAAACTGGTTCTCCATATTGCAGGAAAATGAAACTAGACTTATATCTGTCACCACACACTAAAATCAGATCAAAATGAATCAAAGAACTGGACATCAAAACAGAAAGACTGAACATACTAGAAGACAAAATAGGTAAAACCCTAGAAGACATAGAATATAAAAGGATTTTCTGAACAGATCACCAATGGCACAAGAAATCTCTGCAAGAATCAGCAAGAGAACTACATTAAACTAAAAAGCTTTTTGCAGCAAAAGAAACAATCAACAAGGTGAACAGACAACACACAGAGTGCAAAAAGATATTTACCAGTAACATTTCAATTATTAATATCTAGAATATGCAAAGAACTCAAAAATCTGAAATCCTCTAAAATAAAAGACTGTCAAGAAGTGGACAGCTAAAATAAAAGAAACTTCTCAGAAGCACAAATGGCCAACAAACACATGAAAAAGTGTTCTTCACCATTGGCCATCAGAGAAATGCAAATAAAAAACAATGTTGAGGCTTCGCCTTACTCCAGTTAGAATAGCCTACATCAAGAAACTCAAAAAAATATATTTTTTGGCAAGGTATAGGGAAAAAAGGCACTCTCCTCCACTGCTAGCGGGAATGCAATCTGGTATAACCATTATGAAAAGCAGTCTGAAGATTTACGAGAAAGCTGAAAACAGAAATTCCAAATTCCAATTGATCCAGCTATTGCCCTACTGGACATGTTTCCGAAAGAAATAAAGTCAACATACCAAAAACACACATTCATATCCACATTTATAGCAGCACAATTCATAATAGCCAAATCCTGGAAACAACCTACCTGCCCATCCACACAGGAATGGTTAAAGATGTGGTGCCTCTACACAATGAAATACCATGCCGCCATAAAGAAAGACCGATATGAAGCTCTTGAACTAAAATGGGGCCGCCTTGAGTCAACAATGCTTAGTAAAATGGACCAGACACAAAAGACTGACTATAGACAGGTGTCCCTCTTATGAAATTCACAAAATAATGGCAAAAAAGACCCCACCATGAGTGACAGGGAAGAAAGAGGGACAATGGTCAGCTAGGAAACGGACGAACCTCTGAAAATGGATCAGGCATAGACATTCATTGATTCCCTAAGCCCCATGTCTCCAATCTACTATAGAATTTGGAATTCATGCATGAACAAAATATACGTGTGTATATATAATCATTAGGCAAGAAGATAGCTAAAACTACATACATAATACAATTTCTAAATTCCTGAATCATGTGCGCCTCAGCATATTGAAGTCAGAGATTCGTTTGAAGGTGTTTATTGTGGTTTACTTTTGGATTTGCATGTTTTTAAGTCATTGCTGCTTTGTTCATGTTCAACATTGTTCAAATAATAACTTCCAAATAAAAAGGAGAACTTCAATTTAAAAAAAGAAAAATTCCAAAAGTAAAAAATAAAATAAAAAGAACTATTTATGAATCATATTTTAATATTATAACAGTAAGCTTACGTAGCTCAAATTAATGTGAACAATATGTTTAAATAAAATTACATATCTAGAAAAATTATTGATTTAAGTTTATGAAAGCACAAAGGTCTTCTTTCTTCTTTTTCATCTCCCACAATTACATCTTTTCTGTTATTTCCAAAATGAAACAGAGTATTTTCTTTTACTGCTTTCTTTTTCCAGCCTTCAAAATCCTTCTTTGTAAGCAAGTTTCTGCCCAAATAAGCCAATACTTTCTGTAAGTATGACAGTTCTGGTACACGTGCCTAAATACGTGAAATTTTCAGATCCTACACCAATACACTAAAATGGCTCTCAAACAAGGTTTCATTTGTAACCCCTTAGAGTATTTTTCCCAGTCCTCTTCCCCACCTTGTTATTCCATAACTTCTGACGAGTTATTCTAGGATAAGGCCTGAAAACAGTATTATTTTTTAAGCTCCACAGCTGTGTTGTGTAGCCAAGTCAGAAGCTGCTGTACTGCAATATTCTACGTGGCCTCAGGAGCCATCCAAGTAGTAACTGAAACACAGGCAGTGAATGAAGCTGCCGAACAGGCCACTACAACGATTACTTCCTCGTTTCTGTCAAGCTTATCAATACAGAAGTTATCTTCTCTCAACCGTTCTCTTAACTCCAATAAGACTCAGAACAGCAGTATTTAAGAAGAGAGCATTTTCTATGAAAGCTCTTTTCCCTCTTAAGTTTTCAACTGTGTGTGGCTGCCTTAACTGAGTCTTTGGCAAGAGTAAAACAAGCAATGATTTGATTGTTCCAAAGAAGAATCTCTTACCTAGGTAAGTACTAGAAATAAAAGTTTTTGACTTTAAAATTCTAACTTTTGCTCATTTTCTGATGTGTATCATTTTTATAGCTTATAAAAAAAAAACAAACTTGTGCTATCCAAAAGCCCAGGTGCATTTTAAGAAAAAAAAACATTTTTGGTGATAAAGCTTGTCAATTTTTTTTTAATTTCTGAAAAAAAGTCAAGGACTTTAGTACCAATTGAACAATTTACATCCAATTTCACAACTTAGTAGCACTCTTGCTGATATATTTTGATAATCTCTGAGTCTAAAAATGTCCAGAAAGACAGTTTTAAATTTCTGTTGTTCTATATTCAGTTCTTTTCTTTATTTTAAGCAGTTTTTAATGTAGCATATTATAAGAAACAATATTAAGTGGGTAACCACATACACATACAACTGTAGAATGTGGGGACCTCTCTTTCTATGTCACTTGAAATGCTAGTGTAAATGACAGACACAATACTGACTTCAAGACATTTTTGTAAGCATGGTGTCATTGAACTTGGCCTTCACAGAAGACAGTACTTGTGATATATTGTTGAAAACTATTATCAAGGAAGTAGAGAAGTAGAACTTCAATTCTTTCCCTTCACACAGCCGTAACACAACAATTATAACAAGAAGTGATTTTTCACAATATTCTAGTCACACTGATAATAACCAGGCACAAATCTACAGAAATCTCTAAGCTTGACTAATCTTAAACATATTAAAGGTATATACATATAAGCTATTTCTCTCCAAAGCACGCATAACTAGGATCAATGTGGATTGTTCAACAATTCTCATTTTTTTCAGATATACTTGAACATTTATTTGGGAATTACTTTCTCTCCCTAGCATAAAATAAGCACTATTAATACCATCTGCTCATAAACAATTACAAGCACAACATTGCAACATGGATACTGTTTCCTCCCACACAAACGTGAAGCACATGTTTAAAAGGTTTTATTATTTCATCACATTACATAACTAGCATGAGAATATCTTCTACATTGTTATTTTAAATTGAAGAAAACTCTGCCAATAGATTTGACTAACCATGTACAATCATTGGTCTTCTTTCAGGGGCAATAGTAAAGAATGAGAAAATTAACTTTCATTTGGGCTCTGTTGGCTCTTTCATGTTTTACGGTGAGTTCCCTTAATCCTAAATACCTTTCATTTATTTTTTGTTACTTGTAACTTAAAATTTTTATAACAGTGACAATGTTCTTCTTTATACTGAAGTACAGGGTTAAGCTGTTGATTTCAGCCTCACTCTTACTGTGCTTTTTCTTTTCTTTTTTCTTTTTTCTTTTTCTTTTTTCTGTTTTTCTTTTCTTTTCTTTTCTTTCTTTCTTTATTTTTTTTTTGATATAGGGTCTAACTCTCTTAACCCAGGATTGTCCTAAACTCACTATAAAGCCCAGGCTAGACTGGGACTCAGCAATCCCCATGCCTCAGCCTCCTGAGTGCTGGGATTACAGGAGTGTGCCACTGCAACCAGCTTTTATGTGTTTCTGGGGACTCAAATCCAGAACACTGAGTTTGCTAAGCAAATGCTTTAACCACTCTGCCATTCCTCCAGCCCTTACCATCTTTTTTCTTTCTCACTTATATATTATCTGGTCAGTAATTGTGAGCTTGAAGTAACAGTGACTTGGTATGAGGAAGACTGGGCAGGTAGAACCGGGGGAGCAATCTCTTATCTAAAAATACCTACTCGCCTCTTTCATTTTTTTCAAAAGAACTGTAATCAAACTATCAGGAAAACATATATATATATATATATATATATATATATATATATATATATATGTATAAATATATATATATATATATATATATATATATATATATATACTTTCTAAATGCTTTCTCATTACAGTAAATGATAAAATGATGCCAAACCTTTATGATAGATTTCTAAAAGGACAACATGATATATTAATGCAGGGATTAGTGACTGCAATAGATTTACACAGAAAATATTTATAAAGACTCTAACTAGAAAATTTCTAATGCCTGGAAAAGTATTAGGTATGGTTAAAACAGTATGTAGAATGAGCTAAGGTAATCATATATAATTTTTTCACAAGGAGAAAAAATCTTCTATATTATGAACTAAACTAACTGGAAGTAGTTCTAAAATAACTGAGGTCATCCAGTATTTCTCAAAATCATGAATTCTAAAACTGTCAGATACACAACTCACCTGGAGAATATTTAGAAACACCACTTCTGCCCCAGTGGGACTGCATGGACTCCAGGAGTCTCAGGCAGAACCAGCTCTCCGCTGATTCTGCTAATGCTATTGGTCAGCAAATAACATTCTGGTAGCGAAGCAGCCGGGCAACTGCGAACACATAACCAAGCCCAGAAAAGATGAAGACTTCTGAAGTGTGTGTACAAATGTTGGAAAGCCCCTCAGGAATGCTCAAGGGAAAACCTCAGGCTCTTTGCCTTTCACAAAGAAGAAACAACTGGAGGCCTGAAATCAGGCCAGGGAAAGTTGTGCTCACCATCAACTCACGTAATTCATTTACCTCAGAATATTTATTGAGCACTTGTTAAACAGAAGGCGCTGCTCTAGATTCGGGTAAACATCAATGAAAAAAGCACAAAAAAGGTATTAACCAAAGAAGTCGGGGGAAAACAAATAAAAAACAACATAAATAAAAGTATGTGAAGCAGGAAATGAGAGAGTAAATGTCGGGGGGTGGGGTGAGGAAAAGTAGAAAGGAAAAGGATTGCAATGTTTTATAAGGAAGCTGCACATGAAATGACATTTCGTTTCTCTTTTTTTATTTTTCCCTCACTATTTTTATTAATATACAAATGTAATACATACTATTTACAATGAATTTGGGTGTTTCGTACATCTATGTATCATATCGACTTTACAATCCCTTCCCATATTCTACCCTCCCACCCCCTCCCTATCCCCTCCCTCGGCTCTAGCTATCACATCGTATGGTTCCAAAGAATGTCTGTGTTCTGGGTTTTCCAAGTCTGAGAAACCATACAGTGTTTAACACATTAATCTTCCACACCTAAGTCATTTCACTTAAGTCACCACTCTACCCCAGCTTCCTATTCCTCTAACAGGTTCACAGTAGCTAGATCTTGATATCTCTTCTCTGAATCCAACCAATCCCTTTATTGGGATATTCACCAAAATTTTTTTCCATATTTTCCTATATCTTTGTTGTTATTGTTACATCTGCCCTTACCCAACAGTTCCCATTAGAAAATAACTATAAGCATGTAGTTCAAAAGACTAGTTAATTTGGGAAAGAGAAAAAATAAATAAATACATAAAATTCAATTGTCTTAGCTGAATACTGGAAGGTGCATATTTGTACATTCACAAAGTTATCTTTACATCAATCAGTTTCCTTAGGATAAACTTTCATTAGTGACCTGATAAGCAAATTGCTACAACAATACAAAGTTAAAACTATATCACATTGCTACATTAAATGAAGTCAAATCTATACCACATAAATATACTTACAGTGACAGACATGAAGGCAAATTTAGTTTTTTCAGAATTCCTTAACTTTCATATCTTATTTAATCATATTTCACTAATTACCAACATACTTTTTTTCTCAGCTCATTCTCCTCTAGCTGTTGTCGCTTCTTCTCTGGGGTCGTTGGTGTCGCTGGTCTCCCTTTCACTTTCCAGGTTTCCTTTAAGTATTTTCTGCAATATTGGTTCAGTGGCTGAAAATTCCTTTAAGCTGTCTCTGTCATGGAAAGTTTTAAGTTCTCCCTTAAAATTAAAAGATAATTTTGTTGGATATAACAGTCTTGGTTGGCATTTATGTTCTTTTAGTGCTTGGATGATATTGCTCCAAGATCTCCTTGCTTTTAGAGTTTGGATTGAAAAATCGGCGTTATCCTGATGGGCTTATCTTTGTAGGTCACCTTCTGTTTTTCCTCTTACTGCTTTTAGTATTTTGTCTTTGTTTTGGGTTTCTAGAATTTTAATTATGATGTGTCGTGATGAGGATCTCTTCTGATCAAAGTTGTTTGGTGCTCTATACGCCTGCAAAAGTTCCATGTTCATTTCTTTTCTTAGGTTTGGGAAATTTTCTTCCATTATTTCATTAAATATGTCCTTTAATTCTTTTGTTTTATCCTAAGTCTTCTCCTTAATTCCCATAATTCTGAGGTTGTTTCTCGTTGAATCATCTATCAGCCATTGCAATGATTCACTTTCTTTATTTGCTTTGTATTCTTCATGGCCTGTATGTTGCAATTTAGTCACTTTATTTTCTAAGTCTGACATTCTATTCTGAAGTTGTTTAAAGTGGTTGCTTATTATTACCTGAGTGCTTTTCATTTCCTGAATATCTGCATTCAATTTTTCCATATCTCTGTTGTGTTCTTCTTTATTTTCTTCTTTTGTCTTCATTATCTTCTGGTATATTTCTTCTCTGGTCTCCTCCAGTTGCTTTTCAAGGCTTGCTTTTTGCTTATCTATGTATTGGTGTAGCTCTTCTGCTGTCTGTTTTATTTCTTGCTTTAATTCCTGCTTTAATTCATTGAATTTCTGGGCCCAGAAATTGCCTTCATTTTTGCCATATTCATCTTTATTTACCCTGATACCATCTCCTGGGGTTTCAGGTCTTTTTGTAGATTTGTAACCATGCTTCCCCATTTCTTCTTTGGTCTCTTCTAATTTCTTTTCAAGACTTGCTTTTTGCTTAGCTAAGTGTTGTTGTAGCTGTTGCTCTGTCTTATTCCCTGTTTTGCTTCCTGCTTTGCTTTCTGCTTTAATAATTCCTGCTTTAATTCCTGCTTTATTTCACTGGCTATCTGGACCCAGAAGTCACCGTCACTTGTGCCCATCTGTTTTTTGAGTTTTGCAATTTCGGCACCCCATGTGCCATCCCCTGGGGAGTCAGATCTTTTTGTACCACATTTGTTACCACGTTTCCCCATGGTTCTGCTACCTCTGACTGTCTCTGGTGCACAGGGAAGAAAATGGCTCCTGCTGACGTCACTGCCTGCGACAGCTGTTGAGCCCCATTTCTGATCTGGGATCCTGGGACCTTTCCTAGGGGTAGCCCTCGCTGTGTTTGTAGTATACACACTCGCGGGTTGGTGCTTCCGAGGCTGGGGCCACCCACTGTCAATAATTCCCACTCTCCGGGTCCCCGCTTACCTCGGGCTGCTAAGGTTCTGGCCTCCGGATCTTGCTTGTGATCTGTGGATGCCGGCAGCTTGGGGCTGTGCCGAGTCGGCTGTTTTCCTCCTCATCCAATGTGACTTCAGGATTTCAGACCCGCCCGCAGCCTCCTCTCCCGTTGTTGTGTGCTCTGTCCTCTCCCAGCTCCGTCTTCTTCAAGCCCCACTCTGTCCGATGTTCAGGTCCCTGGGCGTTTTCCTCCGTCCACAGCTGCCTGCCATTTGGAGCTGGCTGCGGCCGTTTCCTTAACCGCGGGGATTTTTTCCCCACTCCTGTTTCGATGGTCCTTCGGAGTTTCTGGCCTCCCGCTGGTCATCTTTCAGTTTTGGGGGATGCTCCTCTCTTTCCTAGCTACACCAAGCATGCTTTTTCTAACTTTCTTCTTGTGAGTTGATGAGGAGACATTGTGCAGTGCTGTTACTCAGTTGCCATATTGACCGGAACCCCTCATTTCTCTTTTAGTTACTTTCTTGTTGCGGGACAGAATACTCAACATCCACAACTTTAGGGAGGAACACTTTATTTTAGCTAGCAATTTCACAAGATCACAGTGCATTCATAAACAGGTAGCTGGAAATGAAATGGGCCCCGGGCTGGAGAGAGCGTTCCTCAGAATAGGATCGCCTGGAGTAAGGGCAAAGCCAGCACACATTGGTGCAGGTCAACCCCCGCCCCCAAGCATCCACCCCTTCCAGCCAGGCCCACCTCCCGACAGTACACAGTATCCATGGGTACATAAGGCTTTTGGGGGATGTTCCAGATCCAACCACAACAGTTTAAAAGCCAAAGGAAGCCGCAAATCCAACCAGACGGGCACAAGAAATAAGAAGTTCCAAAATCTGAATGGAGCGAATGCCTTCCTGTAGGAGGAATGAATGAGGAGAACAGCATGGCTGGTACACAGGGACAGAGGAAGTGAGGAAGAGGAAGAGAAATCAGAGAGATGAAGGAGGGGGAGATTTCATAAGTTGTCTTAGCAGATTTTTAACTATTTCTTCAATAAATTAGTGTAAATACTCATTACACTATATGTAAACACATTACACTAGTGTAAATACTCATTAATCCACTATGTATTTTAACTCCAACTGTACATCAGGAAAAATCTGATGTCCTGGAACTTTCATAAGAAACCATGAAAAATCTGCCCTCATAGAACTTGTACACTATTAAATCATTCTTGAAGATTTAAAGTAATCAAACATTGAAATGCTGGATGACATGTAATTATTTTCCAATATAGGTAGGCAGAGTAATAATAATAGTAATATCTACTTTTTATAAGATTCTGATTCTATTCCAGGATGTATGTTATAAAAGTATGTTATTTAACCTTCCCTAGCAAGACTGTAGGACAATTACAGCACTATTCTGATCCTCAAAAAAGCAAAAAATAAAATTCAAAATATCCAGGTTCTATTTCATTTCTAGTAGGCCTATTTTTTTAAAGAAGATTTGATTCACCCTTTTACAAGGACTCAACCTTCTTAGAAGACATTCACATCATTTTTATGAGGCTATAAAGTTATCCAACTTCAGCCAGTAAAGAAGGGAAACCAGTTGTGTGTTGGGGAGAAAGAAAGAAAGAAAGAAAGAAAGAAAGAAAGAAAGAAAGAAAGACAAACACAAATAGGAAATCAGGAAGTGGTAACAAGAAAAATCTAGTATAGCTTTCCCAATAGCTGCTAAGAATAGAAAGAGACAAGCTACTAATGGTAAAGGTACGCAAGATTAAGAATGAGATTCTTATATAAGATATTACTTGATTCTATAGACTAAAAAGTTAGAGCCAGAGATTCGGAGGAAGTTGAATTTATGAGAGTAAAGTGTGATAATTAAAGGGCAAGAAGAACCTGAAGAGTTGCAGGCATGGAATTTAGGCAAAGAGGCTGCTCCTAAACAGGATGAACAAACACTATGAGATTTATAGGTCTGTGGCAAGACAGTAAAGAAATTTTCACATGTGATATCCTTGATTTTGTGGAATAGACAATTTCTTGCAGAGCATAACAGAAGGGGAAAAGTACACGTGAAGTGTATGTGTTGAGAAGAGAGCTTTTCAGGGAAAGCAAGTAAGCGTGAAGGCATGAAGAGCGGTCTCAACAAGACCTCGATGAGAGCCAAAACCTCATATTTATGGATGGCGGCACTCTCCAGCACCGTGGGTCACCCGGGACTAGGAACAGAGAAAGTAGTTTTTCCACAAAATGGAATAGAGAAAGGAGATTTTCCACAAAATTGCTGTCGCATCTCTACTATTTCTGCATTATTTACCATTTCTCAAACTACTGTCATATACAAGCCCTCCTGTTGTTAGTCATGGAGTACTAAACAGATGAAATTTGTGTTAAGTCTTTATCATAGTCTGAGCCCTTTATTTAGATTGTATGTCCACCACCATATATGATAAAAACTATTTCTAGAACTATTGTGGAAATAAGCAAATAAAGGCAGAGAGTTGATAGGCAATTCACCCAGTACAACAGTAGATGGATTATTTCTAGTAATCAGAACACAGTGTTTCCATCTTAATCAACTATTAGGCCACCTCCCATAAGCTTCTTATTGTGTTGGTCTATTTGGAGTTGGCTTTGAATTGTAGATTTTAGACTCGTGAAAGGAAAATTCATATCTTCAGTCTTTCTCCCTAGACTCTATAAAGGTCCTTATAAATTTATGAGTGACATAACTTCTTATTAAATTGATTCCTTAGTCATTGTTATGATGTAAATCTATAATATTTTATAGTAAATAGTTACACATTCATTTTAAAGATCAAAGACTTAACTCTCAACAAATTTTTGGAATAGAACAAAAAGTGTCCAGTGGGACACAACTCCACCTGAAACTATGTCCAAAGGTAGTCTCTTTTTTAAGCAATTGGGGTGATTTGACCCCCCTAAAACCTGTATGTCAGATAGGAATTTTTCACTTTTCTTCCACATTTAATATTGTATAGTTTCATTATGTTCTTCTTAAGTTTCCAAAGGAAAGAAAAATTCTCTAGTCCTTTTTAAATGTATTTTATCAGTAAAATATGCAACTGTATAATTTTTAACATACACATCCTACAGAAATTGTATTCTACTTTCCATTTAGTGTGATATTATAGTTCTGTCATATAAAGACTTGATAAAGTACATTCTTTTATACATAATTTGTTCAGCATTTTTAATCATGAAGAGATGTTGAATTTTATAGAATTTTATCTGCATCTATTGATGTAAATATGACTCTGTCCTTTGTTTTGTTGATGTGATATATTTATTGGTTTGGATATGTTGAACTGTCCTTGCATCCCTAGGATAAATCCCACTTGATCTTGAAGAATTATTTTAGTGATATGTTTAGGACATATCATTTGATATTAATTCGATTTCCTACATTTTTTAAGAATTTTTATGTTATCAGGGATATTGGTCTATGGTTTTTTTTTCTCTTTGTCTTATTCTGGATTTTTTATCATTGAAATACTGATTTTCTAGAAGGTGTGTGGAAGAAATATCTTTCTCTGAATTATTTGAAACATAGATTGATGGGAATTGGTATTAGCGCTTCCACAAAAGTTAAGCAGAATTCAGCAGCAATACTACTTGGTCTATTCTCCTTGTTGGGAGAATTTTTTCCCACACTTGCCATCTTCATTAGTATGTACTTGCAATTTACAAAATTTAAATTAATCCTGGCACACATACACATTGCACCAACTTCATGTTCACTTCCCCTCCACCTTTCCTGTCCTTTAGCCCTTCCTCTCCCTCCCTCTCCCTTTCCACAAATCCATCCATCCACTTTTTACTCTCTCATTTGATTCTTTTACTCATTTGTACTTCGGGTTTTTCATGTAGAGAAACTATGCCATATTTAATCTTGTGGGCCCAATTCATTGAGAAAATATTGGTTACTTATTGACTTCATTATTCATCATTCATCTAATTTTCTATGACTAGATTTTCTATATGGTATCCATTTCCATTCTTTCAAGAACTTTTTGATCTTGTCAATGACCCATTCTTCATTAAGTAGATATCCCTAAGCCTCAATGAATTTGTGTAACCTTTCAATTTTCCTTTGTTTATTCCATCAGTTACTCAATCGTGATCAGAAAAGAAAACTTAATCTAATTTTGACTTTTTAATTTAATACTTATTTTGTTTCCTAATATGTTCCACATGCTATTTAACAGAATGTGAATTATGCAACTGTTGGGTAAACTGCTATACAAGTACTGTTACATACATTCAATCAATAGTACACTTCCCCCTGGTGCTTCTTTGTTGATTATCTTTCTGGATAGTGTATTCATTGATGAAAGTAAAGTATAAAGATTTCTAGTATTATTATATTGGATTCTATCTCTTTCTTGCCCTTGATTTAATAATGTTTGTTTTTAACAAATTAGATACTCCAGTATTAGGTCCTTATATATTTACAATTGACAATATTCCTTATTAAGTGGATCCCTTTATCAATACTATGAAGTAAGACTAAAAAGTACTCCACGAATGTTGTGTTCAGAGGCTGAGCTTTTGGAGGGTCAGTGGATTGTAAGGGTGCTCTGCTTATCAGTGG
This sequence comes from Ctenodactylus gundi, assembly GCA_004027205.1. NCBI lineage: Eukaryota > Metazoa > Chordata > Mammalia > Rodentia > Ctenodactylidae > Ctenodactylus > Ctenodactylus gundi. Next base: position 108,702 of record PVKB01002247.1, read on the forward strand.
ATTAATTCACTGGTGAATTCATAGCTGAGTGTTGTAGGGAGGTAGACCCTTGTTAGAAGGTTTCTGGAGGTGTGACATCTCTCTTGTCCTGGCTCCTGTCCTCTCTCTCTTCTCCAGGCTGCCACAGCTTTCCTCAGCCATGACTCTCCACCATGCCGCCATTTCTGCTATGGGACCATGCAGCCATGAACTGTGAGCCGCTAAACTCTGAGCCAAATTAAATCTCTCCTTTAAGTTGCAGGTGCCTGTTATTTTATCCCAGAAATGGGAAACCTGAATAAAACAATCATTATATAATGAACTTCATCTTTTCTTTGCAATTACTTTCAGTTATTTTGTCTGTGTTAAGAATAGCTTTTCTTGCTTCATTTTTGTTTCTTTTTTGCATGGAATTCCTTTTCCAATCTTTTTACTTTCAATCTATGTGTTATTACTGGTGAGGTGAATTTGTCATAGGCTACCTATATTGGATTCTTTTTCTGTATATATTTAGCCAGTCTGTATCTTTTAATTGGGAAATTTATTCCATTTCCATTAATGATATTATTGATAAGAGCTTGCCTTTGATATTTTGCTGAATTTCCTCTGTTTTGAGTATTTTTGTCCAATTTTTCTTCTCTTTTCATCTTCGTGTTTGGTTGAATTATTATATAGATAAATTTTGATTCTTTTTTACAGATAGGCTCTTTCAGTGAGTTTCATACTTAAGTTTTCATTGTAGTAGTTATATTTCTTTTTTTGGATAGAATAATTCACTAAGTACTTCTTAAAGCCATTCTGGTAATAATAAATTTCCTCAGTTTTTGCTTATTTTAAATTTTTGTTTATCCTTTATTTCTAAAACAACTTTTGCCAAGTATAATAGTATTAGTTGACATATATTTTCTTTCAGAACATACAATATTTCATGCCACTCCTCCCTAGCCTACAACACTTCTGTTGATAGTCAGCTGCTAGTCCAATAGAGGATCTCTTAAAAATGACTTGGCACTTACCTTTTGTAGTCTTAAAATTCTGTCTTTGTCTTGCACATTTGAAAGTTTGCCTATAACATGTCATGATGATGATCTCTTGTGATCATATTTATTTGGGCTTCCAGTACCAGGACGCCTGAATTTCTCAAGATTAAAGTTTTCAGCTACTATTTCTGTAATACAGTTCATAGACAGGAAGATAAATATCGCATGTTCTCTCACATATAGATGTTTACTATTGTCAATGAGGATCTATAGTTGTGATTACTAGAGGATGGAAAGAATGAGGGAAGAAAAACAATGGAAGACTGGATGAGTATTAAAGCACAAGCAATAAGTGTGAATGTTCAGCAGCACAGTGAGGTGACATATTTCACTATAACCAACTGTATATTTCAGGTATCAATATAAGAGGATTTCAAAGGCTCCAAAGAATGATAAAATAAATTATAAATTACCTTGCCTGGACTAGCACCTATCACATCCACTTATAAAGATATTTTTTCATATCCCATAAATGTGTGTAACTATGTTTTAATTGAAATTTTACACATGTAAAGAGATACAAATATTAACTACATTGATTGATTATTACATATTAATACATGTAAGAAATTATGCTTTAACTGGAAGTTTGTACAGTTAAAATGATAAATTATTAAAACTTCACAAAAATCACTTATGCTGTTTGAACTTTTAATGATCAAATTTAAAAATCTTGCTTCATTTCTATTTTGTTTCCACAGTTTAATGACAGTCGAAAAGTGCCAGGGGTACCGCATGAACCCAGACAGCTGTCATCACTTGTTCTTTGGTGGTCAAGATGGATTCGAGCAGTCTTTCCCTTTCTTCCTACTCATCGCTCACCTCCTCTCCCTTTTTTCCCAGGGAGAGTCCAGCCACATTCTCCCAAACGCTTTGTTCCAGGATCCACTCCACCTCAACCTATTAGAGAACCTAAACCCTTTCCTGGACATGCAAATCAAAGAGTCCGGCCAAGGCCTTGGCCTCCAGGACCTGAT